>CM053587.1:145022640-145033316 GCA_028646515.1 Pseudochirops corinnae | reverse complement strand
CAGGGTTAACAGGGTTAACATCATTCTCCTGTTCTGAAGGGGCATCATCTTTAAACCTATTAACACGATGTGGAGCAGAAGTTTATATATTTATAAGGAATCAAATTGTGATTATGTATCTCTCTACATCTTGTAAATGTTTGATTCATGGGCTCCACTTGCTTGAACTCTGAGAAAGTAATAGAGTTTATATTGTCACAGTTAGGGCATTTACAATCTGTATTCAACATTTGGCAGATCCTGTATTTTCTGTAAGTTGTTTTCCTGTAGGTATGGCTTATTTCCCCAGCTATAAAATTAGGGGTTAAGTCTTTTACTTTTTGGTATCTTAATTAACAGCACAGCATTGCATAGCAATAGACTTGGATCAGTCAATTTGAGCCATTAAGTCATCAAGTAACAAGGAAAAATACTTTGGGGATGGGGAAGCTGATTAGATAGGTTGGGTTCTCAAAATCACTCAAAAATAGTCAATTCTGATTCATTCAAGTATAAAATTGAATGTTTTGAGCATTATCTCAATGAATAATTCATTGTTTTGTGTATTTTTTTCTGCTTAAATATGTTTAAGAGCATTTGTGTAAAAAATACATATATGATTTCTTTCTTCAAGTAAGAGAATGTGGAACCTAGATTGATACTTAAAAAAAACCTATTTACTATTTGTTTACAACATTCAGTTTCACAAGTTTTTGAGTTCCAAATTTTCTCTCCTACCCTCTTCCTCTCACCTTCCCCTTGTTGGCTTGTAATCAGATATAGGTTCTATATATACCTTCACATTAAACATTAGTCAAGTTGTAAAGAAGAATTATAACCAATAGAATGAATAACGAGGAAGAAGAAGCAAAACAAAATGAAACAAAGAGAAATAGCAAGTAGTTTGCTTCAATCTGCATTCAGACTCTATAATTCTTTTTTTCTGGATGCGGATAGCCCTTTCCATCATGAGTTCTTTGGAGTTGTTTCATAACCTTGCATTGCTGAGGGGTGCCCAGTCTATCAAAGTCAGTCATCACAGATAGAATGTGTCTAGATTGATACTTTTAGTATTGGAAATGTGTGATTTCTGATGTTGTTGTTTTGGGTAGATTCATTTATTTTTCAATAATTAAATAAATTGAGCTTCCCTACCTCCACTGTATATGGAAGGCATGTAGCCTCAGGGCATTACTATTTGTTGATTTTGTTGTGTTGGCAATTTTTTGATGGAAGGCCTAATGACTTGGATTAGATCTTGGGTCCCTTGCTGTCTAAGCTAGAGAATTCCGAACATTCATATTCATTATACCATCAGTTTTCTCAGGTTGGTATGAATAGAGTGTCAGTGAGGCCAAGGATCTGGGTTAGATTCTTGTGTGGGTTGGTTAACTTTTTTCTAGTCACAGTATGCCAACTGGCCAGCAGACACATGCTTTTGGTTTTGTGGAATGCCAGGCAAAGAGTGTGATTTAATCCATCCAAACCCTACTACTAGGAAAAAACAAAACAAAACCCCAAATTCAAAGTCTGCACTTTACTCATAGTGGGTCAGCATCACCATCATGGTATGACAAGGCCATGTTCCATGCTGACTGAAGGAGTTGCTATAATCATATTTTGGGGCCTTTCGTGTATCTTGAGGCTTATTTACTGGTTTCTGTTATTAAATAGACAGGATAGCCACATTCACAAAACATGATGGATGGATGAAAACAGAGGAATGACTGTCCTATCTAAATTCTCAATCCAGATTTCTCAGGACTTCTGCCTGTTATACTTATTCTTCCTCCCAAACCACACCATTGTCCTGAAACCTATATACTTCAGATTATTTCAACATTACTCAATAACATTCTTTGAATAATAGAGTAGTGTATTCTATTCCTGGCAAGCCTCACCTTGATCTGCATTATCATTTAGGCCCCATCTGAAAACATCATTAATTTAAATAAGCAATAGAGACTGAAATAAAATTCCATTCATGCTTAACTCTCCAATGTGGTTTGGAAAGTCTTTCTTCTTAAGCCAGTCTTATGTTACATGCTGGATGGTCTTTGCTTTGACCACCTCATAAAAAGGGGCTCATAAATACTTTTCATGTGTTATTTAAACTAGCGGCACTCCCTGAGGCACTGGGTTTTTATTTTTAAAAAAATCCTTTGTGTATATCGAGAACATTTCTAAACCAGTAGCGGAGGCAAAAGTACATTTCAACCTGAAAAGGCCATGTTCTTTCCCTATCAAGCCACATATTTTCTTTCTCTTTGCTGATAAAAAGAATGCACTTCCCAACAAAATGTCACTTGATTTATGTGTTTTCTTTATAAACATAATCCATTGTGGGATGTGAGTGTAAGAGTTAGAAAATAACATAACTTTCGCTTGATGCTTTTGAGACTGGAAATGTGGACCATGAGCAGATGGATGCTCTAGAAAAGTCCAAGGCACAATTGTTTACAGCTCTGGATGGCTCTGAAGGTACATGCATTATAATGACAGCTGCTACTTCCCTACCTTCACCCCCACACCCCTAAAAAGATCCCTTAAATCCTCTATTTTATGAGAAGGGATAGAGATTGACTATGGTCTGACACAGCTTTGGGAGTAAGCTAAAAGGCTCATCTCTTCTTCATGGTAGGGTCAAATGGAATCAGTATTTATCTATTTAAATAGTGTTAATTCTTGTGTTATGTGTCCTTTTCTAATACTTATAGATTCTTTCTCAGTGCCTTGAACGTGGGGCTCTATCCTGGTTTCTTTTCTTTTGTTTTAACATGCACACATATCCTCTATATTTAAAAAAATTTTTTAAACAGGTAAAAATTTCAGTTCATTTTGCTCACTTTTCCTTAGATTACCAATTCTTTTCCACCTACTTTTCATGGCTAAATTTTTCAAGTACTTCAACATCCCTACTTCCTCACTATTTGCTCCCATAAAATATGGAATTTTAGAGTTAGAAGGATCCTTGGGGTCATCTATTCCAAGCTCCCTTTGATATATTTCTTTTCCATCATTTTCCTGGCCTCTTCTTGAACACTTCTGGTGATATCAGCTCACTGCTTTGTAAACCTGATCTTTCCACCGTTCAATAGTTCTAATTGTTAGAAATTCCCTAAAGAATCTATCTTCTCTAAGACTTTACAGAAATATTTCTTTCTTTCTTTTTTTTAGATCACCAATTATCTTCTTTTTATAATTCATGGTCCTTTCTATATCTTCTCTACCTCTTGATTGAAAGGGTTAATATGAAGTACCCTTTTCTTGATTAAACTCTATCATTTTTGACTTTCATGATATTTTTACTTTCTCATTTAGGGCAATGAATCTGAACCTGGAATTAGTAAAACTTGGGTTTGACTATTGCCTCTGGAACTTGCCCACTGTAAGAGCATGGACAAGTCATTTAATTCTCAGTTTCCTAATTTGTGAAGGAGAAGAAAGAGGAGGAGGAGGAAAAAGTGGAGGAGGAGGAAGAGGAGGAGAGGAAGAAGAAGAAGTAGAAAAAAGAAGAAGAAGAGTAAAATATCTGTAATATTTACCTAACAGAGTTACGAGGATCAGATAAGATAATGAATAGAAGTTCTATAAAACTCTTAAAGCTTTGATAGATAGCAAGTATTATGGTTCTCCTCTCTCTCTAACATACTTTTCTGCTGACTTCTTTTCCTTTCACCATTTATCATGCATGTTGCTTAGAACACAGCCCTTGTACATCTGCTTTACCTCTTGTACTTTCGTGCTCTTGTTCATGTGTATGTGTGTAGGAGGTTAGTGGCTGTGGTGGTGGTGATAGTTTTGTGTTGTTCATCCCTTCTTATGGTTTTAACTTGTATTTATATATGGCTACTTTCAAAATTTATATATTTGGGTTTGATTTCACCAGTCCTCAATCTTGTGTTTATAATTAACTTTTAGCTATCCGCATTGATAAGTTTCAGGTGTCAATGCAACAAATCTGTTGCATATTCAACAAATTTCTCCCTCCCCTCAACAAATTCCTCTCAATGTCCTTGAGGTTACTGACCAAATTTTCATCTATTTTCTGAATGATAATAATAACTCACTGAAAAAAAAACCTATTTTAAAAAAATTATTATCTCTTCCACTTGACTCACCATTGAATACTAATTTTAAAAAACACAACAAACATGCATAATACAATGAAACAAATTCCCACATTTGACAAAAATATATGACTCATTCTGGATTTTAAGCCCATCATCTCTCTGGCAGGATATGGTGATATGGTTCATCTTTAATCCTTTGGACTTAGAGTTTATGATTGTATTAATCTAGATTTCTTTTAAAGTTGTTGAAAGTCTTTTAAGATTTATTTTCTTTATAAAACTATTATCCATGAGTAAATTGTTCTTGTAGCTCTGCTAACTTCATCTTGCATTACTTCACAGAGCTCTTCCTAGTTTCCTCTGTAACTATTCATTTCTTCATTTCTTATGACACAATAATGTTCCACTAAATTCATATACCATAATTTCCTAATCATTCCAGTCGACAGCCTCTTCATTTTCAGTTTGGGGTTCCTATGAGGAGATATGCTATAAATATTTTCTTATATATGATTCCATATCTTCTTTCTCTGATCTACTTGGGAGTGTAGATATAGTAATGGTCTATTTGAATAGCATTCCAAATTGCTTTCCACAATGGCTCAATCAATTTCCAGCCCCACCGACTATGCATTAGTGTTCCTGTTTTCCCATAGCTCTTCCAACATTTATCCTTTTCCTCTTTTGACATCTTTGCCAACTTGATGGTTGTGAGAATAGCTCACTTTCCCCATGACAGTTTGTTTACAAAATGCTTTTTCTCACAATAACCATGAGAGGCAATACAAGTGTTATTTCCATTATTTTACAGATGAATAAACTGATGTGTAGAGAACTTTAATGAATGCCCCAGGTCACTGAGTTACCTATCACTTTTCTGCTAGCAAATTCATATCAGTTGCAAATTTTAATTAGTTCTATAGCTCAGAATATTGGACTAGATCAGCAAATTGCAAGTTGGATGAAGACCGACTAAGCACTTCCAAACTGATATCAAAGTTATTACAGGTAAGAGCATGGGAATTATGGCACTGGAATTAAACTTCCCTTTTTCTATGGAATCTTGGAGAAGGACATTATTGTCAGAACTGCCCAGCTGCAATTATTGGATTATAAGATGAAAGTGGGCATAAAGGCTTATAGAAAAGAAAGATATATATACACTTAGCACTGTGCTAAGCACTGAGGATACTAGAGAGGAAAAAAGATTGTCCTTGCCCACAAGAAGCTTACAATCTAATATAACAATATAGGTATATATGTGTGTGTATGTATATATTTTTTTACATGCACACACACATACATATATGTACACCATTTATATGATATATTTCATAATTAACAGTATTATTATAAGAAGCAAGATAGTATTTTAGAAAGTGCATTGTTCTTTTTGAACCAAGGCAGGAGAGGTGTGTGTGTGTGACAATTGGGAACTTACCCTTTTTGATCTTCTATATCCTCATTTATAAAATAGAAGATAAAATATTTATGTTAGAGGCAGCACAGCACAGTTGACAGAGAGCTGGAAAAATTCATTGAACCTTTCTACACCTCGAGCAACTCTTAGGACCTAAATTGCAGAGATCGTGCAGCCTTCACTCGTAGGAGTTTCCTCATCCCCGTGTTCTCTATGCCAGTGAAATCAAAGGTTTTCCCCATCCCTCTCCCTATGAGAGCAAATGTGGTATTGTGGGAAAAGAGCTTGCCTTGGAACCATGAAGAATTTCATTCAGGCTGCCTCTGATGCTTACTGGCTATATTTAGGAATAAATATGAGAATGTGGCACAGCTTCCAATGTTAGAAACCAAATGGCAGAGTAGAAAGTTTTTATATTGGGTACCTGGAGAACAGTTTTGGTCCTGGTTTTGCTACTTACTAGCCGGAAGTCATGACCTCTCTGAGACTCAGCTTCCCCATCTGTTAAATCAGAAAGCATTGCTACCTCCCATGGCTACCAAACAGGATTGTTGGGAGGATAAATTTAAAGCACATATGTGAAAGTGCTTTGTCAACTCTAAAGTGCTTCATAAACCCATGATCTTGCCATGATTACACTCTATGTTTCTCAGATAATAGTGAAAATACAGAACTAATCT
Organism: Pseudochirops corinnae; assembly: GCA_028646515.1. Lineage (NCBI taxonomy): Eukaryota > Metazoa > Chordata > Mammalia > Diprotodontia > Pseudocheiridae > Pseudochirops > Pseudochirops corinnae. The sequence continues at coordinate 145,027,164 of CM053587.1, read as the reverse complement.
ATAATGTAAATACATTCAACAGGAAAATCAATTATCTTTCACATCTGGATATTCCTATGGGAATAAATCAATCAAAAATTTAATAAAAATGTAAATATATGAGCAATAACATCTTATTATCCAAACATTCAACTGAGAGAGAATATCTGAATTACAGAAGCATCCTGGAAGCCATTCTGACCTGCTGAAGAAACTACTGGATTGAGAGGAGGGAATTATGTAACATTGGGTAGTTTATGTAACTCAGTTTCTTCCTCTGTAAAATGAGAGTCTAGGACTAGATGATCTTTATAGTTCCTGCCAATGCTAAAGTCCTATGATTCTAAACAATCAAGTCTCAATAGAAGTGAACGTTTATATGCAAATTTAATTCAGTGTTTTCTAATTCCTTTCACCATCTGTAAAACCTCAAATTGACCACAATTCTGTTTTTGGACACTGTTTTTTAAAATTCTAATTAGTACTACTGGTTTTACAATTTATGTGGCAGTTAACAATCAGTTTCTAATCTGCATCCATGGTGGGAGTTTCCAATCAATCAATCAATCAGACACTTATTAAGCACCCAAGGTATGCTAGGCGTTGTACTAAGCGCTTGAGATTCAAAGACAAAAAACCCCCAACACTCTGCACTTTAGGAATTTATATTCTATTTAGGAAAAGTGGCATGCAATATACAATATGTAAAGATATTCACCAAATACAAAATAAAATAAATTGAGCGTGATTTTGGTAGGGCTGACATCATTAAAAAGCCTCAAGTCTGAGCTGAGCTTTGAAAGAAACTAGAGATTTCAAGAGGTGAAACTTTTCCAAGATTGAAAAGTAGAAAACTTGCCCACAAAGACACACTGGTGAGTAGAAATTAGGCTTATTCACTAGAACAGTTGGGTGGCTCTCCCAAGATTCAAGCATAGACTCCAAAAGAACGAATATCTGAAATCTTCACAGCTGTACAAACTCTTGTATAGTAGTTGTTACTATATAAGTTGGGTTTGGTGTGTTCATGAAGGGCTAGCACCTGTGGTGTGAGGGCTTACTGAGCCTTTCTCCGGGCTAACTCATCCCATTTTGTCTACCGTTGCCTAATTCTTACCTGTGGTTCCAAGAAGCTGTAGCATGTGTAGCAGCCATACCTAGGTAAAACCATCTCAGCAGAGAGGCTAAACCAGATTGAGGATAATCAACAGGCCTCAAGCCTATCAGTGAGTTAGGGGGATGTCTGCCCCAAGCATGTGGAAACTTGTCCTGGTAGAATGGGTGGATGAGAACAATTTGTTCCAAAGGCTGCTGAAGCAGGCACTATGGAGGGCTTAGAGCTTGGTTAGACATTGAAGAAGCCAAGGTCATCCATTACATCCCAGGTCATTGTCAGTCACCTGACTTTCGTCTTGCTACCAGACTTCAATGATTCTAGAAAAGAGTAAGGCTGACAACTTTGTGTAACTCTGCCTCACTTAAATCCTGTTCATGTGCAAGACATTACTCTGTGAGGTTATTGGTTCTCTTTGAAAATGAAGGACAAAAAACAGTAACAGTAGTTGTTACACTGAAGAAAATGGTAAGAAAAAAAAAAAGTATCTATTTGCACACCCAGGTCCTTATCTGTCTATAGACATTTCAAATTGCTTGCTTGTGTATTTTAAAGACAGTGGCAACAACAAAGAAGGTGTCAGAATAACAGAAGAACAGAATCTCAGAGGACTTCAGAGGCCGTCTAGTCAAGGACATAGATGGACAAGAATGCCCTGTATGATCTGACAACAAGCAGATGTCAAACCTTTTCTGGTGTTTTTGTTTTTTTGAAAAAGTGATTTTTAAAATAGCACCTGTGTTCCAGTTAATGACCCTTGTCAACCCCATGCTGCTAAAGTTCCTGGACCCAACCACAACATTTGGCCACTAAAATTATATTCTTTGATGTTGGGTTTCCATGTGCAAATTACAGAGGAGCACTGGGGCAAGTAGATCACCCAAGAAAAAAGAAATCCAGAAACACCTCTGCATGAAAAAATGTAAGCCACTGAAGCAAAACTTCTCAATTATTCAGAGAATTGCTGCAATTCTGCTCTTTATACTCAGGTAACAATGGTAATTTACTTCTCCGGAAAGTCAAATGAATACCTAACCCGAGCACCTCATTCATTTCTTCACTTCCACATGATAACGATTTCCAGTGCCTTTCTTTCTAGTGAATTCTAGAGCATGAACCATTAATCACCTCTCAAGGGCAATCAAATGAACTTACTGAAAGAGGCTCTTAAAATGAAAAGAATTTTTGTTTTCTGTTGAATTTCAATAAAAGGTAAAGGAAAATTCCATTCTCTCTAAGTATGAGGAAAACACAGGTTTTCCCTTTTCCCCAATCCTGCCTACAGTTCCCTGGATCACAGTTTCCATCCAGTGGTTTACCACTCCCAGCCTTTAAAAAAAAAAAGTAGCTATTTAAAGTGTTCTGGAGGTTGACATTTTGTTTTACCTTTTCCCCACTTTGAAGTCCTTTCCCCATGCTGTGGCTGGTAATGGGCTATGATGTGTTGAAGTTGGAAACAAAGCAGCAGGCCAAAATGAGAACACCCCCCCTCCCACTCATTTAGAGGCTTGAGCAATGCCATGCTACTCTACAAACATTCAGATGTGGGGTGAATACTTCACAATCTCAGGGGGGCAGTCATTTAAAGCTCTCAAAACACTTGAATGACTCTGGCTAATCCTCAGTATAGCCATTGTGAGATTCCCACATTTTTGGAGATGGGTTAATAGAGGCACATGAAGGTTAAAATCACAGAGTTAGCAGCAATGGACTATATGGGCTGCATGTTACTCAGCCATGAAGGATACAAAAGAGTCAGTGCAAAAAATCAAAATAATGAAATTGAGAGCTTTGTCCTGTTAGGATATACGGTACTACACGCCACTCTAAGACAGTGGGAAGGAACTTTTTTAAATATAAAATTAAACTAAATTAATAACTTTGAAGTGAGAATCTTGAACCTTTGCCTTTAATAAAGTTGTAAAATTTTGAATACTATTTTAAGGCAATAAAGCAAAAAACAAAAGAAAAGGTCGCATGTGGCCTTCTAAATCCTTAAGTTTGGCTTTTTAATTGAATCCAAATTTTTACAGTAAAATACCTTAAGGGCACAGGTTCTCCACACCTGGGTTAGGTTAATAAGACATATGACTGTGACATAGGACAAAGTGCCAACCTCATTTAAATTCAACCAAAAAATATCTTTATACCCAAATATAGTAGAATGCTGGATAGCTTTCTTAAATTTTAATGAAGAGGGGAAAATGCAATTTTACCAGTCTTTGACAACTAAAGGTAAATATCATTATTCTAATGGCAATATAATTGTGGTGATATGACATACAGTAAAATAAGATTATAAGTACTGCCTTCAAAGAGCTTACATTCTAATGGGGGAAAGGAACATATAAATGGGAACTGAAAGGGAAGCTGAAGACAAAGGTACTGGCCATTGGGATATGGTAGAAAAAAAATCAGATACAGATGAGTCAGTTGTGCAACCTGGAGAGGAATGAATATATCTTTGGCCTTAACCTTAAATAGAAGGTTATGGGAAGAACCAGCCAATCAGAAGATGAGGTTTCAGTGATCAAAAGCACTTCCAGTGTGAGGAGTGGTCCAGAGGTGGAGTGAATTTCCATGGTGACAAGTTCTCTATGACATGGCAAAGTTCTATGAAGATGAATCAGCAAAGCAACCGGGAAAGGAATGAATCAGGAAAAGACTTTTAAAAGGGGGTAGTAAATGAGCTTAGCCTTGAAGGAAAATAGGGGTTCCAAAAGGTAGAGGTGGCAGCATTTCACATATAGGGAACAGCAGGCAGCTCTTTTAGTTTATCTAGAACAGTGATGTCAAGCTTAGATAGAAATGGGCACCACTGTATGTAAGGATCTTTTTCTGTTGACCTAGAAAACAACATTAACGTGATCTATATACGTTGTGTTTATATTTACTTTGTTAAATATTTCTGAATTACATTTTAATTTGGTTCTAGTTGTATGACCCTGGGCAAGTCACTTAATCCAATTTGCCTCAGTTTCCTCATCTATAAAATGAGAAGGAAATGGTAAACTACTCCAGTATATTTGCTAAGAAAATTCCAAATGGAATCAACCATTCATACTCACTTATTCCCATATCAAACCAGTTTCCAAGTCTTGTCAACTTGACCTCCATGATATTTTTCCATCCACGCCATTCTCTTGACTTACAGAGTCTTGGCTCTAGTTTAGGACCTCACCTCTTACCTGAAGTATAGCAACAGACATGACTGAAAAACAATTGAACAAGATAATAACCTGAACTCCAATTGAGATCTCACACCCTAGGTGGGGTCAGACTATGTGTGTGATAGCTCTGTTCTAGAACATAGAGTACATGGAGGTGAATAAAGTCAAATAAGGCTGAAAAAGGAGTCATATTATCCAGAGTTTAAAATGACAAAAGTTTTTTTAAAATCTTATTTTTAATTTATGGAAAAATTGGGGGGC
>CM053587.1:145009891-145022140 GCA_028646515.1 Pseudochirops corinnae | reverse complement strand
ATATATATAATATATATATACTTCTATTCATTAGTTCTTTCTCTGAATGCAGATAGCATCTTTTGTCATATATGCTTTATAGTTAATTGGGATATTTATAATATTCAAAATAGCTTACTTGCTCAAAGTCATTTTTAAAACAATATTGCTGTTACAGTATACAATATTCTCTTGGTTCTGCTCATTTTGCTCTTCATTATTTCATGCAAGTCCTTCCATGTTTTTCTAAAATCATTTGAATTCATCATTTCTTATAGCACAGTCATATTCCATGATAATGATATGCCACAACTTGTTTAGTCATTTGCCAATTGATGGGCATCACTGCAATTTCCAGTCTTTTGCCACCACAAAGAAAGCTGCTATAAACATTTTAGAACATATGGGTTCTTTTCCTTTTTCCCTAATATCTGCAGAAATATCTGCAGAAATAGACCAAGTAGTGTTATCACTGGGTTAAAGTAATTTAATAACTCTTTGGGCAAAAAAAAGTGTTTTTTTTTTTTAATCTTAAGGCAATGAAGAGTCATTGATATTTCTTGAGCATGGGAGTAACATAGTTAGAACTGTGCTTTAGGAGTATTAATTTGGCAACTGTGTAGAGGATTGATTAAAGATAGGAAAGATTTTGATCAAAGACATCAGGAGGCTGTTGCTATAGTCCAGGTAAGAGATAAAGTCCCGAACTAGAGCCAAGACTCTGTGAGTGGAGAGAATGATATGGATGGAAAAATATCATGGAGATCAAGTTGACAAGACTTGGAAACTGATTGGATATGGGGACAAGTGAGTATGAACAGTTAGGGAAGACCCCTACTCAGCTTATGAATCTAGGTGACTAGATGAATGTTGGTATCCCCAAAAGAAATAGGGGTATCAAGAAGACGGAAGGGTTTAGGGGGAAAGGTAATGAGTTTAATTTTGGCCAGATTGGGTTGGGGATATCTAATAGGAATCTAAAAAGAAGTGTCCACAAGCATGGAGAAGCAGGACTAGAGCTCAGGAGACAATTGATATGCAGATCTAGGCATTATCTGCATAAATTCAATAGTTGAATTCACAAGAGTGGATAAAGTACCTAGAGAGGATACAAAGAGAGAAGAGAAGAAAATGCAAGACAAAACCCTGGGGTGCATCCCCACATAACACAGAGATGATATTTCTGCAAAAATAACTGAGAAGGTCTTTTACATAGGATGAGAACCACAGCAGAGTGGTCATAAACATCATAACAGGAGAAAGTATTGATGAGGTGTTGGTCAGTTATGACAGAAAGGCTGTGAACGATAAAGGCTCATAAAAGGTCATTGGATTTAACAATAAAGTAACCACTGGTAACTTTGGAGAAGAGGGTCTCGATTAAATGTTTTTGTTTGTTGTGTTTGACTCTTGATGACCCCTTTTGGGATTTTCCTTGGCAAAGATACTGAAGTGGTTTGTCATTTCCTTCTCCAGCTCATTTTCCAGGTGAGGAAACTAAGGAAAACATGGTTAAGGGACATGCCCAAGGTCACACAGTAAATGTCTGAGGTCAGATTTGAACTCAATAAGATGAGTCTTCCTGACTCCAGGATCTGCACTCTATCCACTGCACCACCTAGAGTAGTGGAAGTCAGATTATTCATGAGTAAGAAGTGAACAGGAAATAGAAATATGGAGACCAACGTTTTCCCTTAGAAGTTTGTTTATTAAAGGGAGGAAAGATAGAGGCTAGAGCTTAAGGGATGGTGGGGTCAAGTTAAGATTTTTTAAGGATGGAAGAAATTTGGGCATGGTTGAAGGCAAAAGGGAAGAAATCAGTGCATAAGAAGAGATTGAAAATTAGAGAAGAGGGGATACATTGAAAGGAAAAACTACCAGAGGAGATTCCCAGGGAGGGAATATGAGAATTCATTGAAATAATCAGGAAAGATTTTTTTTCCTGGATAAGAGAAGATTTAGGGTGTTAGTGGTGGTGGTGGTGGTGAGGAAGATCATAATAGTTGCCTTTTAGCATTGAAAGGCTGTCATAAATAATCAGTGGTTGCCAACGTGGGATACCTTGGGAGGAGGCAGGTCCCCTTTCTGGGAGATCTTCAAGCTCAGGGCAAATGAACACTCATTGTGTATTTATTACAGTGAGAATTCTTTGCAGATGTGACTTGCTACATGGGTACTGAGGTAGAGCCTTTCTAAGTCTACAATTCCATGATTCTATAATATCTTACATGAATAATATAAAAGGACAATTTTATGAATATTTATTTATACAAATTTATGTGAAGCATACAAAGGGAAAGGGGGGTAGATAGCTCTCAGAAAATTGTAGAACTCTTTTAAGGACCCTAACCTTTCCCCAGAAGCAAAGGCTGCACCAAAATTATACTGGTGGCATTATATGACTGAATCATGCTGTCCTGCAGCAGGGCTGAGAAAGTGTGGGAACCCTGCCATCCCCAAGCAGGGCTGAGAAAGAATCACTGACCCAAAGGTTGCTAGTGGGTGCATAAAAGGAGACAGGACTTTTGGAATAGAGAAAGTAGAGAGCTAATGTTTATTCTTCAAGGCACAAGCTTTATAGAGCCACAGTCTTCCTCCCTAATTGTCTTCCCCTGAGGACATTGCACACTTCTCTGTTCCCAGGCTGTGGGAGTAAATGCCACACTTATCTTGAGGACCTAATCCTCACACCTGTGTGTTTGAGCTCTTTCCTAGGGGATGGGGAAGCGATCCAGGCCCATCAATAGGCCAAACACCTGAGAGGGCTTGTTCAGCCATCAGGGTCTGAGTCCCACTGGCCTGTGGTCAGAGTCTCATGGCCTATGATCCTCTACAGAAGACATGCCTGATGGATGTGGAGACTGTTAACACGTACAAAAAAAAAGAACTAGGTGAAGAACCAGAGTGAAGAACATCATCAATAAACTATGAGATTGAAAAAAAAAAAGTGGCCTGGTTATGTGAAAAATAAGAAATAGCCTTTGGAGAATGCCACTTGGTTAAGGCCATGCTGGGCACTTTGGGCCTCTTGGGCCACTCAGTTAGACCTCTGGTCCTGGCTCCTTCTTTACTGCTATTGCTGCCACTTGCACCTCGCCATAAGAGCCGCAATGACCTGCCTGTCAAGTCCAAGATCCGGTGCTTGCAAACCCAGACCCTGCCGAGATGTACATGCTAATGGAGTGTTATAAGAGTTAGAGACAGACTGTGTGAACTCTCAGGCTTGAGTTCATGGAAAAGGTTTGGAGAAAAGCATATGACCAGAAGCTTGGGAGGTTGAAAGCTGCACAGGATTCTGAGGAACACAAGCAGACCATGGCCTGGAGCCAAGCAGATGATGCTGGGCTGCAGGCCCTGAAGATCTCAAGGCTTCAGCAGCAAGAGCAAGAGCGGCTCTGGGAACTGAAGGACATGCAGAAGACCCAGGAAATGGAAGCTTTTGTCCAAGAAAAGGAGACAGAAGTTCTACAGTGGCAGGAATATGTGAACACATTCATTACTCAGGATAACTTAGAGAAAATTGAAGTCACCCTCAACAATCCTTGAACCTACAATTGGGCCCTTACCAAGGAAGGCCAAGTGATTTCATCCCCCAGTGAAACTTAGGGCTGCCAGGAGAAGTGGCTGTCAGGGCCTCTGTCACAGTGGAGCTCCTCCACCCCACCACCCATTCCAGGCTTTATCTAGCCTCATTGCTCCTTATTGATAAATAAGGAAGAAGCAGGTAGAGAATAAAGTGATGTTGCCTCTTTTAAAAAAATAGCCTTTGGGCAGCATATGGGTTCTGATGGTATCTTCACAATGTCAGATGAAAAGTGAGGAAGGCTGCTAATACAGGAGATGCCCTGTGGCAGATTTATGGGAACACCTGAATAAGCATACACTTATGGACAAGCATAGATAGTTTATGATACACATCATTGGAGGGAATATTCAAAATGACGAGATCCCAGATCAATCTTAATTCTAATTAATACCCAGTATGTACTATGCTGCATTGTAACTACTGCCATCATTAAATTAAATGAAGTAAGGTTTTTATAACAGAGTATCACTGATGATATTCTCAATTGGACCACACCATGAAAATCACTCAATTTACTAATGATGAGGTCTGTTGTCTGTAACCTCAGTTTGTAAAAATCTCACCTGTGTTTGGGCACCTATGTATGTAACATCAGTTTGTAACAAGCCTGTGCAATTAAGCTGTAAAAGTCACACTTTCCTTCAGCCATAAAGGCATTCACTCTGCCTCTCCCCTGCCCCCAGCCTCAAAGTCTTTTCCCAAGCTAGAAGTCAGTCTGCTTAGATAGTTTCCCATGCTTCCATCACCCAAGTGTTCTTAGAGAAATACATAACCCCTTTGTTCTTAGTGAGCAGCTGCACTTGAGAAATCTTGAACAACATTATCAAGGAGATAACTCCCTCCTGAGATGGTCTCTAATTAGTCTAGCTTCCAAACTTGGCACCTCCTAAAACAATGAAGCCTATACTCCCAGCAGCTATGTTGGACCTATGTCATTCATCCTTGACCAAAAGTTACCTAGTGACATGTCAAGGCAAAAACCACACCTCTCCCTCCCCTCCCTTCTGATTTCTCCCAGTGAATTATGGGCAATATGCCTGCGCAGTTGATATTAAAAATGCATGGCCCTTTAGGTACTTAACCACTCCCAAACTCCACCCTTGCCCACCTAGTTAGCATAATGAACCTATGACTGACAGTTTTATGTCTTTAAAAACTGCATCTCTATTCCCTACACTTTGCAGGTTTTCTCTCTGACACCCCTCCCCCCAGCCCGCTGAAAAGCATAACTTTGTAACTCTGCCTTAAATCCCCGTCAGCTTGCAGGTCCCCTTACCCCTCCCCCTTGCCTCAGTATAGCAATAAACTTTTATAACCTTGCCAAAAGACAGCTGAGTCCAGTAATTCTTTTCGGATGACGAACCTAGAAAGGATTTCATTAGAAATCCCCTGTACTTATACCTCTTCACTATAAGACACAGACAATGTAAGATCCTGTGGTGCCAATTACTTGTTGATTATAAAAGAAAACACTGACCTACAGACTTCTCTTCTACAAGGGGGCTTCTGGGCATTTGTCAAAATCATACAAGATTTCTTGAAAGATATAACAAGAATTAACTTTAATAATTTATAATAACTGATTATTAATATCAAGTAAGGGACAAAACAAGGGTACATATGTTCTCCAAAGATATTTACTACTGTCACTCAGAATGTCTACCACACAGTTCAAATCCCAGAGGGATTCCCTATAGGTGATGAGGTCCCAGTGCTTTTAGATGACATTTTGCTAATTATATCGAGACTGCTAACATTTTGGAGCCTACTTACTGAATGAAATCTGTAATCATTTAAAAGCTTCTACACAATAGGATTAAAATTGCCTACTGTTCAGACTATGATATGCTATCAAATGGACATCCCATAGAGCTCATCTATCAATACGTATATCTGGGACAGACACAGCACACCAACAGTGGTGTGCTGGAGTCAGCTCAAACCAGCTCATGAGAGTCAATTGTCAAGATTTCAGGGTGAGTACTTCCGCCTGTGCAATTGGCAAATTGATGAATTGTTTTGTGGTTTATCTAGACTTAAAGGGATGGAGAAAACATTAACAATGTAAATTAAACTTAAAAGTAAATTATGCATATTTTTTTTTCAGAGAGTCTTTTGAAAACTTCAGCACACTCCTGGCTTTGCATCACTGATTTAGAGTACCCAAATAATTAAAATTAAGGATTACTTAAAATAATAGAGAGGTGGGGTTCATAATAGTGTGAGCAGATTTCAATACATTTCAAAAAAGGGGAAGTGTCATTTAAACTATGAATTTAAGTAAGCATAGAATACACATTAGAGATTAAGTGACAAATTATATAGGAGAAATGACATCATCTGATAAATGTATGACTGGAAAAGAAGATGAACTGGTCCTTAGCAAGAACCATGGATAGGGGCAGCTAGGTGGTGCAGTGTATAGAGCACCGGCCCTAGAGCCAAGAGGTCCTGAGTTCAAATTCACCTGTGTGACCCTGGGCAAGTCACTTAACTCTGATTGCCTCTAAAAAAAAAGCCAGGAATAATCAGAAGACAGCTTTAATGTTAGGCATGTACTGTCAAGGAAACACATAGAAGACAGCCAGTGACTAGGTAGACCTCCTGTGACAGATTTATGTAGGAGCACACAGGCAAAAATCACCGAAGATGGGCAAGGGTTGAGGAAAGCACTAACATCAGTAGAATAATAGATCATTGGCAAATTGGTATAGAGTCTACATCAGTGGTGTCAAACTCAAACAAAAATCCTTATGTACTAAACCATATACAAGTAAACTTACAGGCCACATTTTGGCTTAGAAAAGCACATATTAATATTTTCTATGTTTTATTGTATTTTTATTTACTTCATTAAATATTTCTCTATTACAATTTAATTTGGTTCAGACAACACTTAATAGTGTAGGCCATGCCCAACAGTATGTTTGATACCTTTGGTTTATGTTATATAATCTGTTTTATGCTATTTGTTTGGTCGATGTGAAAACTTTAAAAGTTTGTGAAATAACCCAGGAAGGAAGAAAGGAAAGGAGCAAGTAAGATGAATGAACTATATTTCCAACAAGAAGTCTTTGGACCTATCTAAACTAGAAAGAGATCCTGGAGGTAGCTGATGAAAATCAGCAGAGTTCTGTTGTGGGACAAGAAAGATGAGAAAATTAACAGGGACCAGTAAGAATGAATCCCAGAGACCATACTAGTTAATGGTGATTGGAGGGGGGAAAGAACAAAAATGGAGTCAGTAGATAGATAGATAGATAGATAGATAGATAGATAGATGGATAGATAGATGGATGGATGGATGGATGGATGGATAAATAAATAGATATAGATATTGTATATATAGTATAGATATAGTGTGTAGATATATAGATTTTATATAATATATAGTGTAGATATAATATATGTAAATATAGATAGATAGATGGTTAGATAGATAGAGTCAATATGTGTGTGTATGTGTATACATTTTTTAATTTGGAGGAGGCTAATAGGCCATTAGTCTCCCTACAATGCTGAGGGTTTCTCTATTCAGGTCTCTTTGTCTGGTGTCTTTCTACAAAGTCTCTAAGGGTAGCAACACAGAATTTGAACTCAGATTTTGAGAACACACACAGCAAAGCAACCATTGGAATTGTGCCTTTTTGTCACACTCATCCTACTATGCCATTGTCAACATAAGGGACCATGGGGTTATTACAGTAAAGATAGATCAAAGGCATGATGGGGGTCTTACAACATGGTTAGGACTGATGACCAGAAACGGGCTCCGCTTTGAATTTAGGGTTATAGATCCCATGGGTATTCAAGTAACATTTATGGAACAACTTCTATTGGATTCCCTTGCTTTCATTTGTGGCCACACTTAGCAGAGAGCTGTTCTGCAGGGCACCCCCATCCCATCCTAGGTGCTGTTTGGTTTGCCAAATTGGGAAGTTCCATCTGGAATGTTTGTGGCCTGGTGTGCCTAATGGCCAGATGAAGAGGACCTGGGAATTACTGACATTAAAGTTGGAGCTAATTCTTACACTGGGATTCCCTTTCAAGGAATATTTCGGACTACTCTTTTTTTTTTTCCTGATGGATTACATTTTGAGCTGTTCTTTTACCAAGGATATAATTAACTTTTTCTGGACATTGATTTGGCCAGTACCTACCTTCTTTTTTTTTTTTTTTTTGGAAATCTGTTTTCATTTAATTTCATTTCCCTTTTCCTGTTAAGCCCATCACTGGACTAGAAGAACCTCAGTTCTTTGGAAATACATCTCTTCTACTACTCAGATGATGCAGATTCTTTGGGAAGAAAAAATCTCCTAATTTTCTTACTGTTTCAGTTCCTTGCCTTTTACTTTTTGGTTCTTAATCCATGCTCTGACATGTCCCTAGGTGTTTGGCATGGACACTTGAGACAATAGTCACTTTATACTATCATAACATTACATAAGACTGAATGCCTGAAATGTACAGGAAAATCTGCAACTGCAATACTAATATTTTCCACAGGCCTCTCATTCCTCTTTCATCTGTACCAAATATAGTGGCTGATGTTAAAAACTTGTGTGAGGACCTGGCAGGCTTCTGAACGTTAATGTTGTCCCTGGTCTGGTTTCCAAAACCATTATAGTAATTTTGAAGCTAGACCAGCAAAAGGAGATTGCTCGACAAGGCCCATTGGTGTAATTCTTAGACAGTGGCTTTCCATGGTTGGTTTGGAGTTGATTTTGAAGAGCACAAAGTATGCACAGCAGGCCCTCTAAGTTTCCTGTTTCCTGATGTTAATCCTTCCAGGCAGCTGTGCCTGGATCCATGTGACAAACTAATTATTACTATCTTTAGGGAAGCTCAAGAGTATTCTAAGGATGAGATAAACGTTATGACAAAGGTGGAAGAAAGCTCCAGAGGGTGAGTCTGTTCCATATTCACTTGTGATCCAGAGGAGGCATTTCTCTTTGCCACCCAGCATCATGGAACAATGAATTGTAATCCTCTTACTACCAAGATGAAGGATAAAGTAAAACCTGATTAAAATAAATAGTACTCTTTCTTACAGACGTCCGAAGCTTTCCTTTGCTCAGAACCATACTGAATTTTGCCTTTTAGATCAATCCAGAAGTGATGTCATTTATTATTTTTTTTAAGTACCATTGAGCCAAGTGCAGAGAACATTGTCATTCTCTTCATTTAAAAAAAAAAGTTTTCTTATGAATAGCTTCACAATAGAAACCGAATGTGTTACGATGACACGACAAGGTAAGCAGGAAGGATTTAAGGATAGGTTCTAGCAAGTGTAAACATGACAACAAGCACATGTTTGGAGATGGAATTTATTGATCCATCTAAGTGTAGGTCTGCAAAAATCTTTTGCCTCCATATTTCAAATTAGTATTTTTTTTAAAGATGACATATAAAGACTTCATTGTATAAGAATCCCCAATATTAGTTATGGATAAATCAAATACTGTCAAGTTCCCTTCCTACTACTCTTACACGGGTACCCTCAATGTGTTCTTTACATACAGAGACTGAAGTTAATGGAAATCGTGAATACTTAGAGTCTTAGATGAATAAATGACCCTTTTTCACTCGTCCACACAATCCCTCACATTTTCTCACACTCACAGAGTCAATGTCAGATTTGGAAAGGACCTCAGAGACATTGTAGTCCAACAGTATCTGAACAAGATTTCCTCTAAGTCATCCTATAAGTCATCCCTCAGCCTTTGCTTCAGTACCTGCACTGAGCAAAAACATCACTTCCTTCTAAGGCAACCTATTTCACTCTTAAATAGCTGGAAAGTATTTTCCTAACACCAAGCCTAAATTTGCTTCTTGAAACTACTTAGGGCAGCTAGGTTTCTAAGTGGTTAGAGCACTAGCCCTAGATTCAGGGTGACCTGAGTGCAAATTGGGCCTCAGATACTCACTAGCTGTGTGACCCTGGGTAAGTCACTTGACCCCCATTTGTTTTGGTTTCCTTATCTATAAAATGAGTTAGAGAAGGAAATGACAAACTATTCTAGTATCTTTGCCAAGAAAACTCCAAATGGAGTTTTGACAAAGAGTCGGGTACAAGTGAACAACAACCAAAAAAATCTTTCCTCTAATAATCCATTTTAGAGTTTGATAGAAATCCAAGTCAAGTTCACAGGTTTATAAGTTGCACATTCCATTGCATTCCTTTGTTTAAAAACTGGGATAGTATTTACCCTACTTGAATCCAGTGACCCTTCCTCCATTTTCCACATTCATTCCAAGATCCCTGAAAGTGACTACAATGTCTTCCAGTTCTTTCAGTAATGAAGGCCATAATTCTCCCAGACCTAGAGACTTGAACTCATTCAGCACAGTAAGGACCTTTCTATCTCCTTGCTTATTTTATTGACCCATCCTATTCAAGCTAAAGATCATAGAAAACAAGCAAAATCAGCCTGAGAAGCTCCATCTTCTCTGCATCGTCATTATCATTCCATTCACCTGAGCAGTGATCCTATGCCTCATCTTTTACCTTATATAGCTAAAATTAACCCCTCCTATTTTCTTTAGTATCCTTAGCTCTCTTTGTCATCATTAGCTTATTTTGAGCTTTAGTTGCTTATGCTATTCTTAAAATATCCTGCCATTCATTTGTATTCTTCTGATAGCTTGCTTCCATGTTCAGTATTTATCTTTTAAAAATTTCATTTGAGTTCCTTGGGCATTGACTACAATCACTTTCTATAGCAGACAAATTATCCTTTTTCTTCCTCATAAGAATCATTTACATATCTTTAGAATTTCACTCTTGCAATTTCATAGCCCTTCTGAGCTGACTTCTATAGCATTAAATACACAAGATTTTACTTGTTCTTTCACCAAATGCTTTGGAATTAACTGTCTTAAAATCTACAGTGAAAGTCAGACTATGCTTTACTTTCTAACAGAAAACCGTAGATAAAATGTTTACTTCTCTGAAGGTTTCCCATCATATCTGCTTCCAACAACTAGTTCCTTCTGAGAGTCCCCCTTGTTGGTTCTTCCATTTTTTGAAGAATGATATTATCATTAAAGAAAGTCAATAAATTTCTGGCTGTTCTGCATTTGACAGAGAAGAGAGTTCCAACAGATGTTCATGGATTTTATTGTTGGCTCCTTTCTTGGATTTTGTCTCGTAAATTTCTGGGCATTTCTAGTCTTTTCCTTACATCATAGCAACTCTATCTGACAGTGGTTGTTAAATTTTTCTGATTGTTTACCCATATCAGCAAAGAATTTTTGAGTATGTATGTCATGTACCCCCTATGCAAGTACTCTCTGCTAATATATCATGTATATTATAAAACATACAAAAATAGAAATTAAAAAGATGAGAAAGATAAAAACAATATTTGACACATTTTCAATGTTTTTTATTAATGATAAGAAAACATTTTATCCTTACTGAAATTACTATCAATAATTTTTAGTAAAGGTGATATGAATGAAATATACTTATTACTTATGAGAATATAAGTTTAAGAATCTCATGATGATGACTTGGCTATCTGGATTAAGTTCAGTTTACTGTAATAGTTCCTTTCAAGGCTTGTCATCACTGGAAAGGCTTCCAGAAGATACATAGATAATAGGAGAATTCATTGCTATGTGTACTTACTAAATCATAGTACTTTTTCACTCTCTTCTTCTTCTTCTTTGCTTTTTAGAGGGGAAATATAGGGCAATTGGAGTTAAGTGACTTGCCCAAGGTCACACGGCTAGTAAATATTAAGTGTCTGAGGCTGGATTTCAATTCAGATCATCTTGACTCCAGGGCCGGTGCTCTATTCACTGCGCCACCTAGCTGCCCCCCCATCTTCTAATTATGTAAACTTTAAAAAAAAATTCAGCTGGTGAATTCTCATCTTTCCTGCCGCTGCTCAGTTTATTGGCTTATGCAAACTAAGTAGAAAATATTGCATTTTCATATTTTTTTTAAGACAAATTGGCTCAAAACTCACTGAGACTCTTAATTCTGAAAACTTTTTAATTAATTAGAAAACATTTTTCCTAAGTTTTTTTTAAGTGTGTAGATATAAAAGTTTTTGTAGAGGAAGCATTTACATAATTTTCAACAACAAAAAAGTAACAGTTCAAAGGAAATATTTCCAAATATCTTTTTGGATATTTGCAGTTTCTTTTGAAAAGTAGTTACTTTTCTATTCACTGTAAAAGCAAAGAAATTAAACTTTTAAAACCTTATTTATACATTTGACAAATTGATGCTCACATAGTGACTCTAAGCTAGAGAGAGCTAGTAAGCATTATCATTTCATGTTAAAAAAAAATTCTTGTGCACATCCTGAGTGATAGGGCAGTCAGTCAGTCAACGAGTTTTTGTTAAGCCTTTAGTATGTGCCAGGCACAATTTGTAGAACCAGGAATAGAAAGAATGGCAAAGACATTGTCCCTTTCCTCAAAGGATTCATATTCCAGTGGAAGATACAACATGAAAATTACTATGTACAAATACAGGAAGGGGAAAGTATAAAACCATGCACAAGCAGCTTTCCAGAGGACTGCTGCTGTGAACAGCTTTCAAG
The DNA here is from genome assembly GCA_028646515.1 of Pseudochirops corinnae. Classification (NCBI taxonomy): domain Eukaryota; kingdom Metazoa; phylum Chordata; class Mammalia; order Diprotodontia; family Pseudocheiridae; genus Pseudochirops; species Pseudochirops corinnae. Next base: position 145,010,017 of record CM053587.1, on the reverse strand, counting down.
GTTCTGATTACATAGTATAATGAGCTCTCTATTTATACAATAACAAATCAGAACAAAACATTCATAGAAAATAAAAATACAGCATTCACAGTGTTACAACTTATCACAGAAAACCAAAATACAGCA
>CM053587.1:144939850-145009791 GCA_028646515.1 Pseudochirops corinnae | reverse complement strand
AAATGGCCACATAGTTTTCACCAAAGTGGTCATATAGTTTTTCAACAAAGTACATTCATTTAGTCAATCACAAAATCCTTAATTCAATCACAAATTACAAAAGTCAAAGTTCCCCACCCCTAGGTCACAGTAAATCATAACCTTCTCAGTCAGTACACAGTATCCAAGTAAAGTCTTCTTTCAGCTTGACTCAAGGCTGGCTCTCAGCTTCCATGGTTCCTCTTCCCTGGTCCCAGCTCCATCTGTCACCTTGGTTCAAAGGCAGGCAGCTCCCAGTTCCTTGTCCAGCTCCTTGTCTATATTGAAGTTCACAGTGTCTAGTCCACCTCAAGTCCTTCACAGTTCCTGTTTCTGGGAAGACAAAGCTTGACAGAGCCACAATAATATTCATATACATTGCTGGCACCATCATCAATTCACTTTCTGCCTATGAAATCAACTCAGACCCACCAACAAGGTCTGAGAACTCAACACAATCATCAACATAGAAATCAACACAGAGCCACAAACAAGGTCCAAGAGGTTAGTACAAATCATCAGTAAAGTCCCAGGACCTCCAAAACCCTCCTCCTGGACTTCTGGAAACATACAACCAGAAAAGCCTCTGTCAGGGCTTCCAGTAAGGTCCCAGGGCTTCTGTACAAAGTATCACAAACAAACATCAACACGGACAGAGCAGACAAACAGAGTGCCAGGATACCACAAGTTTTCTTTCTTGACTCTGCCACCACAAGAGTCCTCTTCTCAGCTCTGCTGTCTCTAGCCTGGAAATTCTTCTTATATAGAGTTATTAGCTCCTCCCCAGGAGTTCACAAGTTCTAGGGTTCACAAGTTGTGGGATTCACAGGATCTATTTCTTAACAGACTTGATACAAGACTCAAAAGAAACTTGAACTGAAACAAAGTGCTAATTTGATAGCTGAAACAAGTTGTGAAATACTTCTGTGCTTGCCATTACAGAAGGCAAAGGGACTAAGCCTTTACTTTTTTTCCTACTTTGTGCTAAGCATTGTTGCTAAGTGCTTAACAATGATCTTTTGATCCTCACAACAAATTTGTAAAGTAGGTACTTTTATCCTTATTTATAGTTGAGGAAACTGAGGTAAACAGAAGTTAAGTGACTTGCCAAAGTAGCACAGAGTGTGACTGGATTTGTACTGAGGTCTTCCTCACTCCAGACGCACCTACTTAGTAAATTCCTCTCCTCACTCTGCTGCACCATCTAGCTGGCCCTTACATACAAGATATATGTGATGCAAATGAAAAGTAATTTTGGGGAGACAGCCCTAGCAGTGGGAGCCAAGGGATAAGGGAGCCAGGAAAAGCCTCTGGCAGAAGATGGAATCTGAGGTGTTTTGAAAGAAACCAGTTAGTGGAGGTAAGGAGGGAGAGTATTCCAGGGGTGGGGGATGGGCAATAAAAAGGCATGGAATTGGAAGATGATGTGTGTGTGTGTGTGTGTGTGTGTGTGTTTGTGTAATAGCAGTAACTGAATAATGTTGAATCATGGAGAATTTATAGGTCATATCAGCTAACCATAGGTGTCCAAAGAGCTCAGTCCCAGGCCATCTTCTCTTCTTCCTCTAATGCTATTTCACTTAGTGATCTTATCAGCTCTGATGTATTCAATCATCATCTCTCTGCTGATGATTCTCAAATGTACTTTTCTGGCCTCAACCTCTGTGTTGACTACCAGTTTCACATCTCCAGCTACCAGTTGAACATCTCAAACTGGATATCCTTTAGATATCTTAATATATCCAAAACAGAACTCTTTATATTCCTCGCCGCTTCCCAATCCCCCAAAAAACCAAACCTCTTTCACTTTTCTTAACTTCTCTATTATTGTTGAGGGTACCGCCAATACTTCTAGTCACCCAAGCTCACAACCTAAGATTTATCCTCAATTCCTTACCCTATCTCACCCACTGTGTCTAATCTGTTACAAAAACCTGTTGGTTTTACTTTACGATATTTCTCGTACAAGCCCCCTACTCTCTTCTGACATGGTAACCAGCCTGGCTATCTTATCTGAGTGACCCTGGGCAAGTCACTTAACCCTGTTTGCCTCAGGTTCCTCATCAGCAAAATGTACTGGAGAAGGAAATAAATTACTCTATTATTGTTGCCAAGAAACCTCCTCCCCCACAAAGAAGTCACAACAACCAGAAAGCAAGTTAACATCTTTGAGAGAGTTGTCAGTTTCTTGAATACTATCTAAATTGCTTTCCCCCTCCTACTCAATTCTGGTTCAACTCACTGTTATGTCTGATACAGCGTACTTTTAAAATACATACATGGATAAGGTGTCCCAAATGTCTGCAATTTTAGGCTTTATAGCTTAAAACTGTAAAAAACACTTTGGGACATCCTGTGTGTATTTGTATGTGATGTGTGTATGTGATGTGTGTAGGATGCCTAGCTCAAAGTAGGAAAAGAAGTAAAGGCTTAGTCCCTTTCCCTTCCCCTTCTTGTATTTGTACATATGATGCAAACATGTGAATACATACACATACAATATGTGTAACATACACATAGGTAGTAAGTGTTAGAGTCTGGATTTGTACTCAGTTCTTCCTGACTCCAGGTCCAGCACTGTATCCACTCTGCCACCTATTAGCCATATTTTACATATTATATACTCTATATATGTATGGTCACACATATGTGTGTATACACACATACATAGAGAAAGAGAGAGAAAATAGATACACACATAGTCAATGAACCATATATATGGTTATAGGCCATGTGTTCCTTGTTCACTTTGATTTTCCTGTGTGACCTATCTTTTTGAATTATTAAAGATTTTACAGGAAGAGTTTTGTAGTGTTCTGGGACTCAATCCAATTAATTCATCTTCTTGGAATAGAAGCATTTAGAAAAATTTGCCATTAATGGAGAATTCTTGTGTTTGGCCTTTTTTTTTTTTCAGAGCATCCTTTATGTTAGCCTTTGTGACCCTATTTAATACCTTACTGAATGGTAGTACTCTGTGGGTCATTGATTAAAATCATCTCCTTGGTATATCCAACTTAGTCTTTAATAAATGTAACACATGAATAAATGACACATTATTTGAGAACACCTTTAATGATTTATTTTTGATTCCACTGAGTCAAATGCTTTTTAAACCTCAATCAAACAATAGAGACAATGGAACCTTTAATTGGGGAACTATAAAGTTCTCTGTTGTAGTTCTATAAAAATTCTGAGTATTCAGAACTGCCTCATTGGGGACCCAGCTGGCCAGTTCCAGTTGGTCAACTCAATTCCTTCTCTCCTCTCCTCCCATCACCCTCCCTCCCCCCCTCTCATGGGGTATCATGCCCTTATCTGAGGGTATCCTGTGCAAAAGAAGATAAATTTGCGACTGAAACCTACCTAGATATTTTGGGGTGTACCGGCTAGGTTTCTTTCTTAAAGATCATGCCTTAAACCCAATTCACTCAGGCTCTCATTGATTGGACAACAATAGGTACCTGCCCAAGGATCACTTAACGGTTACTTTTTAGGTCTTCCTGGCTCACAGTGAATGAATGTAAATAGTAATTGTTTCACTTTTGGCCAGCAACCCTGAGGGTCTTCACTTCCCAATTTGATTTTTTTAAATTATTATTAAAGGGGCCATTCCTTGACTCACTTCTTAAAGAGATCTCTTCACTGAATGGGCTTTATCTCACTCAAAGTGAGAACTCAGAAAAACCTTAGCTTAAAAAGGCCAAGGTCTCCCACTGTATCTGGGCTATCTCCAGTCCTCTTGATCTATATCTGGCCACTGGGCCCAGATGGCTCTGGAGGAGAAACTAAGTCTAGTGACTTTGCACAGCTATCCCTCACTCAAATCCAATTCATTTGCAAGTCATGCCATCATCTTCCTGATGTCATGGTCCTCTTTGAGAAGGAAGGACAAACCACAACTACACAATAAGAATCTACTTGTTCTGCCTTCATCAAAGAAGACTTGATGCTTATGACATTGTTGGAAAGATTTGTAGCAATGAGTGTATATATAGATCCACAGTGGTGATTTCTCAGTCCTTTCTGGGAGGAGCAAAGTATGGTTTGTGATAGTTTACATTATTTTGACTTCTTTCCTTCTGAGACATCTTGAAATTGGGTATTTGAAGTCAGTGTTCAATAAACCAGAGAACACAAATTACTTGGGGAAGAACTCTGATTCAACAAGAAATTGTGGCAAGTCTGGAAATGAATCTCTATCTTTTTATTGTGTTCATCTTCTTTTTTATTCTTTGTTATGTGAGATGGTAGGTGGGCAGGAGAAAGATGAGAAAAATTCAGAAATGAAGACAATGTAAAAATATATTAATATAATATAACAAGAAAGTGGACTCTAGAATGCCTTTGAAATTGTCTCCCGTAGCATAAATATCTCCTGTATGTTGAAAGGGACAAGTACTTTTGTTGACATCCTCTACTGAAATGACATTGCCACCTTCTCACATGAGATAGTGTTCATTAATCAAGCAGTGTCCAACTATAGTGGTTTCTCTATCAATGATGGTGAGAAATAGGTCACTTTAGAAATGCTGGTGGATTTGTTCCATTTTCCTTCTGTTTCTTGTTTTCCTTCCAGTTTCCTCTCAGGATGATCTGGCTTGGCTAGATCTCTTTCCAAATTCTCTGGATAGGCATTTTTTCTCAACTTCTCAACTGCCTTTTGCTATTTTGCAAGTCAGTACTGCTCACAATCTTTCATTCTCATTTTTAAGATTTTGCAAGTGAACCTGCTTGCACTTTGGCTGCCATGTTTCCCTTCTTGGCAAGGAGATCAAGCATTTGGTGGGTGAGTGGTTTTCTAGGTTCTTTTGGTCTGCTCATCTGTGGCAGCTGTTGCTAAGTAAACTTCTGTAAGAAAGAGTGACAGTCAAAGTTAATGTCTTCAATTTTGTCTAATTCCCAATTTTCAGACTCAACAGATCATTCAAATAGTATTTTGTAATTTGATTCTTTCTGTTTGAAGTTAATTTCTTTTCAGTTGTGAAACTTGGATCTAGGGCATACAATGGAGAGAATGTTGGACAGGGAGATAGAAAGATTTGAGTGCAAATCCAACTTCAGGTCCTTTCTAGCTATGTGACCCTGGGCAAGTCATTAATCTCTTTGTGCCACAATTTCCTCACCTGTAAGCTGAGAATAATATTAACACCTCCCTTCCAAAATTGTTGTGAGGATCAAATGAAATAATATTTGTAAAAAGATTTATAAACTTTTAAGTTATATATAAACGTGAGTTATTTTTCTTTTTGGTCAATATTAGAATTAAGCGGAATTCTCTCAAAATACAATTTATACTATTGCTCAACCATATTTATTTGCATAACTGTCCCCTTTCCAATAGACGTTTTGCTGCAACCTTGGTTGAAGGCGTTATAATGAATTGTGCACTGAGCCTCCTTCTTAGCTTTATCCTTTCTTTAGCTGGTTATTTCCATTTTCCTAACCAGATGACAATAAGGATTATACAGCCACATGATTCTGAAAAGATTCCCATGCAAGCACCTAATTATTTCTTAGTGAAGCCATGATAATTACAATTCTCCTCCTCCTCCTCCTCCTCCCCCTCTTCCTCCTCCTCCTCCTCCTCTTCTTCTTCTCCTTCTCCTTCTCCTTCTCCTTCTTCTTCTTCTTCTTCTTCTTCTTCTTCTTCTTCTTCTTCTTCTTCTTCTTCTTCTTCTCCTCCTCCTCCTCCTCCTCCTCCTCCTCCTTTTTCTTCATGTGTGGTGGTGGTTGGCACTCCCCTCATGCAATGTGATCTGACTCTTCTTTGAAGAAGGTATTCAAGATGTACAAGTTTAAGGCTGCTGAGTACATATCATAGGATCATAGAGTTATATCTGGAAGAAACCTCACAGGTTGTCCACTTCAGCTGTTTCATTTTGCAAAGGAAGAATCTGAATGTCAGAGATATTAAATAAAGATATTAAGATAACATTAAGATATTAAGCATTACAAAGATAGTAAATGGCATTGAGTTTTGGACCCAGGCCCTTTAACTCCAAATGCAGTGGTCTTATTGGTATATCATGTTGCAGTCTAAAAGCCCTTGGACTCTTTTATTTCTTTACCCTCAATCAAGCAATCAATTGACAAGCATTTATTAATTGCCTGCTATGTGCAACATTCTGTGCTAGGTGCTAGTAAGAGCAAGACAAAAATTAAAGTATTTTCCCTCAAAGATATAACATTCTATTTGTTAATAGGATAGCAAAGGTAAATGAAAAATATTGGAGAGGATGTGAGAAAATTGGTGTACTAATACACTGTTAGTGGAGCAATTAAAACTACGCCCAAAGGGCTATAAAACAGTGCATACCCTTTGTTCTAGCAATACCACTATTAGGTTGGTGTCCCAAAGAGATCATACAAAATGGATCTGCATGAGCAAAAATATAGCAGGTCCTTTTATGGTGACAAAATATTGGAAATTGAGGGCATGACCATCAGTTGGGGAATGGTTGAACAAGCTGAGGTATACGAATGTAAATGGAATTCTCTTGTGCAGTAAGAAATGGTGAACAGGCAGATTTTGGAAAAACCTGAAAAGACTTATACAAACTGATGTAAGTGAAATGAGCAGAACCGGGAAACATTGTATACAGTATCAACAATATTGTGTGATGATCAACTAAGATGACTCAGTTCTTCTCAGCAACAAGTACAAAGACAAGTGATCCAAGACAAGTACAAAGGACTCATGAAGCAAAATGCTAACCACATTCAGATTAAGAACTGATGGACCCTGAATGATCAAAACATTTTTTTTACTTACTTTATTCTTTTTCATGTTTTTTTCCCCTTTTGATATGTTTCTTCCTTTAACCCTGTGACTGATATGAAAATGTTTTACATGATAGCACATATATGACCTATATAAAATTGCCTACTATTTTTGGAAGAGAAGAGGGGAGGGGAGGAAGGAGGGAGGGAGAAAAATTTGGAACTCAAAATCTTGTCAGAATGAATGCTAAAAATTGTGTTGACATGTAATTGAGAAAAAATAAAATACTATTAAGTGCAATGAAGGATATAACATTCTACAAAGCACATATGAAATAAATACTAGGTTAATTGAAGAGGGTCCCAAACATCTAGGGGGATCATGAATGACTTTTGTATAAAAAGAAGTTCAGAACCTTGTGAACCTATTTTTTTTTTTAACCTTTTGATAACTATTTCAATGTCATTGCTTTCCTTTTGTGGTCCTATGTATTTTATCTTATGCTTTAAATACTTGTGTCTGTGTATATTTATGTGTGCACATATATATATATATATGTATGTGTATATGTATATTTTATTATATTGCATTGTGTTATGTTACATTATTTTATGTTATGTTACATTACAGTATATTATATTACGTTATTTTACCTTATGTTGCATTGTTATGTTAGGTTACATTATATTATATTTATTGTGTCACATTATATTAATTTTCTTAGAGGTCCACAGGTTTCACTAGATAGCCAAAGAGGTGTATGACACAAAAAGAGTTAACAATAATAATAGTTCACATTTATATATTACTTTAAGGTTTACAAATCATTTTATAAATATTATCTCAGTTGATCCTCACAACAACCTTGAGAGCTAGATGCTATTATCTCCATTTTACAGATGAGGAAACTGAAGCAAATAGGTTAAGTGAATTGTCCAGAGTCACATCGCTAGTAAGTGTCAGAGGCCAAATTTGATTTTAGATCTTCCTGAGTGAATAGATAGAGTGAATAGAGTGAATTCACACTCTATCCACTGAATCGCTTGGCTGTCCCCTGATGTAGAAGGGTTCACTTATGTAGAATTTTGAAAGAAGCAAGGATTTCAATGGGATGAAAGCAATGTAGGAATTCATCCAAGGCATTTGGAACAACCCTAAAACACATGGGAAACAAAATGTCATGTGTAGGCAGGGGTATATTGGTAAAAGTTTAACAACTGCTGTTGGGGAAAAAAAGTACTCATAATATACTTCTAAATGTAATCTACACTATTAGTATTTTTTTTTCCCCATCTCTTTCTTAAGTCTAGAAATCAACAAAACAAAATATCAAGTCTTGATTTGGTCAGTTTCTGAAGTGTAAATTCTCACACTGAAAATTTAATAATGGACTCTCATGAATCAGTTTGAATTGGCTTAAGATGCTCCCTGATATGAAAACAGCAAGGCCAATTTGACTGAACCACAGAGTGTGTTGTTGCTGTTTTCTGGTTGTTCAGTCATGTCATATTCTTCTTAACCTCAAGGACCATAGCACTTCAGGTCCTTCTATCTTCCAGTATCTCCTGAAGCCTGGTCAAGTTCAAATTCATTGTTTCCATTGATCTATCCATCTTATAGTCTGCCATCCCTTTTTTTCTTAGATCTTTGCCAACATCAGGGCCCTTTCCAGGGGGTGTCATCTTCTCATTATGTAGCACAAGTATTTAAACTGCAGCTTCAGAGTATAAGGTGGGGAATAATGTTCAATAAAGTTAGAAAGTTAGATTGTGCTCAGGTTATGAATGTTTTTAAAAGCTAAATAAAGGAGCTTACATTTTATCCTAAAGGTGATAGGGAGCAATTGAAGTTTCCCATTGAATGGGAAAGTTGATACAGTCAGCTTATACTTCAGGAAAATCACTTTGACAATTTTGAAGATGATGGATTTGAGAGGGATAGACACTTAAGGCAAAAGACCAATTATGAGAATATTATAATAGGCTAGGTGAGCTGTGATGAGAAGAGATTGAATTAGATCAAACTCTACCCTGCAACATAGTTTTCTGCTGGGATTTCCTGTGTTTACCTTCCCACTGAAATCACCAAGAATCAAGGTATATATTGACTTAATTGAAAAGATCATGTAAGGTTCTTCCAAACGTTTCTCTGTTTCATCTTTTTCAGGAGGTGATGAATTATTTCAGATCATAAAAATCAGATTTACATCAAGAAATGACATTAGAAGTCATTTAATTCAATCTCTTCATTTATTTTTAAAAAAATGGAGACCCAGGGAGATTCAGAGAGACATTGTGGCTGAATTTGGAGTCAGAAAAGCTGATTTAAAATCCTAATTCAGATGCTTGGTATCTAGTTGACCCTGGGCAAGTTGCTTAAATTCATTGACCCTCAGTTTCCACATCCATAAAAATGGGAATAATAGTAGAACCTACCTTGATGTTGTGAGAAGCAAAAGAAAATAGTGTAAATTGGATGAGAACTATGATTATTTATTTGCCAAAGATCACCCAGATGTGAACACCAGAAATGGAATTCAAACCCAGACAGGTATCTGATTGCAAATCTAACACTTTCCTCGGTAGTGTGCTGAACTGATTTTGAGTGCTACCAGCTGTGTTGACCAAGTGTCCCATGCAATAATGTTTCCTGTGCCTTTAAACACATAATGAAACTAACTCCATTTCTTTAATATATACTCTACTTGGCTATCTTTGAATATGCTGAATCTCTCTAGAAAAGTGGTTCTCAACCTTCCTAATGCCATAACCCTTTAATATGTGGACATATCTGCATGTGGGTGAACCTGCCTGGAGACAGAGGAGCAGTGTCTCGGTTCCTAAGACCATCGGAAATATGTGTTTTCTGATGGTCTTAGACAACCCCTGTGATACCTGTGAAAGGGTCATTCAACCCCCAAAGGGGTCGTGACCCACAGGTTGAGAATGCTGCTCTAGAATATCAACTCTACTGACTTAAGGGCATGCAAAGACTTTATCACTTCATTTGTATTCTTACTGCCTATCACAGAGCCTCCTGCTTATGTGTATTCATTAATTAATTGATATGATTGATTGGTAGTGACTTGAGGCCTGAGGGCATATACTGTTTTACAAAATCTTGTTATGTGTTTCTTTACAGATGACGTTATTTATTATTGATATAATTTGAAGCTAAGATATAGATCTAGTGATTTTATGTGGAAAAAAAAAGATTGACCAGATTTGGAGTATATAATAATACCTGTACATTCCTCTTGCAGATACCTTTGTGAAGTGAAATCTATAGGCTTTATAAGGACATTTTAGGCTTTTTAAAAAAAATTTGACTATAAAGTCTGAGAGGAGAATTTGAATTAGATTCAGGCCTCCTGTATCTATCTGAGTGTCTTTGCAAAGAAATTTCTTTTTTTTTTTCTTTTTTGGAAGGGGGGAGGACAGGGCAATTGAGGTTAAGTTGCCCAAGGTCACAGGGCTAGTAAGTGTTAAGTGTCTGAGGCCAGAATTGAGCTCAGGTCCTCCTGACTCCAGGGCTGGTACTCTATTCACTGCACCATCTAGCCGCCCCTGCAAAGAAATTTCTTAAGTGTTTCTCTGATTACTCTTTATTATTTTTCAGTTTTAAAGATTTAGGACTGCTAAGACTGTGTATTTTGGCTCTGTTGAGATAAAATTAGTTGGTGACAAACCATACCTGATACTTTATTGGGAAGTTCTGTTTTCTTGATAATTTTATTCTTTCTGTTTGAAGTCAGTTTCTTTACAATTACTTAACTTGCTATATTTTTCTTTTTCTTTTTGGTTAAAATGACTGTTCAGTTGGAATTCCATTAGAATATAATTTATGCTATTGAGTATGTTTCATATTTACTTACATAACTTGTCCTTCTTCAGCAAATATTTTGCTGTAAAAATCATGGAAATTATGGAGTGTTATTGCTTCCATAGAGGCAAGTTCTGGTGGTCTATGCAGCTGGGAACATAATTCCTCCCCTGGCAACTATCATTGGCCCAAGTGATTCCTTCCAGTCAAGGAACTCATCTTATATTCTGGGAAAGTGCTGAAATATTCTGAGCTGTTAGCAGCATTAATTGGAACTTCAGAAAGCATCATGAAACATGTAATGGGCTTATACCCTGACTTCAATTAAAGCTAAAGATGAGAAGCTCTGGCTGTTTAACCTTCTATTAAAGAGGCTAGATTGATACCTGTCCAGCTTTCAGTACAGTATGACGTAGTGGATAGAGTGCTGGCCTTGGGGTCCAGAATGCCTCAGCTCATATATTACCTTGACATTGACTTGCTATGTGATGACCCCAGGGAAGTCATAAGTGCTGTAAACCTCAGCATATTCTCCTGTGAAATGGGGATAACAATATTTTGTGGTACTTACTTCACAGGTTGTTGTAAGGTTTTAACGAGATAGAATATATGTATATGTACTTGTATATATGTGAGTGTGCATTTACATATGCATATTTATGTGTATATATGTATTTGTGTATACACACACACCTTGATAAAGCTGACTATACTTATGGCATTCTAGGGCAACAATCTAGATTTGTTTTGTATAGTCATCCTAGATAAGTTCTCAAGATATATAGGGTTGTTCCAAATAGTACTTGGTAGTTGGAGTCAGTGGAAAATCAACTTCCCCCATGGTAACAGATTATATCCTGAACATGAATTTCTTCAGAGGATTGATCCTTGAAGTAAATACAGCATTCCAAAGTGAAGATCCCAGATGAGAAGTTCTTCAATTAATCCCTTTAGTTACATAAATTAATCTGAAAATTAAAATCCCAGATGAGCCCTGGGTTCTCCCAAGACTCTGAGGTCACACAGACTGAGTGCAATGTCAAGGGCTGACCTATTATGAGGTTATTTCTTTCTTTGTTTTGTTACACCATCACTAGGCTTCACTCTGGCAGAATCTCCAAATACAGCTTATGTCCAGGTTTCTAAAGATGTGGGAAAAGGGATTCCCTAGTTCCCATAGAAGTACTTAAAGTAACAACATGGGTATCAGAAAGACTCAATTTCACCTTACAGCAAATGCAGAAAATTGCAAGTGCTCATAGGAGGTAAAAATTAGATCTAGGAAGCAAAAAATACACACAAGGCATTCTTTGGAGCCTACAGGTAACAGAAAAAAGAAAACATTTATTGTAATTCTCCTCAGAAGGAACTGACATGCCAATGGATCCCTAGCTTTTTTATAAGGTCCTGTACAATCCCCTCAAGGCTAAAAGTGTCCCCTCTGGCTCGGACTCCCCTCAAAAGGCAAAGAAACTTGGGAGTTGTTGAACAAACAATACTCAAATCTTCTTTATTCCCTTCTTCTTACCTCTCGCCCTCAACTAGTAATAACTTCTTTTCCAAGGTTATCTCATAAGCCCTTTGCTTGCATCTTCTATGACTTATATGTGCACATGTTGTTTTCCCCATTAGAATATAAGTTCCTTGAAGCCAGTGATTATTAAGCTTTTATAACTTATCCTCAGTATCTAGCATAGTGCTCCGCATACAATGAATGCATAGTAAACACTTCTCAATTGGCACAAATTTTTTTTTTTGCTTTTTTTTGCAAGGGGGAGGGCTGGGCGATTGGGATTAAGTTACTTACCCAAGGTCACAGGGCTAGTAAGTGTTAAGTCTGAGGCTGGATTTGAACTCAGGTCCTCCTGACTCCAGGGCCAGTGCTCTATTCCCTGTGCCACCTAGCTGCCCCGATTGGCACAAAATTAAGAATTATGGTGCTATGCTGTGGGGCTTGGACTTACCCAGAAAAAAAAAACTCCACTGAAACTGTGACGTTGGTCTCTTCTCCACCATCTGCTATTCTGTGGCTTTAATATTTCTCCTTTGGAAAATTCCTATTCTTTCTCCAAAAAGTTACACTGCTTAGTAAATCCTCTTCTTTCTCTAGAAGTTTTGATCTTTGAGCTCTCAAATCTGGTAACTCAGGAATTTTAAGTGATCTGTGAAGTAAACCCCAAGGCTAGTACTTCCCAGGAAATCTCCTTTGTTTGACTTGAAGTTTATATTTTGGAATGACTTTGCTTAGGGAAATGACTCCTACTTTATATAAAGTGTTGGAGTCCTCAAATATTATCCATAAATTCTTCTCTCAGGCCATATTGTTGAATGCTTTACTAGGCTCTTTATCAGCACTGTGGCTACAATCATCTCTTGGACTGGGAAAAGCCACTATCAGGCACTTGCCTCTCAGAAGTCAAAGACAGACATATGTCTATCCCTGCCATGTGTTTTTGGTGCAAATTACCATCATTTGCTCCTGGGGAGTGAAAAGAGCCTACTTTCAATCACTACAAGACCATTGCTGGTGTTTAGACCACATTCAGGAGAGTTGTGAGTCTCATGTAGCCCAGAGGCTCAGGATGGAATCCTGGGCTGAATCTAGTAAGAAGAAAGTCAGCAGGACTAAATAGGAAGTTTTACACTTGGGTACATAATCAAAGTCACAAGGACAAAATCGTACAGGCAGGGTTGCAGATTATTAGTTGTATGCATCTAATTCAGGAAGTGGCAATGGAAAAGGTGATCTCCCCAGTTCTCCTCAACCCAGGACCTAACCTCATATTTATAAGCCTGTGTATGCACACTGTAATGGGAATTTGAAGATCTCCCCTGACCCTTAATAGATCTGGGAGGAGTTTGAAGACCTCCTCTGCTGTGAAGATAAAACTTTGCCCCCCAATAGGCTGAATGTAGTCACATGGAGCCTGTGGTGGGAGGAGTTTGCTGAGGAGAAGCAGAGCCCACAGAAAGCTGGTAGAGAGCTAGCCAGACAATTGGAGACAGTTGGGGACAGAGGAGCTCAGGCAAGGAGATAGAGAGTTTTGTGAAAAAACATTGATCTTGTATTGGTTTGTGGGAAGGCTAAAGGATGGCATGGCTCTCAGCATTATTATGGCTTCTGAATATCTTTGGTACTATGATGGAATCAGCTTACTGGTTTTGGGATTTGGTTTTCCTGTATCTAAAAAATGCTTCAGCTCTATCCTCTACCTGGAGAGTTTGGCGTATTTTGTGATTGAATGTCATGTGATACTTATAGTCACGATCTTTATTGTGATTGTGGGTGCTGTAAATATTGCATTGGCACCACACACACACAAACACACATATACACACACAGCGCATATCCCACTGCTATAAATTCTTATAAATAAATAAGCTATAAATTCTCTCTTCTCCTGTCTCATTTCACATTCACTGACATCATCCCCTGCTATTCCCACTTTTACAATAGTCTCTGATGAAGAAGTGTCCCTTCATCTTGGCACAGTCAACCCTTCATATATGTACCCTTAATTCTATCCCCTCTCACATTTCCCACATAATTGCCCCCAATATCACGCTCTCCTCTTTTCCCGTTTCCTGATTTCTTCCTTGTTGCTTATACACAAGATCCTCAAAAAACTCTCACTAGATCCTATCATCAATAGTTCTATATCTCTCCTCCCCTTCTCAAACTTGAGAAAACCTCTACTTCATCTCGTCATTTTTCTAAATTTCCTGCAATCTAGCTACCAACTCTAACATTTAGCCAAAACGCTCTCTCTAAAGTTACCAAAGATATCTTCATTGTCAAATATGACCACCTTTTCTCAGTCTCCATCTCTCTTGGCCTCTCTGCAGCATCTGACATTACTGACCACCTTCTCATCCTCTCTTTCTGTCCCATCAGTCCTCTTTATGGTTTCATGACACTGTTCTTTCTTGCTTTTTTTCCTACATATGTGATCAATTCTTTTTAATCTCTTTTGTTGGTTCCTCATCCATCTTAGGCCCATAAACTCTGGGGATACTCCAAGGCTCTGGGTCCTACCTCCTCTTTTCTTTTCTCTCCATTTTCACACTTGGTGATCTCTTTAGCTCCCATGGGTTCAATGTTCATTTCTATGTAAATAGTTCCCAATTCTATATTGCTCAGCATTAATATGTCTTTAATTCCAGTCCAACATCATGAACAGCTTATTAGATATCATGAACTGTATGTCTGATAAGCGTCTCAAATTCATTATATCCCAAACAGAAATCATTACATTTCTCCCGTACCCCAAGGTGATACATTCCTTTTCTGAACTTATCTATCACTGTCAATGGCACCCTCATCCTTCTAGTTACTTAGGTTGGAAACATCAGTGTTTGATTCCTTTCTCATTAATCCCATATATCTATAATCAGTTTCCAAATCTTATTTCTATGTCTACAACATGGCTTTGCAACGGCTGTCATCTGTACCTGGAACGCTTTCTCCTACCCATCTCTACCTCTTAGAATTCCTAACTTTCTTCCACACTCAGTAAAAACTTCTTACAGGAGTTTTTTCCCAGAGTCTTTAACTATTAGTGCCTTCTTATCTAAGATTACTTTATATATCTACTTTGTATGTATTTTCTATGTCAATATAAACATACATACCTACATACATATAAACACATATATACATGCATACACATATGTCTGTACATACAATGAAGTTTACTCACTTTAGAATGTGAATTCTTTGAAGTCAGGCCTTGTTTTTTCTTTTCTTTTCTCTTTTTGTTTGTTTTGTATTTCTAGCACTTAGCACAATGCCTGTCAGATAGTAAGCCCTTAGTAAATGCTTGTGGATTGAATGATTAAAAGTCTGATCTAGAATGAGTAAACCCAAGTAGTTGCATGATTTGTCTGACCTCAAATATTAATTCTACCACTTTCTACCCCAAGATTATTTTTTTTTAACTGAATAAGAATAGCTTTCATTGAAGCTGCCCATGACCTTTCCCTTCCTTTTAGAGAATTTTGTTTTCACTATTGTTTTGACATTTAGGATAGTGTCTCTTTTTTGGAGTTGAAGGTCAAGAAGATAGTGGTTATTTGTGTCAACAAGGAGACTTGTCTCTCTACTATTCTAAATGAAGTTACTTGTTATTTTCATTCAGAACTAGTCACCCCCCTTTTAATGCAAAATTTGACAGCTAGTTTTCCTCTTAAGTAGGTGAAATCACTTCATCCTCTCTGAAACTCAATTTTCTCCTCTATAAAATGGAAATAATAATTTCTTTGCTTCCTACTTTATAAGGCTATTGAGAGGATTTAGTAAGAAAGTGACTAGAAAGTGCTTCCTAAGTGTTATGTAAATGTGAGTTGTTATTTTTAAATTTATTAATCTCAGCATAAAATCCATCATGTACCTAATGTAATATAGTTTAGCCCTTGCTAATGACCTGTACATTCCCTAGAATAATTGTGAATTGAGACCAGTCGCCTACCAAATTTTAAATGCATGGATTACTCACAGGGCTTCCATGAATCACTTCCACAATCCCTTTACCAGCATGCTCACTGATAAAAGGATCCTTGGAGGAGCCAAGTTGTCCATACCTTTACTATTCTAAGTATGTTGTCTGGGTTTACAGCACAACTTGATTTTTCCACTGAAAGCATGAGAGTGAGATTTCCTTTTCCGGTTACTATTTGCAGAATATCTCTCCTGGTGAAATGCAAAATTGGGAGCATCAGTAGAACCCACAGAAGGAAATACTGGTTTTGTATTATAGATCTTCTCTGTCATATCACATTACTCTGCTCACTTTCATTCTTCAATCTGCTTGGTTTATTTAAAACTTTTAAAAATCTGGGGAGGGGGTTTATTAAACTATAAATAGAATGAGCTATATTCACTTCTGAGCACTAACAGTAAGAATGCAGCTGCTCACGACTGCCAAAATAATAAACTGCTTTCCCTTGGAGGTCTTGGGGTAATCCACTCTGGATATGTCACCTTTACATTGATATTTTTTTCATCAGCCACAGATGGTTTGTTGAGGAGGGGAGCTTCTATTTATTTTAAAGAGAGGAAAATACCCAGGTTTTATTTTGAAGGTAATGAACCTCTTTCATCATCCTGGAAAGATACTTACTCATTCGTACTTAGAAATTCAACTTCAGTTGACAGCCTATTGTTTTTTTTCCTGTGAAACTTGATTACTAGTCCTATAGTACAAAAAGGAGGAATCAATTGAGTGTCAGTTCAATTTTGGAGGCAAATCGAGTTGCTAGCTATCATCATAGTAAGATCCACAGGCTCCTGAATAACCTATTTACACCTTGGCACTACTCCCCAACCCAATACCTTCTCCCAAAGTTTGAAGCCCTTCACAATCAAGCTACTACCTAACCTTTCTAGTCCAATATCACGATACTTTCTCTTTTGCTCTTACTGTATGAGTCAAATTGGCCCACATCACATTCTATTTCCTGCCTGCACACCTTTGCACAGCCCATCCCAATGCCTCCTTTACCTCTATCTCTTAGTATCCCTGGCCCTGTTCAGTCATTTTCAATCATACCCAAGTCTTCATGAACACATTTGGGGTTTTCTTGGCAGAGATAATGGACTGCTTTACCATTTCCTTCTCCAACTCATTCTACAGATAAGGAATCTGAGGCAAATAGGGCTAAGTGACTTCCCCAAGGTCACACAGCTAGTAAGTATATTAGGCCAGATTTGAATTAATGAATATGAGTTTTTCTGATTCCAAACCTAATGCTCCATCCACTGCACCACCTAGCTGCCCCTTAGTATACCTAACTTTTTTCAAAACACATCTCAGATACTGTCTTCTACCTATCTTCTGATACCCTCCCTCCCATGGTTGTTAGGTTCTCTATCTCTTGAAACTGCTTTGTCTCCACTTATCTTTGTACCAGTCAAACCCCTTTGGTAGAGTATAAGCTTCTTGAAGACAGAGATGACTTTCAGTTTTTATATCCCCAGATTCCAGATTACTGCCTTATACATAGCAGGCATTTAATAAATATTTGTCAAAATGAATTTAATTGAATCATAGGGCTCAGAGCTGAGAGGTGACTTGCTTGAGGCTCTTCTATATTTTAAAATAGCGAAGGCTGGCAATGAGTTTGAAGAACATGGTGTCTAGCTATAAATGTCTGTTGAATGAGTGCTTTATTCACAAAAACTCTACAAGGAAGGTAGTGTGAATAATATTAGCTGCTGATATTCATGTAAACTGAAATATTGCAAAACACTCTACATGCATTGTTATTTAATCCTTACTACAAATCTGTGGGAGCAGCGAGGTGGCTCAGTGGATAGAGCATCGGGCTTGGAATCAGGAAGATTCATCTTCATGAGTTCAAATGCAGCCTCAGATACTTACTAGCTGTGTGACCCTGGGCAAGTCACTTAACTCTATTTGCCTCTGTTTCCTCATCTAGAAAATGAACTGGAGAAGGAAAGGGCAAATCACTCTATTAATTTTGCCAAGAAAACCCCAAATTAAGTCATGAAGAGTCAAACATGACTGAAAATGACTGAACAACAACAAACACAACACTGTGAGATGGACAGGGCAGGTGTTATTGTTTTCATTTACACATAATTACATGAAACTGGAGCTGGAAGGAACCTCAGAGGTTATCTTTACCCCCTCCCTTGCCCCACACCCCTTTTCCAGCGTTTTACGTGTGAGGAAATTGAGATCTGGATAGGTTGAATGACTTGTCCATAGTAAATGCTATGTAGATAGTAATTGGCATTGGGATCTGAACTCAGGTCTTTTGTCTCCAAATGCAGATGTTCTTTAGGTGAGGAAACTATGGCTTCAATTTTTTCTATTTTATTGAAAAGGGAATAAGATCAGTTATCTTCTTTTTTTTCAGATTAAGTTAAGAGATTTAAGTATGGAACAGGCCTGCAATCAAGGCCTTCTGAATCCTAGGTCACAAATCTTTCCATTTCATCAAAGTCAATGATTGTCTCAATACCTAGATAGAATGATAGAGAAACCATTTATAGAGTCCCAGCATTAGTTGAATAATTAACAGGCTAGACTTAGATGATAATTTGAAAATGTGAAATCAGTGATAAGTGGTTGGAATGGATTGGTGGTAAAGAGCTACAATAAGAGCCCTAGAAATCAAGACCTACATTCCTGGTTAAATTCTGAGACCTTTACATTACATGCTATGGGCTGCTGGTGATGGAGAAAGCTATTTTTCATCCTCAGGTTTTTCCTTAAATTCTGTTGATATAGAATTGTTTGGAGTGGTGAGTTGTTTTTCCTGGTTCCCTTATGTTACTGTTTTTCATGGAACACAGAAGACTGATTTCCTGTAAGGGCGTTGCAAATAAATAACAAGATCAGTGACTGGAAGAATTTTTGGAGATACCGTGGCACCTCTCTAGATTCCACTGGGCCAAGAAATACTTTCAGTGCCTGAAGGCAGGAGTTTTTCAAAACAAGACTGTTCCGAAAAGGGTGTGTGCTTCCATTAGCTTTTTCTCCTCCCAACACTGCCCTTTTGCATTTAACTGCTTTGGGAAAAATGGAAAGTCCCTGGAGCCTCTGGGATTTCTGAAGCATCCAAGTATGCTAGGTAATGGAGTCTGTGGTGATTTCTCATTAAGTGGTTTGCACACAGATGGGATAATGGGCAGAGAGCCCCTTTCTAAGGATCCAGGTTGTCTTATGCAAGCTTTGTCTGACTCTTTTTTCCCTTCCACTTATTCCTTCTGCTCTTTGCCTTCTGCTTCTCTGGATACTGGGCCCTAAGTGACTTTGATCATTCTTTTCAGATCCCAGAGGAGCAGCCCTCTTAACCCTTTGCATTTGTCTTGACAGGAGGGCTGTCCAGACCCCTCACACAGTGATTTCAGTCAGCAGATGGAGATTCTGTTAATTGGGTTAGTTCTTTCTGATGTCTGGATTCCAGTGGTCAGACATAACAAGATCCTCACCCTCCCTGGACCTCTGTCATTTAATTTCCCCCTTTTCCTTCTCTCATCTCTTTTGGTTTGTTTTATTACTTGCTTTTATTTTAAAATTATTAATTTGTATTATTTTCACATCACTTTCTTCATTTCTGAATTTTATCCTTCCTTCTATCTGTTAAGCCATCCCTTAAAACTGAGAATAGAAAAAGAGATGGAGACAGAGACAGAAAGAGGGAAAAGAACTACTATTCAGTGAAAAGCTTACATCAATCAAGTCTAGCCTTGTGTGTGTGTGTGTGTATGTGTATGTATAAACACACACACATATACACACACACACACACACACACACACACATATCTTCTATACCCATACTCCCCTACCTCTTCAAAAGAGGGAACGGGGAACATTTTTTCTTCATATATTTTTGAGGTGCCAAAAGAGGTTATTGTATTCATGTAGCATTCAGTTTCATTTTTGATATTGTTCTTTCCATACATCATTGTAGTTGTTATCTATGTATAGTTTTCTTGGTTCTTCTTATTTCACTTTGCATCTGTTCAGATAATTCTTTCTTTCCTTTTCTTAATTATATATATTTTTTATTGCTTGTAGAAAAATAATATTCACTAAACTCATATTCCACAATTTGCTTAGGTATTCCTCAATCAATGGGCTTTTATTTTGTTTTTAGTTCATTATTATAACAAAAAACAAAATGCTGCTATCACATTTTTGTGGTATATGTGATCTTTCTTTTTCTCTTGAACTCTTGAAGGGGTAGGAGGTACAATTTATACTTAACAATGTGATCTTTGTGTCAGCCCCTCAAAATATATGAGTATTTTAGTCACTTTAATTTTTTTTAGCATAAATCCAAATTGCTTTTCAGGGCAACACCAACCGTGTACTAATGTTCTTGCGTTTCCGCAGTCTCTTCAAAGGTACTGGGTCTGTATTTCACCATCTTTGCTAATTTTCTGTTCAGGAAATGAAATCTCAGAATTGTTTTCATTTTACTGTGATTTGAAGCTTTCTTTAATTTGTATCCTGAGTTGTTCATATCTTTTGACTCCTTATCATTTGCATATGGCTTTTAGTCTTTTGTATCCCTAGCATTTAGCACAGGGCCTGGCACATAGTAGGCACTTAATAAATGCTTATTTACTGACTATATCTGTGTTAGTGGATATCAGATCTTTATCACTGATATTCAATATATTTACCCCCTCAATTGGCAGCTTCTCTTCTTACTCTGTTTTGCTATTGGGAGTTCAGTTGAAAAAAAATAATCCTAGGGTAGAAAGTGGTAGAATTAATGTTTTTGGTAAGCTTAATCATGCAAATACTTGGGGGTACCCATGCTAGATCAGACTTTTAGTCATTTGATCCACAAGCATTTACTTAAGGATTTACTATCTGACAGGGACTGTGCTAAGTGCTAGAGATACAAAAAAGGAAAGGAAAGAAAAGAAAAGAAAAGAAAAGGAAAGGAAAGAAAAGGAAAGGAAAGGAAAGGAAAGGAAAGAAAAGAAAATAGAAAAGGAAAGAAAATAGAAAAGGAAAGGAAAGAAAGGAAAGAAGGAAAGGAAAGGAAAGGAAAGGAAAGGAAAGGAAAGGAAAGGAAAGGAAAGGAAAAGAAAGGAGAGGAGAGGAGAGGAGAGGAAAGAAGAGGAGAGAAAAGGAGAGGAGAGAAGAGGAGAGGAGAGGAAAGGAAAGGAAAGGAAACAAAAGAAAAAAAGAAAAGAAAACAAGAGAAAAAAAGAAAAGAAAAAAACAATGCCTGCCTTCAAGGAATTTACATCCTAAAGTGAGTAAACTTCATCATATGTGCGCACATATTTCTGTGTGTGTAGAAATATATATCTGTGTGTGTGTGTGTGTGTACACAATTCTCTATGTGAATCATCATATCATCTGCAAAAGGGATAATTTTGTTTCTTCTTTCCTACACTTATTCCATCAATTTCTTTTTCTTCCCTTGTTGATACAGCTAGCACTTCTAGTACCACATAAAGTAGTAGAGGGGATAATGAACATCCTTACTTTATCCCTTATCATATTGGAAAGGCCTTTAGTTTATTTTTTCAATGTACCACATTTCCTCCTTCCTGGAGAAGTTAGTAAACGGCCTAGGTTTGCTGAAACAAAAATTTTGTGAAAGGAAGCAGTATGAAATAAGGTTAGAAAGATAGGCTAGAACCAGTTTCTGGAGGGATTTAAATGCCAGGCTAAGAGATTGGTGTTTTTTCCTATATGCAATTGTGATGCAGGGGAGGTGTGCATGAGGACAAAGTTGTATCATGGGATCCCTCCAGAAGGGAGGAATGGTAAGTGGTGTCAAATATGGAAAAAAAGGTCAAGAAAAGGACGGAGAAAGGCTATTAATTTTGGCAATTCAAGTATCTGTAAAGTGACAGGGTCATAAGTCAGATTGCAAGGCACTGAGTAGTGATGAATATGGATATGACAAATGTAGAATACTTTTTCTAGATACTCATGAGAGTCAATTGTTAAATTTTCAGTATGAGCATTTCTATCTCAGAAGTTGGCAAACACTACAAACCAGGGTTTGGTTTAATGTTTTGTTGATTGCCACTCTAGACTTAAGGAAATAATGAAGAAAATGACGTGATTTAGATTAAATTTAGGAATGTGTAATAAGTACTTTTTATTTTTGGAGAGCCAGTTGTTAAACATCTATCAGTATACTACCGGAAAGGGGAGGCCTAAGCATGTTTGTGGCCAGCAGTGATGGAACCAGTGGAGAGTGCTCACTTTAAAACAAGACCAAGAGAGGGAATGGTTAATGGATCCAAATTCAGGACTTGGGATCAAAGGCACGGATGTAGAAATTCGCCTAGGCAAGCAGAAAGATCCATTTATCCTCAGGAACTGAAGCAGAAGAGGAGAGGGTGATTGAGGACATAGATTCTAAAGTGTGGCGGATGGAAGAAAAGGGACATGGAGGAGTTCTGTTTAGATAGCACCGGAAGACACAGAAAGATGCCAGGCCCACCAAACACTAACTTTAATTGCTTTGCAATTTTGCTTAGAGTAGAACCGATAGAGGAGTGAGGAGTAATTCCAGCCTTTTTGGAAGCCTGGCATCATCTGAAATTTATAACTCCCAGGATTCTTCTGCCTATTTTATGGAGCAAGAAAAACCAAAGACCCAACAAAAAAAGAAAAATCATCTGTGAAGGAGAGTATGTTCTTTTGATATTTCCCAAGCTGAAGTATGGGCCAGAGAATTCAAGACATCATGAGCCCCTTTCGCTTTTACCATGATGGTTTAAATCTAGTTGGGGGAAGGCCTTAAGGCATTTTATCAAAATGGTATAGTGGCTAAGACAAGCAGGAACGTACAGATTGTAGCAATGATTTCATTTTGGGATGAATGAAGGAGATCCTATTTTCAAGCTTGTCGATCAGCCAGTTGTCTCAGGGAGCAGTTTTCTTTTCTTTTTTTTTTTTTTTTTTGATTATATATATATATATATATATATATCACATCAAACAAGGCTCTTTCACCAGCAACATGTAACTCTTGGGGATATACAACAGTACAAAGTAGCTGTGGCTTCAAGTGGGGTTTGTTTCCCATCAATAGTGTGCTCTTTCTTAGGTTTTGAGTCCTGCTCATCATTCTTTTCGGTTGCCAACAAAAACTCCTGTGTGCAGACAGTGGTATTGTGTGTGTCTTTTTCTCCTCCCCCATGTCCTCCCCCTCCTCTTCTATTGCTTTTGACAGAGTGTGCCAGTTAGCTAAGTTCAGGATTTCCTTTTTCCAAACAACCTGCCTTCAGTCAGCAGGGCCAAAGGTTTCCCAAATTACAAACCATTGCATTTCTTCTGTCACTAGCCATCCTGTCAGTGGACATAATTGCACACTTAAAACACATTAAATAGAAAGAAACAGGAAATGTTGAAAGAGACACTAAAGGAGGGAAGACAAAAGTGGTTTTTATTAAGTCTAGTCCTTTGGATTTGTCAAACAGTAATGCCAATTTGGGACCTGTGGTATTATTCCAGCTGAAGCAACAGGGGCTCAGGCAGTGTGACTGAGTGCTAATTCATGAGGGAAGTTTCCTACAGTATGGGCAAGTGTCATCAAAATAAACATGACCCCTGCACGTTCATTCATTCATTCATTCAGGAAACAACTCTGCATCTTAATTTGGGAACTACCTTTTTCCTTGCATTTGGGCAAGATAGCTTGTATCATATTTGTCTGTTGAAGAGCAAGTTTGGCAGAATTTAAAAGCATATAATTATTATGGGAGAAATAGCATGGGTTGGGGATAGAGAACCCACCTAAGAGTCAGAACCCACCTAAGAGCTCAAAATTCCCCCTCCAGTATACAAAGACTATTAAACTCGGCAATTCATTGAACTTCTCAGCCTCAGGCAGAGCAAGAGGGAATCTGCATTAGTGGAAGTCCCTAGCCAGGAGCTCTTTGCAATAATGAAATAATGGTTTGGTTTGGTTCCCCTCCCCTCCCCCTTCCCCAAACCATACTCCATGAAAACAGGAAAAATAGAATAACAACAATATTGGCACCTGCATTTTTAGTTTTGGAACCACCAAATGTTGTTGAGTCATTTCAGTCATGTCCTACCCCATTAGGGGTTTTCTTGGCAGGAATGATTTGTCCTTTCCTTCTCCAGCTCATTTTACAGATGAGGAAACTAAGGCAAACAGAGTTAGCTAGACACAGCTAGTAGGTGTCTGAGGCCAGATTTGACTTCAGGAAAATGAATCTTCCTCACTCCAGACCCTACTCTCTGCACTGCATTTCCTAGCTCCCTACACTATGTGTAGTAAAGTGTCATGTCACCCTCCCTTCAATTTACAGATAAGAAAAGGAAGGTCAAAACTTGATTCTCCCTGGGAGTCACAAAATTCCCTAGTGAAGACACATCTTTCTTTATTTTTCCTCCCATCAAAATTAGGCGATGGGAGTTCCACTTAAATTGATTTCTAAAGATTGCCTTTAGGAAGGACACAAATAACATCTTACAATTCTTTTGATCTCTGTTTCTAAAATTCTAAATTTCTAAAATACTAAAAATGATTGAACAGATTTCCCCAAGTTAATATAATGCCTTCATTTTACTTGTTAACTGAAAATTATTTTAAAATATAGTGTGATACTGAACAATGGACTAGGGACAAGAGTTTTTCAATAGGTTGATACTTATCAAGGGTGTATTTATCTCTCCATTCTACCTCCTGCACTCCCTTCTTCCTTCTAGTACCAGCTAAAACTCAGCTTTCTGAAGGAAGAATTTTCCACTTCTCCTTGATATGAGCACTTTCCCTTTCTTGATTGGTCCCAATTTATCCTATAGATAGGTTAGTTTTTGTTGTTGAATCATGTCATGTCCAATTCTTCATGACCCCATTTTTGGATTTTCTTGGCAAAGACATTGGAGGGGTTTGCCATTTCCTTCTCCAGCTGTAAAAACAGATGAGGAACTAAGGCAAGCAGAGTTAAGTGACTTGCCCAGGATCACACAACTAATAGGTGTCTGAGGCCAGATTGGAACTCATGAAGATGAGTCTTCCTGATTCCAAGCCCAGTACTCTATCCACTGAATGACTTGGCTGCCTCTGGTAGGTAATTAAAAACTATTTATGAAGTGCTATATGCCAGGCATAGTGCTAAGTGCTGGGGATGAAAATACAACCAAAAAGACAGTCCTTGCCCTCAAAGAGCTCATATTCTAGTGGGGAAACACAACACGGGAACTGAAAGGTGGTGGTGGAGGCCCTGCAGAGCTACGATGGCAAAATCTTCAGAGATGGAGCACAGCCGGGAAGGGAATGCAGCATGGCCACCCTGGCCTCCAAAGGCATTCACCACTGGGAGGGAGAAGGGGACTGGTGCCACATACGGATATACTGTTTGTACATGCTTGTCTGCATGCTGTCTTTCCCATTAGACTCTGAGCGCCTTGAGAGCGGAGACTGTTTTGTTTCGTTTTGTGCCTTCTTTCTATCTCTAGTGTGAGTATAGTGACTGGAGCTTAATAAATTCTTTTTGACTGTTGACTAGAGATTTTTTAAACTTAAGGTATAATAGCAGCAGCATGTACTTACTGGCATGAAGTCATCTTGGAGTCAGTTTTAGAAACTGGGTGGGCCTTAAAAATTCAGGAACCTTTGTCAAGACAGCATGATCTGCTAAAAAGAGCAATGGATCAGAAATCAGGGGACCCAGATTTCAATGATTTGACTCTGAGACCTTGGGCAAGTCATAGGATCATATGTCACAGAGATCTCAGAAGCCATCTAGTCCAATGCTTCTGTTTTACAGCAGAAACTCAGGCCCAGGTTGGTTAAGAGGTTTGCTCATAGTCACAAAAATAGTAATTGTCAGAACTGAGACTTGTGGGGAAACTGTGGCCCTCTAGGTCCTTAAGTGTGGCCCTTTGGCTGAATCCAAACTTCACAGAACAAACCCCCTTAATAAAAAGATTTGTTTTGTAAAACTTGGACTCGGTCAAAAGGCTGCACTCAAGAATCTAGAAGGCCATATGAGGCCTCAAGGCCTCAGGTTCCCTACCCCTGCAAGTCTCCCTATCCATGAGCTTGGTAGTCACTGTCACTTACCAAAAACAGATGACTGAACCTTCATTCTTACACAGGCGCCAGTTACTGGACAGCATCAGTAAAGATCACCTTAAGGTAAAAAGTGAAGACATCTACAAAATGATCTTTACTATGTATATAATCTCTCTTGATATGTGTTTATTTTATGGAGAGGAGGGGGACATTGATGGATCCATGACTCCTTGGTGTGGGGGAACACAACACCAGTGCAGATCACACATCCTGCATGCTGTCTCATCCTGTCTAATTCTTGGCTTTAGCTTCTGTAGATTTGCTATAGGGCAGTGGTTTTCTGATTCTTTTGATCTCAGGACTCATTTGCACTCTTAAAAATTATTTTTAAAATTTTATTTGTGTGGGTCATAGCTATATAATATGATTATATAGCTATTTAATATGGTAATATTTATCATATTAGAAATTATAGCTGATAAAATTTTAAAAATACATTTATTATTTCATTTTAGGCAGTGAGGTAGTACAGTAGATAGAACTCTGGACCTATAGTCAGAAATCGTGAGTTCAAATCTGGCTTCAGACACTTACTAGCTGTGTCACTTAGTCCTGTTTGACTCAGTTTTCTCATCTATAAAATGCGCTGTAGAAGAAATGGCAAACCACTCTAATACCTTTGCCAAGAAAACTCCCCAAAGTGGTCACGAAGAATCAGACATGACTGCAAAGCAAAAACATTAATTCATTTAAAAATAACAATAATGAACCTATTACATGTTAACATAATATTTTTATAAAAAATAGCTATTTTCTAAAACAAAAAGATTTATTGAGCAGAGAGGCATTTTTTTCTGCATATCTTAATAAATAGAATATCTGACTTGATTAAAGACAGCTGGATTCTCATATCTGCTTCTGCATTCAATATCTTGCAATATGTTGTTTTGTTTGAAGTATATGAAGAAAATCTGACCTCACACAGCTAAGTAGTTGGAAAAGGACTGAGTATTTTAATAGGAAAATAACATCTAAATATGATTATGAAAATAGTTTTGACCTTGTGGACCCCCTGAAAGGGACCCCCTAGAGGTCCACAGACCACACTTTGAGAACCAGTGATGGAGAAAATTCACTCCTTTTGGAAGTCATTCTCTGAGTCCTCCAATACGTTAAAGGCATTAACATAACCAAGGCTATGATCTCTCATTTTTGCCATATGTCTGATTGGCTTTTTTTCAGTAATATATAAGCACATAGGATTTTGAGCTGAAATGAATCTGAGAGATCCTCTAGTTTAATCCCTTAATTCTAAACAGGATGAAACAGGTCCGGAGAAAGGAAATCACTTTCCCAGGTCACATATCCTCAATGGTGCCTTTTAGGCCAGTTTTAGCATGCGAGGTGGCCAAATGTATTACAGTTGACTCACTCATACCAAGTCCTTTTTGTTGTCGTCATTTGGTTTATTTATAATTTTAGTCAATCTGATGTTATGGTGATCCAGGATTCATACCCATTTAACCCTACCAGGAGTATGCAGGGTTTAAAGAAATATAAAGTTAGAACTAGACATTTTGGAACTGGGACAGGCTTCATAAAATATGCTCTAAGTATTCAACTTTTTCAGAAAACGGACAGTTGGGGGTGGTAGAAATACCTTAGGACTCATGGCCCCATGGGGAGACAGACTTCTGGACATTGCCTCTAGGGATAGAGATCCTGGGTTATTGTGAGACCAAGGGATAAGCAAATACCATCTAGTGTTTGCTTGCTTTTTTTAATTAATTGTTCTTGGCAACCAGGTAGAAAGCTTGGCTCTTTGTATTCTGCTGTGGTTCTAAGGAGATGGGTTTTTGTAGCTGTAAGGGGACTGGAATCAGTTGAAACAGTAGGCACTTTCCTGAATGAGACTGAAACGTCTTATTCTTTGGGTCCATCTACACACAACTGTCAGTCAGTCAGTCAGTCAGTCAGGTAAAACCTGAAATAATGTAATTAATAAGATCTCAATGATAGTGTTCATTTTAATCATCTGGAGAAGTCTTCTTGGCACTGCCATCTTCCTGGCATGCTCAGTCCCCTTGTTTCCATTTTTACCATTCACAATAAGCTGAAATGCTAAGTCCTAACTGATAGATCAATATGGGATAAACACCATTGACTTTTACATTATAATTCCATTTGTGGGCCCTACCTAGATCCCTTCTGCCTCCTTTTTCCATGTTTCTTTCTCTCTATCACCCATGATCAATCCTTTCTGTTTTAATGACTACCATGTTCTTTGCCTATTCCTTGGATAGCTGAAATCCCTTCCTACTCCAGCATTCTATGATTTTTTAATTCTGTAATTTTTTTATTATTACAAATAAGATACAAATTACTTTTTCTGGCCATCTACTAGGCACTTCAGACTACATCTTTGGCATCCAAGGCCTTACAATCTGGAGAACACTTATGTCTCAAGTCTTATTTAATATAACCTTATCACATTGAACTTATCACATTCCCACTACAGTGCTTTTGCTCCCGTCCCAGAATATTTTCTTCATGTCTCAATCTGTGGAATTTTTTCCCTTCCTTTAAGGGCTAGCTTTGAAAGTGAAGGGAAATTTTCTCTAATTCATCACTGATATTTTCCTCTTCTGAAATTCATGAAGCACTTTCCTTGCACCTTTCTGATAACACAACAGTTTGTACTATATTTATCTGAGTATGTGTCATATTCTTCTTCAAGACTGTGAACCTCCAGGCTAATAGCTCTGCTTCCAATCCAGCCCATTCAGCTATCATCTAGGAGAGCTGCTCTTGTGGAGACGCAGCATGGGAAGTGCTTCTGTCAGCGCTATAGGCACCGAATACTTATGGTACCACCTGCCTTGCCTTGGGATCTTAACGGTCCCTGAGCCTTAGATCTGAAACCTTCTGTATATGCTGTTTGCCTCTATTGTAATGTGATGAATGAATGAAGGTAGGTGCTGTCTTATTTTTCTATTTGTATCCTAAGCACTTAGCACAATGCTTTGCACCTAACAGGCAGATATTATTTTTTATTCATTCATTCATTAATAAACATTCATTGGATTGAATTACAACCCCTCCTCTTACCTTTTGGACAAACACATGTCTGCTTCTCACAGGTAAATGGACACTTTTCCAGTTCATCTGACCTTAAGATTTACCCTGACCCAAAGATCAATCAACAGATACTTATACTTCTATTCTGTTAAAAAAAAAAAAAAGGCACCATAAGGTGCTGTTGTGGATACAAAGACGAGAAAAACCTTCAAGTAGCTGGAATTCTAGTTGGGAGATACAGGTACTTAGAAATGGAAAGTTAACCACAATACACACTTAAACCTATAGCCCTCATTTCCCATCATTTCCCATTTATTATTTATTTATTCATTAGTTTTTCGTTCATTCATTCATCTAGTTATGTCTTCCTTCCTTCCTTTCTTTCTTTTTCTTTCTCTCTCTTTTCTTTCTCTCTCCCTTTCTTTCCCTCTCTCTCTCTCTGTCTCTTTCTTTCTCTATGACTTCATTGAGGTTGGAAGCCCCAATGAGGACCTTCCCCAACCAATGAAGATAGGCAAATGTCCTACAAGTTTTGGTCCTGAAAAGTTGCTGGGAGCCCTAGGGTCACACAAACAGTATACATTGAGGTAGGATTTCCATCCAGATCTTTCTGATGACCAGATCTCTCTAACTCTCAATCCACTATTCCACATTGCCTCTCTAGCATCTATCGGAGGAACTGTGAGCTTAGTTGGCAGAGAAGGAATCATATATAAGGTAAGACTGGGGACAGAATTTGAAGGATGAGTAGGCTTTAGATATATGGAGAGGAAGGTGAAGAGCATTCCAGGGAGAGATTTCTATGTGAATGTGAGTATGGAGGGAAGAATGTTTGGCAGCGAGTAGCTAGCACACAGTCTGTATGTAAAGGAGGAATTGTGTAATAGAATAATGACTTAAAACTGGAAAGGCATGTTGGGGCCATATTATGACAGTCCTTGAATGCCAGACAAAGGGGTTTGAGCTTTGTTTTGTGGACAATGGAAATTGTTGAGGGTTTTTGAACATAGGGTTGACATAATATTAATATTTTTGGAAAATTATTTGAACGATAATTTTCAGGATGCTTTCCATTTCTCTGATTGATGAGCTTATTTTTCTTTGTCATTTAAATAGTCTGAAATCCCGCCTTTATTAAGACCTACCTTTTAAAACATCCTAGAAGGGCACTAACTTTGTTTTCTTTATAAAAATTATATAATGTTTTTTACTCATTACAAATATGATAGTATATTATAAATAATAGTCATGCAAAACAAATTCTCACATTTCCAAAAAGAGAGATGAAAATATGCTTGGATCTTTGCTATGAATCTATCACTTCTCCATCTGGAGGAGATTAGCATGTTTGGTCATGAATCTTTTGGAACTGTCGTGAGTTGTTGTGCTGACCAGAGTTTACTGTCTTTGTATCCTTCTTCTATTGTCTTTGTATAATTATTCTCTTGGTTCTGCTCCCTTCACTCTATCAATTCATACAAGTCTTCCTAGGTTTTTCTGAAACTATCCCTTTCATCATTTGTTAGAGAGCAATAATATTCCATCATTTTCATATACCAAAACTTTTTCAGCCTTTCTTTAATTGATAGGCATTCATCTAGTTTCCACTTTTGCAAAGTAATAATAACAGTATTTATGTAGCACCTACTGTGCCAAGTGCTTTACAAATACTATCTCATTTAAACCTTACAACAATTCTGGGTGCTATTATTATCCCCACTTTATAGATGAGGAAACTGAGGTAACCAGAGTATAAGTGACTTGCCAAAGGTCACACAGTTAGGAAGTACCTGAAAGCTCTTTGAACTCAGGTCTTCCTGATTCTAGGACAATCATTTTATCCACTGTACCACCTAGCTGCATGATATCTGCCATGAATATTTTTGTACATGTAGATCCTGTTCTTCTTACTTTGATCTCTTTAGGGTATAGACTTAGTAGCAGTATCACTGGGTCAAAGAGTATGTACAATTTATTATTTATTATTACCACATCCTATGATAAATTAATTTACTTCATGTTATTAATGAATTTCATACTCTGTGATATTTTTACACATATGTATAAGAGAGTGCAGTTTTAAAGGCTGTGTTATGCTATCTGGAAAGAAATTGTGCTATGTGGACTTCTCAATGCTCAAGATAGCTAAAGAAAGGTTGTCACAAAATGCTGTGGAGACTCATTATCACAGCATCAAACTGCTTTGCATTAAAGAAATTTTGGCATTGCCATAACTAAACTCCATCGACTTTAGACTTTGATCCACACACCTTATATTTTAATAAATAATAATAATAATAATAATGATAAGCATGTCTATGTTTTTGGTTTGCAAAGTTTTATAAAGTGCTTTATAAGTATTACTCCATTTTATCCTCATAATCTTGGAAGGTAAGTACTATTATTTCCATTTTGTAGATAAGGAAATTGAGATGGAAGTTAAGTTATTCCAGGGTTCACAGAGTTAAGAAACATTAGAAGCAGGGTTTAGATTTTGGTCTTCCTGATTCTAGGTTCAGTGCTCTCTTCATTGTGCAACCTAGCTGCCCCAATACTGTGTACATATAGGACTTTACCTAGCTGTGCTACTGACAATTGTTGCTATTCAGTCATTTCAGTCATGTCTTACTCTTTGTGGCCCCATTTGGGGTTTTCTTGGCAGAGATACTAAAGTGATCTGCCATTTCCTTCTCCAGATGATTTTACAGATGAGGAAACTGAGGCAAACAGGGTTAAATGACTTGTCTGAATCTGGATTTGAACCCAGGTCTTCCTGACTCCAGGCCTGGTGCTCTATCCACTGAGCCACCTAGCTGCCAATGCTATTGGTACCTCAAATTCAATACGTCCCCTGAACTTTTCCTCAAAACTGCTTCCACTCCTGACATTTCCAATTCTATTTATGGCATCACCATCTTCAATCTAACTCATGTTAAAAACCTTAGAGTTGTCTGATTTCTCGTATGTTCAACAACCACGTCTAATCCATGGCTAAGTAAATTATATCCTCTCAATAGTTTTTTAGTCACACTGACATCACCTTAATTTATCATCACTTACCTAGATTATTGCAACCAGATTCAAACTAGTTTCTGTATCTCCAGTTTCCTTTCCCTTTGGTCTACCCTATATAATGATTCCACTTTTCATATTCCCAACATAAAGTTTTCATTACCCTCCTAAGCCTTCTCAAGTTGTTATAATAGTTTAGACTGATATCTAAAGTTCTCT
The DNA here is from genome assembly GCA_028646515.1 of Pseudochirops corinnae. NCBI lineage: Eukaryota > Metazoa > Chordata > Mammalia > Diprotodontia > Pseudocheiridae > Pseudochirops > Pseudochirops corinnae. The sequence continues at coordinate 144,977,412 of CM053587.1, read as the reverse complement.
GCCATCCAATTCCAATTTGCCTGTCTAATCTTAATTCCTATTATTTCTTTTGACCCATGGTTCACCAAAGCTGGACAACTCCGTCTTCCTTTGCTTTACTAATGCTGTTCCCTCCATCTGCATCTCCTCCTTTCATCTCAGTCTCTCCAGTGTCCACTCACATGTGATCTATGGGAAGTCTTATCTGATGCCTTTCATTTGGAAGTGACCTCTTCTTCTTACACACATAATACTCGCCAATTGCATTTTCACATTTTATTTTGCATTATAATCATTTGCATATGCATCTCTTTCCTCTACAAGACCATAAGCTCCACAAGGATGAGGAGATTTTGTCTTTTTTTATCCCCTATAATTGGACCTTGTACCAAAGGAATTCTTAGTGAATATTTGGTGAACCAATGAATTGTACTCTAGGGCAGAAAGTGGTATCTTATAATGCTCTAGTGAGGTCACTTTATATATTTTCCATGGTGACAAGGTAAACCATGTAGAATCATTTCTGGCGCATTTGCTACTATGGGTTTCTTCATTCATTCATATTGATGAAAGAAATAGCTACTTCCTTTATAGTTCATATCCATATGAGATTTATAAATCATAACAATTTCTTTATATAGTTTCCCTTTTCGGGGCAGAAGAGGAAGCATCCAACTTTAAAGGCCACCCAAATTGTGCTGTATCCAGAACCTAATTGGGGGGGGGGTGGGGCATAGAAATATCAAAGACACAAATTCAAGAGGAAGTGTTCAATATTTCACAAATCAATTTTATTAATTTAAACACAAAATTAATGAAGGAAAATCCTGTACACAATTGTGGACACAACACACTTTTTTTTTTTAAATACAGTAAGGCCCAGAAAAAAAAAAAGAAATGTTTTCCCCTAGTCTGCATACTGATTACAGAAACATGAAAAGAAAATGCAAGATTAAAAAAAAAATCTGTCACTCTGTCTTTGCTTCAAGCAAAAAATAAAAAGTCTAACAGGGTTGGTAATTAAGCAATTTGGGAAATTCACAAATGACTTAATTCTAGTAGCAGCATTATGAATCCTAAGTAAGTGGATAGAGGTGCTCTTTAGTTTCCCTGATTAGCTGGTGCTTTTTTTCAAGGAATTAGAGGAGATGAATTCCTCAGTAAAATGATTTGAGGAAAATGGTAAGATACGTGTCAAGAAAAGGGGTTTACTAGTAGACTGAACACTCTAAGGCAGAAATTGTCTTCCAGGTAGAGAAATATACTTCCCAGATGCATATACTTATTTCCACATAGATAGAAATATCAGTTTCTTGGTGAAAACAATTTTGGTTGTGTCCACTGCTGACAATGGATCTTGCTTTTGGAAAATGGTGTAAAAAAAAAAAAACAAAAGAAAGGAGGAAAAAGGAGGGAAGAGAGGGGAGGAGAAAGAAGAAGGAAGAAGAGAAGAAAAGAAAGGGTGGGGAGATAAGAAAAGGAAAGGAAAAGAAAGAAAATGCAATGATTTGGTATAGATTTTGCTCAGTTCCATAGAACTATGGTATTTCCTTTCCTTCCTTAATAAAATAATGCAAACACTAGAATGATTCTGATTTTCTGATTGCATGAAAATTTTGATGGACTCCAACCTATGAACCATTTTAATAAAATTTATCTGGCCTCTACATTCTTTCTGTGGAATGAGGCATTTGATTATTTTTTTTCAAGTAGCTACATATAATACAATAGTGCTGAAATAGAAAAAAGGAGGTATTGGGTTTCTTTCAGTTCTTTTGAGAAACTTCAGGGGGAGCAGGTGCTGTGGGCATGTTGCTTTTAATAATGAAGTCCTCCTGGGCCTTTTTCATTTAGACAGAAGAAATAAGGGAAAGAAAACAGCTTGAAAAAAACAAAATCCTGATTGACACTTGACATTCATGCTTTTGGTCTTGACAAGTTTATCTAAAAAAAATTCCATTATCTACATATTTATACCCAACCCTTTGATAAGGTGCATCATGGAACATTGTGCCCATGGTGCCTCTTATATTTCACTAGCAAGGCATTTCTACCTTTCAATAGCATCTCCCTAAACAATATGTAAAAGAATCATTCATTATTACAAATTTACACAAAAAAAGTCTTCCTGTACATGATTGTCTCAGTGATGTACACATCTGTTTAAATTAGACATACTTTAAATCGCAATGTGCTAAAATCCAAGTACTTGCTGTGTCTATCAGAAGGCTGAGGTCTGAAAGCACCTAACTCCCATCAAACATCCTTCCATTCAATTGATGCCAAAAACATAGTCTGTTCATAAATAAGTAGAGATGTACAGAGTACCCTGGGTAGGAGACACCCAAAAGTCAACCTTCTTTACAAGAAAATTACTCCATTGGTATTGAGAAAGGAAAAAACAAAACAAAGCACTCCCAGTCTTCATTGTGCAATCAAGTTTGCTGTACTGAAGAAGCGGTTTCTGTCACATTGCAGATAACTACAAATCAAAGCATTTTAAGGGTCTTTCTTCCTTCACAGGTTTGAACCATGTAGCTAATGTGGCAGAGACACATGGTTAGGACATTCTCATGGCTTTTGTCTTTTTCCCATTGGATTCACAGTACTAGAATCAACAGCTGTTCTGAAGGAAAAGGCATGGTCCTCCATTTACTGAAAGGGCATAGGTTAAGACCACTCGCAGCTGCATATCTGCATATGGAAACCACAATATTCCGTAGTCCAATGCTGTCACAAGAGACAGGCCTCCTGTATACTGTCCATGGACATGAGGATGTGGGGGAATTTCAAAGTGCTTTCAGGCTGCTACAGGTACTCCAGTTCTAAGGCATGGTGAAGGGCCATAAGGTCAGAGTGGCTTGAGATCCTCCAAAATGGCATTGCATGCTGTGGATGGCAAAAATAAAAAAAATAAATTAAAATAAAATTTAAAAAAGTGTAAGAAAATGGAGCTTTATGTGATGAGAGTTTTTTTTTGCATGTATCTCTATTTAGAAATCAATTAAAGTATCTTATCACCTCTTTCTGGCATTATTTTGGAAACCTTACTGACAGACAACATTATCACATCTATTTTAAACAAAAACCAAAACCTCCCTGAATAGGAGCCTGAATTATAGAGTACATTAATTACCCAGAGTCCATTTTTTTCAAGAAAATGATATCTAGTTTTTAAATAATGGTAGATGATACTTATATAGCACTTTAAAGTTTTCAGATCCCATTTCACATGGAATCTCATCTGTCCTCACCATACTCTGTGAAGGAGGTACTATTATTACACCCCCCTCATTTCACAGATAGGAAAACTGAGGCTGAGAAAGGTTACATAACTTGTTCAGGAACCCATTTAGATCTTAAGTAGAAAGATCTAGATTGCAACATGGCTGCTGATTCTATTTTAAAGAAAACATTAGTGAGGAATGAAAATCTGGAAAACTTCTGGGCTTTCTGAAACATTTATACAGCACAATATCAGAGCTTCAATTTTAAATAGCTTGTAGCCTATAACGATTCATGCAATTGTGGTCTGTAGTGACTTAAATATATCAAAACTCAGTTTTGCTCATATCTAAAGTAAATTTACTTGAGTGGTTTATGCTGGTTACTCTTTGCAATGACCTCCAAATGGCATTGCCATATGGGAAAATTTTTAAATGAATGTTTAAGTTGTATTTTTTAAGAAAAGCTTAGAAATATGGGGTTTAAACCATATGTACACTTAGGCACCACCTGAATAAACCAGAAACAGGAAAAACAGGAAAAAACACAGATGATCTCATCCATGAAGGGTGAAAATATGATTATAAAGTCTTACTGCTCAAAAAACTACAAGTTCTGATGCATCAGCAAGTTACTTTTCCGTAAATAACAAGGAGATAACCATCACCTTTCTTTCAGAGGGCAAAGACATTTTTTAAGCAAAAATAACATGAAGGCTAAGGTGTAGTTTTTTGCAAATATAATTCTATGGAATCTGAGCAACTTCAAAGTGTAAATTTTTGGCACATAGAAAGTAGTAATGTCATCAGTTTGTGGATCCATTTGGTGGATTTATATGAAAGTCAATATGAAATCCACTACTGAGTATGATCCTGGATCTCAATCACCTAAACTGCTGGGTGATGGAAGACCATTGGTTAGACTATATGTCTAAAAATATAGATAATAAGTTACTAAATCCGTACATTGACTAACTAATACTCTGTTATAGTCTTTGTATCTCCAGGGTTTAGCACAATCCTTGGCACACAGTAAGAGTTTAATAAATGCTTGTTAATCATGATATAGAATCCCATTGTAAGAAGGTGGGAAGGAACCTCTGACACAATTTCACAGAATCAAAGGATTACAGATGTAGAACTGGAAGGAACTTAGTAGGTCAAGTTTAACCTCATTTTACAGATGAAGAAACTGAGGCACAGAGAGATTAAATGCTGTTGCCAGAATCATACAGGTAGTGAGTATCCAAGGTATGCCTTGAGTCCTAGGTCTTTCTGACTCCAAGTCAAATGCTCTAAGCAACATACTTGCTTCCTCCATTTAGTCCAATACCCATCTGATACACAGATCACCTCTACAATATCCACAACAAACCTTGGCTTATATACCTCTGAAAGGAAGATTTGCTTTCTTATTCTATTTTTGTTGTTGTTTAGTTGTTTCAATTGTGTCTGAATCTTTGTGACCCTATTTGGGGTTTTCTTGGCACAGACACGGGTTTGCTGTATCCTTCCCCAAGTTGTTTTGCAGAATAGGAAACCAAGGCAAATAGGGTTAAGTGACTTGCTCAGGGACATAAAGTTAGTAAGTATCTATGGCCAAATTTGAACGAATCAAGATGAGTCATTCTGATTCCACGCTCAGTGCTCTATCCACTGTGTCATCTAACTGCCCCTGCTTTAGGACTGCTATAATTGTTAGGAAGTTTCTCCTTACATTGAATGAAACTTAATTTGCTATAACTAATTTCCATTAATTCTAATTATATGATCTGAATTCCCTCTCCAAACCCCAATATTTCTAGTCCCTCTGGTATATGATGGACCTTCCAATAAGTGGAATGATAAGATCAAGAGTTGAAGACAGATCATATGCCACACATCTCCATCCCCAGTCAATCCAAGTTTCCTCTTTAGCAACCTAAACATCTCTAGGTCTTGCAACCTTTTCTCATTTGACATGGTTCCAAGTTCTCTCATCAACTATAAATGGTTTCTGGATGGCAACCTATTTTGAATTATCTATGACACTGTTATTCTCTAAGGATAATTAAGAATTGACTAAGACTAAGTGTATACCTGCAGTTTCTTGTAAGAAGGATGCATTCATTTGACAAGTAAGTGAGAGGCAATGTCATAGAGCAAAGATATGTTTGAAGTCAGTGACCCTGGTTTTGAATTACACCTCTATTTCTTACTACCTATGCATCCCTTAGCAAATCAAAATTTCTTTGCATCTCAGTTTTCTTATTTATAAAATGACAAGGTTGAACTGCAAGATCTGTTAGTCTCCTTCTAGTTCTAAATCTATAACATATTATCCTAAATATACCAAAAATTGAATGATCAAAATTATCCATTTGCAAAAAAAATTTAGCTTTTTTTAAGCATAGGAGCAAACAAGTATATATAACAGTGTCAATAATTATATGTCATATTTATATAATTCCTTGATCTCCAAAGAATATTAAAGATATTCACAGACTATATCAACCATCTATAGCTTCTATGCCTGAAATTTGTCACCATCTCCAATGTCTCTTTACGCTTCATTTCTATCCTTTTAACTAGTCATATAGAAAATCTCCATCATTTGAAGAATGGCTGAATAAAGTGTGGCAGAAAGGAATATTTGAGAAGAAGGAAGCAATGGGCATTATGAATTCAGATAAACATGCATAGACTTATATGAACTGATACAGAGTTAAGTAAGTAGAACTGGGAAAACATTACACATCATTACTATAATAATGAAAATAATAAAACAAAACTGAGAGCTGTATAACTCTACTGATTAATCTTGGCCCCAGAGATGAGGAAATGTGATACCCTCTTTTTGCTAAGGGAGCATGCTTTGGGATGCTGTACGCACTCTCAGATGCAGTCACTATGTCAACTGGTTTTACTTAACTGTTTTTCTTTGTTAATAAAGAAGACTCACTGTTGGAGCAGGTAAAGGCTATCTAGAAATTAGCACGAGGTGGAAACAAAAACAAAAGACATAAGCAAAACTAAAAATAAGTTAAAATTAATGAAACAAAAAACATGAGAAATTCATTTAGCTGAATGAATGTTGGTTATTGATCCTCTGAAGCTTGTAGAGGCTGTTCTATATGCAGGGATGGATTCTTTAGAATGCAGTCATCTGGGGGAGTGTATTTGGCAGTGTAATAAACAAGGAAAATGACAAAGAGGTCAGAGGTCAATATTTCCCAATAAAAAGTCACTCATAATCAATAAAACAAAAGAAAATCAGAGAAATTTCTTTCATTATTGCAATCAGGGTAGCAGGATGTTAATAGCAGTAATGACAGTTTATATTGATATAGGATTTCAAAACTTCCAAAAGATCCTCACAAAATCTTTCTGGGAATATTAAGTAAAAGTACTATTAGTTCTCTCTTACAGATGAGAAAACTGAGGTTTAGAAGGAGGTTAGGTGTCTTGTTCAGGGTCATGTTATGCTCCAAATTCTCTTTGGCAACGCAAGTAATTTGGCAATTTGTGATTGAGCACAATTAGCCAGTTTAATTGGAAACTCCTAGTGAATAAAGGCTCATGAAACATTCCCAAGAAATCTCAAATCCCTGCAGCAGATACCCACATGAACAATGAGTGGGTGAGCATCTATTAAGCTGTTTACATAAGAACTAGGGGTACTGAAAATTGATTCTACCACAACTAGTTCAAGGCGAACAAGACATCAATCAAAAGACTGCAGTGAAAATCAATGAATTTCTATCAGCTACATCTCTGAAACACAAATGAGCCAGGTAGACTGCTTTAATAGAAAAGCTCATACCATAATCCTGGCTACGCAGGTCACAATCAGATCTTAAACTTTCATAAAGTCCTTAAGAATTTATACAGGCTCATATTTATGCCTCCAGCATTAACTCTATTCTCATTACTGACAAAGAGGGGATCTGGAGAACATGGGAATGCTTTCCAGATTTTGATTGTGAGGAGAAACTAGAAACCACATCATATGAAGACTGGTTGAAGGGTCTGGGAATATTTAGCCAAGAGAATTGGAGGAGGGGTCATGATTACTTTCTTTTGACATTTGAAGATTGGGAAGGGGTTTCACTGGGTCTTCTGCTCTGGAAGACAGAATTAGGACCATTAGGCTGGGAGACATAATTAGCTCAATGTAAATCAAACCTACCTAACAATGAGAGCTGCCCCCCCCCAAAGAAAAACAAAAGAAAATAAAGAAAAGGGAAAAAAAGAAATTGAATGGAATGCCTGTGGGATAAAAAATTCCCCAACATAGGAGGTTTTTGGCCTCAGCTTATTGAGTATAGACAAGATTCATGTTTTGGGTATAGACCATAGACTTATAGATCTAGGAGTAGAAGGGGACCTCTGTGGGTATTTAGCTCAAACCTCTTATTTTTCACAAGGGTACAGAGATCTAGGGAAGCAAAGTGACTTGTCCAAGGCCACACAGATAGGAAGTCTTTTTAAAAAGTAGGATTTGAACTCATGTCCTTGGACTCCACAGCCAACAATCTTTCCCCTGTACTAATGCTACCTCAGAAAGACTAGAACAGATTATCTTTGAATCCCATTCCAGTTCCGTGATTCCAGGATTTACATAATATCTTTTTAACATCATGAATGAGGAACTACAATATGAACCTTTGTCTAAGTTTCATGCTTTTCATTTCAGGTTGTAAAATGGAGCCTTGGTATCCTCAGACAAAGCCAGGGAGATTTACAATCGATGAAAGGAAGCACTGTTTGGTTTTTACCATCTTAAGTGCTGAAAAATGTGATAACGTTTTGAAGACCCTCATGTTTTTGAGAATGACAAGACAGCTAAATATGGCAACCATCATGGATGTCCTTGCTGTCCTTGATCAGTGAAACTCTTGATATTATTCTTGATATTATTGATAACTCAGCTACTGTATGACAAAATTAAATATTTTTAATGAGACTTCATATTAAAACATAGTATAGTAGACATGAGATTTAAAGTTCAAAGGGACCTCAGAGGTAATATTTAGATCAATGCTATCTTTTTATAGATGAGGAAACTGAATCCCAAACTGGTTAAATGAATGGCTTAAAGTAGAATATTAACTCCCTGAATTCTGACTCCAGAGCTTTCCTCTTCCACTGTACTGTGATGGCCACGTGATCTTTCCTGAATGATAGATACAGAAGTAGTTCAGGAAACAAAATTATAACTCCTTTTGTTATATTCATTAACTTAAAAATATTCCATCTGTGGATTTGTATTCTGCCTGGAATTCCCCCCAACCCAGGATGGGCTGGTCACTGGTATCACTTTAGCTAATTCATTCTTATTACTGATGAAGAGAAAAAAGGTGGCATAATGATAACAGTTTATTCAAGTACCAGTGTTTGAGGATACTACAAAGGAAGTTACTACTCAACAATTTTTTGGGGGGTGTGTGGGTCTTTTTTTGCCTTTCATTGAGATTCATACAACTCACTAGATGAATCTCACCATATCCAGGAGCTACAAAATGATGGCCATACTCTGTAGCACAAGCAGAATGACACTTGAAAAAGAGTCGGGGTCATTTTGGACATTTAGACATCTTAGACTGAAGTGAAATGACTGCCCCCACCAGTGGCAGAGTCAAAGGGTTTTCACTAGCAATAAGCTAGGGATTGTAGGAACTAGAGCTATGACTTCAGTGATCCAGGAAGACCCTGTGATGAAATTCCCTCTGTCAATGCATGTCAGTGCCTTCTTTGCAACCTCAGAGTCTTAGAGAGTAGCTTAAAACATTGACTTGCCTAGGATCACACAACCAATATAAATGAGAAGTAGGACTAAAGTCAGGCCTTCCTGGCTTTATGTCTGACTTTTTAATCCATTATGTCATGCTTTCTATTTTTATTGGCATTACATATTGAAAAACTACTAATAAATACTGATACAATGATACTTTCTAACCAACAACGGCTTGATAAAGAATCAGAAAGCAGAATCCAAAGCTTGGCCTCTGGTGGCTAGGTTAAGAGCATTATGAAAATGGGAGATAAGCTGGGCATGGGATTGTAAGTCTGTATTCCTTCCTTGTGATCACTGCTACTGGAGCTCTGAGGTTGGTGGTCATTTGAGTTCAGGAGTTTGGAGCTATAGTAGGCTAAGCCTATTAGGTGTCTGGGAAAAGCGTAGCACCAATATGGTCAGCTCCCAGGTTGCCTGAGAGGCAAATTGGCCCAGACTGAAAAGGCAGAATGTCAGAGCTCCCACAGTGGGATCCAGTGAGGAGTTATACTCTCAATGAGAGAGACAGAGAGAGAAAGAGAGACAGATGGACAGATAGACACGGTGACAAACAAAATGGAGAATCAAGGTGTCCCTACCAATTAAAGTTCTAGAGAATAGATGTAACATAATACAACACAAGTATACAATACAACTATTAGAGGGATGTGGTGTGGAAAAGGTGTTAGAATTTCTCTTCCTGGTCCTAGAAAATAGAATTAAAAACAAAAGTTGGAAGCTGGAGAAAGATTTTGATTTGACCTAATGGAAACTTTCTGAATGAGTAGAACTATTATAAAATGGAACAGCCTACCTCAGAGGTTAATGAGTTCTCTTTGATACAAACATTTAAGTGAAAGTTTGATCAAGCACTTTCTGGTATGTTTTAGAGTAGATGTTTGCTAGGATATGTCCTCTAAAGTTTTGTGATTCTCTGAAAATATAGTTGGAATTAATATTTCAGGACAATACTGTGTATCCTTGTTCTGTCAAATGGCATTATCCATTCATCCAACATATCCAAACAAAGAACCAGTGCAGCATCATGGGAGGAGCACTGGTCTAGATCATAAGATCTTCTTTCTAGTCTTGAACCTGCCACTAACAGATTGTGACGTTAGGTAAATCATTTAATTTCTCTGGGTCTCTTTCCTCATCTCTGAAATGAAAGGAGTAGCCTAGGTGACATGTAAGGACTATTTTAACTACACGATTCTATGTTAATTCTTATACATGTTCAAAGGACCATTTTGGATGTTGTGGGCCGATGCAAAATAAATGCAAGTAAGATCATCCCTGTGACCTGTAGGCACATCATATAGTTGGGGCGACATGAAATGAGCAATGATAATTCCACATTTTTGTGGTATGTTAAGACTTACAAAACACTCTTCTCAGAACCTTGTGAGGTAGTTAGTATCAGTAATATTATTCTCATTTTTCAGATGGAATAACTGAGTCTCAGAGAGATAAGATAAGACTAAGCTCATACAATTAAATTGAAACCAAGTCCTTCCTGAGTCCAGGTCTAGGGCTGTTTTCACTACCCCAGGACAATGAAGTAGATTCCAGAAGAAAGAAAAGAAAGACAAGAAGCACTGCAGAAGCCAGTGAAGGGAGATCGGTATAAGAAAGGTAATTTGAAAAAAGTGAGACTTTCAACACACATTGAAGGATGGGTGGTGGTGGTTTGTTGCCGTTTAATGGCCTGGGTCTTTGTAACCCTATTTGAGATTTTCTTGGCAAAGGTACTGAAGCAGCTTGTCATTTCCTTCTCCAGTTCATTTTACAAAGTAGGAAACTGAGGCAAGCAGGGTTAAATGACTTGCCGAGGCTCAGGGAACTAGTCAATGTCTGAGGCCAGATTTGAACTCAGGTCTTCCTGACTCCAGCCCAGGCACTGTACCCACTGTACCACCTAACTGCCCTGGAGGATATACAGGATTTGGGAAAATAGAGTTTAGATATTATCCTGTAGGCAGTAGGGAACAGATGTGCTTTAAGAACTGTTTTTAGGAAGCTAAGTCTAGAATTAGTACATAGAGTAGATGAGAGAGGAGGGAAGAGACCATTCGATTAAAGAAGCACTTTTCAATTCAATTTGTGTCACGGAAACTAACAGAGCCTTGAAGCAATCTGGAGTTGAGGTGTGAAGTGATGAGTACCTATGGATTTTGCTTTTGGCCCCTATTTTTCCATTCCAAGGTTTTAGAAATTCTTTGACCTCTATAGCTTTTCACTTAATGAACCAATCCTGTCTTATGGTTTCTGTTATCACTTATATACCAATGATTCTTTTTATACATCTTTAGTTCCAATCTATGGAAAAAGAAGGGCAAAAGTGAAACACATCAGAAGCAGTTCTGGCAGAACTTGGAGGTTTATTATATTTAGAGGATGGATGAAAGAAAAGAAAAGGAAAAAAAAAATCCAGGTTTTTGAGCCTGGGTGATTTTGAGAATGGTGGTACTAATGATAGAAACAGCAAGGTTGGGAGGTGGGACAAGCTTCCGCACAGTTCAGTTTGAGTTGAGTTTGAGGGGACAAAATGACATATCATTTATAGGTAGTTAGAGATTTAGGACTAAAACTTGGGTCAGAAATCAGGGCTAGAGATGCATATTTGAGAATCATGAGGATACAAACGTTAACAGAAACCAATAAGACAACATTGGTTCACCAAGCAAAAAGTTAGAGAGGGAGGGGTCAAGGGGTCAAGGGCTAAAATCTTTGGTAATGCCCAAAAAGACTTAACTCTGTAGACCTAAATCCTTCCCTACACATAGGAGGAAAAGTTCAGAATTTTTACTGCCCTCTCCTTGTCTAAAAATGTATTTGTAATATTCTGTCTGCTGATAATTATGTATTTACCCATATGATTGTACATAAATCTAATAATATGTCTTCCTGTTGGGCATGCAAGGACTAAAAAAAAGTGCTTAACAAAAGGAACTTGATTTAAAAATGTATATTTAATTTATAATTGTTTTTTTTAAACAGTTTTCTGAAGGACTTTTTTTTTTTGAGGGGGGAAGACAAGGAAATTGGAGTTAAGTGACTTGCCCAAGGTCACACAGCTAGTAAGGGTGTCAAGGATCTGAGGCCACATTTGAACTCAGGTCCTCCTGACTCCAGGGCCAGTGCTCTATTCACTGTGCCACCTCGTTGCCCCTGAAGGGTTGTTAATAATATTAGGCATCTGCTTTTGAAGGCTCCTTAGAGAAGTATATTCCACAATTATTGCTGTATCCATTCTAGTCTGTGTAATCCTTAGGCTTTAGCCAGATGATAGCCTCCTTAGGAGGAAAAAAAGAATTATGTGAAATATCTTTTTTTTTTTTGAAGAGCTAAAAAAAATTCCCTCTGTAATAAACACATTATAAATGACTACCTATCAATGTGCTGGATATCCATGAATCAGATTGCTCAATCCATGACTTTGGCATTTAGGCAATATATGTTTTATTAATTCTAAGAATTAAGTACTTGGGTGAAAACACATTTCTCTTCGAAGTCTTCATTATTATAAAAGCAATGTGGCCTAGTGGATAGAGAGTTGGCCTTAAAATCAACAAGGCTGGGCAAGCCATTTGACTTCTACTCCCCTAAGCAACTCTATAAGACTACACTTTGTAAACAAAATGCCAACCTGTACTGTGAAAGGGAGTTTCTTTACCCTGAAGCTCCCTGTAACAGTGCATTTCCAAGTCTAGTTCCTTTTGCTAGATTTCTCCCTCCTGATTTTTCATATAAATAGTTATTTGCAATATAAACAAGTTGTCTTCAGTTGTAAAGTTACAAAATAAAAAAAACCCTTTTATACTTTAAAGGCTTAAGATTTATGTCATTATAAAGGGGAGTCTTTTAGTTAATTCAATTTCAATTCTGAAGACATTTGTCATTCATTCACCTCCTTAATTTTACTTAATACATAGTTAGACTTTCAATTCCTTTACAAGGTATATTTTTTCCAAAAAGCAATCAGTTTTTTTTTTTTTTTGCCCTCAGTATCACAAGCTAGAAGATGAGACCCGAGTTTAGACCAGTTAGAGTATTTTGAGCTGGAAAATACCTACGGATCATCAAATTTCCTCATTTCACTAATGAGGAAAATGAGACCCAGGCAGGTGAAATTGCCCAAGGTCACAAAAATAGTAAAAGAAGCAGAGTGCAGATTCAGCGTCAGGTCCTGTGACACTGAATTCAGTGCTCTTTCCACCCTTCCATGGATTCTTAATCTGTTTTTGTTTCTGGGTTCCAACAGACAGTCTGGTAAGCCTAGGAACCCCTTGTCACAATTGTTCTCATAATGTATAAAAGGAAATTCAGGGAAAACCTAAGGAAATATAGTCATCCAAACATATATTTTTAAAAGGTTGACAGATTCTAGAATAAGAGCATCTTCTTTATACCATGGCTGTTAGAGCACTTCCAAGATTTCCCCATTCTAGGGACAAAAGAATACTCTTAGTTCTTTTGACATGCTTTCCTAACTGTGCCTCTGTGGAGGCTGTTTTTCATTTTTAGAAATTACTGCATCAGATTAAATTACTGAAGAAAGCTTGGGTACTTTACTGGCAAAGAAAACAAGGATGACTTCTGCTCCTGTTCCTGTTCCATAGAATTCTACCTCAGTGACCATCAATAAAGGAACAAAGGACAAGGCTCTCCTTGACTGCATTTTTTGTACCCTAAATCATTTATTGCAAGAGAGCATTATTTGAAGAGATGAAAGAGGGAAAAGAAGAAATCTTTGTGTTAGCTTGTCAAAGGACATATGAAACTGACAGGTAAACAAAGCCATCTCAAAATGTGGGAGTGAGGGAAAATTCTGAAGAGATGTGAACTGTCACTCGCTTCTATAGGATAGTTCAGTGTTAAATCTTACGATGTTATCACAGCTACTAATTAGTTTCATTTAAGTTCAGAAACAAAACAATATAACATAATCTACACTCTCATGGAGGTATTCCGCCCTACTTCCATCATAAAGATCAAATTAGGGAAAATCACAAATGTACAAATTTACAGACAATAGTCAAGATATATACGGCCCTCATGTAATTTTAATAGGCATTTTCTTAGAAAGTGAGACATGAACTGATTTTGGGTAATGAAAACATTTTCAGTCTTGCTACTTAAAATAACTCTATGCTAACTCCTTTTGCACAGCAAAGAATCCCTCTCTAACGAGGGTAATCACCCCATAATTTATTTTAGGGTATAGTGAGACACACCTGTTTTATAGATTTACTTTCCCTCAAATTTAGGTCTTAGTAATACTGCCTATTTAGAAGTAAAGCAGTTCTCTCATAATTCAGTGTGAGTAAAAAAAAAAAAAATCAGACCTTCTCTGTTAGACAAAGAAATCATGACTAGTGGAATATTGTTCCTATGCTGAAGGACCAAAAGAATTGAATACTTAGGTATAAAAGAAAAGGAAAATAAAATACACCATTAAGTGATTGGTACATTATATCTGTATCTTTTGCTGGAACTAGCTGGTATTCTGAAATTTAAAAAAAATTAGCTGGAAAATTATTTACTGGTTCTGGAAAATATGTACTGAGCTCACTTACAATGGATATTGCCATCCTCCTTTGAGAAGACAGTTCCTCATGTCTGAAATGCCCTTCCTCCTCACCTCTACTTCTTGGACTCCTTAGCATCATTCAAGTCTCACTCCATGTGTTCTAGATTAAGAATATCTTCTTTACACCATGGCTGGTAGAGGAGAGAAATTTCCTGATTCACTCCAATTTACTAATGTCTTCCTTTTTACTTTGTGTGTATATGTATGCAGACAGATATATCTACATTTATCTACATGAGGCTGATGACTTTGTACAACTCTGCCTTACTTAAACCAATTCAAGACATCACCATTGTGATGTCATTGGTCCTCCTCAGAAGTGAAGGATGAACAACAAATAAGAAAAAAATTGCTTTCTCCTGAACAGGATGTAAATTCCCTGAGGGCAGGTACTGTTCTGTTTTTGTCTTTTTTCACCAGGGTATAGTATCTGGGCATGCATTTAATGAACTCTTATTGAAGATTACTGTCACTCAAAAAAGCACAAATGTGGCACATACCTTTGGATTCCTGGTACAAGTACGAATTTCCATTTAAAATATAGACAGATATTTAACCTTTACTACTAACTAACCTTTATCTGTTAAGTCTCATGTTTTAGTGAGTATTTTATGAGAAAAAATTGTTCAAAGAGAAACTAAACTATTTTAACTGGCATAAAACAAAAAATTCAACACATATAAATGATTGAGATTGGCTGCAAAAGAGAAAAGGAGGTACACTTACTCTGTTTTTTAGGGTCAAGACTGATCATTGATGTTTGTTGAATTTTGTTGAACAGGGATGGATTTAAGGACTAGACCTATTATCTCAATGAAGTAGAAAATTCCCTAATAAGGAAACTCCTTCCAACACTACAGGTTGACCTCTTGTCTGTAAGGCATAGTCTTAGAGGGTTGCCCAAGACATGGAGAGGTTAAGTCACTTGCCAGTCATTATATGACAGGTAAGAACTTGAAACCCAGGTCATCTTGTAGCTCTACTATATCACCATTAAAATGGTTCTGTTTCTGTTAGCCATTTTTCCCCCTCAAGGATCACAAAAAACTAATACATAAACTGGCAATATTTAACAGAATGATTCCTAACTCATCTATTCTTATTTTAATGGGAATTTTTTTCTCAGAGTGTACAGCTCATATGCACTAGAGGCCTGCATATACTATCAGAAAATGTTGAAGTGTTAATTAGTTTTACTGGACTACTTTTCTACCCTTCTCTTTGAGAGGAAAGGGAAACAATATATTGGGAAACGAAGGTGATATGAGATCAAAAGATCAGTAATATTAAAACATTAATAAACATTACATGCAAAGTATTGCATGATTAATTAGCAAAAATGAATATTGTACATATCAGAAAAATAATAATACCCCACAAAGTATTCCTTTATTTTTATATGTTTTATATATATATGTGTGTGTATGTGTGTATATATATATATATATATATATATATATATATATATATATGTAGGCAAAAAAATATGTGGAAATATACACATTTAAATACATATGCATTTATACATATATTTATACACATTTAAATTTCACAAAATCTCTTGTCTTAGGAAGGTTCTGTCAAAAAAATAATCACTAACTGGATTATTGATTTGATTCAACAGAGTCTTACTGCTTTTTCCTGGCACTGTAAGTGGTTGGCTTCAGACTCATCGATTTGGTCACTACAAGGGGAAAGGCAACATTTTGGTACCTTTAAAAGGGATTATCCTGGCATTTTCCTTTCTAGAGAATGCCAGAGTGAAAAATACCAGCCTCTAAGGCAGACCCATGTTTTGGCAAGTGCCTACTTTGGCACAACACTGACTACACTTCAACCTTGGCTCTCTTTCTTGGAATACGGGCCAGTACTAGGCTCCATGAAGACACTCCAGGAGGCCCAATATAGCTGAGTTGTCACTGTCTCGAGACTCTGCCAAGAAGATGAAATGGATCTGGACTACATTCAGAAGTTACTGTCAGCTCATTAGGGAGCGGTGGGGGTTTGGAGGGCCCTAGTACAATCTGGGAAATCTCATGATTCACTAGACTGCACTCAGCTCTGATAGAACAAACAGATGTGTTTCTCTGGTGTCACTGGACAATAAGGGAACTGCGACATCCAGTATATACTGTCGGTGACTTACACTACCCAAACAACTAAATGTTATAGAACCTGAACTATGAATTGCTGTGACAACTAGCTTCCTTTGTGAATGTAGAATCCCTACATTCTAAAATCATTCTTGCATACCCTTGGTAGAGTTGGACCTTCTTGGGAAGTCCTGGACTGGTCCATTAGCTAAGGAGAAGGGAAAGTAAGGAACTTGACCTTTCCTAGCATTCAGAGCTAGTTGCTACAGGGAAGATTCTAGGCATCTTAGTCTAGTCTACCCTAATTTCAGGCAGATCTGAAATTATTCTAGATTCCAGGGTTGAACTTATGCCCATATAAGATCCAACACCATGTAAATGTAGTACTTTGTTCAGTTATGTCTGACTCTTTGTGAGCCTATTTGGGGTTTTCTTGACAGAGATACTGAAGTAGCTTGCCATTTCCTTTTCCAGCTCATTTTACAGATGAGGAATTGAGGCAAACAGGGTTAAGTGACTTGCCCAGGGTCACACAGCTAGTAAGTGTTTGAGGCCAGATGTGAACTCAAGAAGATGAGTGTTCCTGGCTCTGGGCTCAACATTCTATCCACTGTATTACCTAGATGTGGTATACATAATGCTTAATTCAGGGTTAAAGTTTGTCTGCGAGTGCCATTTTTGTTACTTATTGGGATGTTCTCAAATAGCTGGATCCAGGTGTTATTTAGGGAAGATATGATCAATGTACAGGAGTTTAGCAATGAACAAATTCTCCCGTTGGTTAATTTAATGACATATTCGACATACCCCATGGAAAATCTGCATAGACTGTATGTACTCTTAAAAAGTGTTTGGACATTTACATTTATTTATCAGAAAAAAAAAAGATTAGCAACTGAGATTATGAGTATTTAAATCTTACAGCAGGGGCAGCTTGGTGGTGCAGTAGATAGAGTGAGTGCCAGTCCTGGAGTCAGGAAGATCTGAGTAAAAATCCAACTTCAGACACTTACTAGCTGTGTGACTCTGGGCCAGTCACTTAACCTTGTTTGCCTCAATTTCCTCATGAATGAGGTGGAGGAGGAAATGGTAAACCATTCCAGTATCTTTGCCAAGAAAACTTCAGATGGAGTCACGAAGAGTTGGACACAACTAAAGTGGGGAACAACAATAAAACATCCTACAGCATATAATAGATAAAACATTTGCGAGTTTCTGCAGATTTAGTTTGTCTAAATTTATTTATTTAGGTTTATCTGATTTTGATATCATTAATAATATACAACATTCAAATTAATGTAAATACTCAAGTGGGGTAGGCAAGAGTGAACTATGATCTAGGTTAAAGTTGGGAAAAACTGAGATGCACAGAGATTAAAGGAGTTGTTTTCATGTTGCTAAGTTAAACCTTTGTAGATCTGGATCTGGAACTAGAGAATATTTCTGTAATCAGAACCAGAACCAAATTGCTATTGAGGTTTAGGAAGTTTCTTTCCGATTCAAGATATCACAACTTTCCTTTTCTTCTAAAGTTAAAACGAAGCTTAACAAAATAATAAATATGTGTTTACAAATGGGAAAAAGTCTGTTTCCACTATCCTTAGAGATACAAAAGAATAAAATGAAAGGCTATGAATGAACGAATCACATTTATCTGCTGGTGCTACAGTGAGGATCATATGAGAATGGTATAAGATGCTTAAGATCAGGATCTTAATGGCCCATGTACATACTCAGCTTTCTAGAGAAGGACCAGTGTTCTGGAAAAGGTGATTTTACAAGGGGGGCAGTTTAAGATGAGACCGAAGTTTTGCCTGTAAAATGTGACTGTAACAATCCCTCAGGCATACTGCTTAAAAAAAGAGATCTGCATGAGCTGTTTCAAAGATACATATTTAATAGCGCTATCCAAGAAACCTTTTCCTTCATGTACTGCCTGCATTTGGAAAATTGCATCATTTTGTATCGTAATCACAATAACTTTTTCACTGGATACATTTAGGTTCCTAATCCAGAGGGGGGAAATAAATGCTTGGTTGGACAGCTGCAATCAGGAGAAATGTTTAACATTTAAAGATGAATTCCTTTCATGGCAGTGTACTTTTCTCAAAAGTATTTCAGTGTCCTTTAAGTGACCCATTCACTTCAAAGAGATAAACCATACAGAAAGGGTTATTACCTATTTTTTTTTTGGTTATTACCTTTTTTGCTCCTTGTTCTTCTTCCACACCATCTCCTATAACAACATATACAACTTTTCTTCCAAACCTTTGAATTATTCGCTCGAAACAACTTTCCTTTCCTAGAGGACACAAATAAGTAGGAAAAAAACTTATTTTTTAAAAAACGTATGGGCAATAGAATATTGATAATAAAATAATCAGTTACACAATGATCTCAAGTCAATAAAAGGTACCTCATACCTTGCTAATTCATATCATATACTTCAACGTGACTCTGCCTAAATTAATATAGTATGTAGAGAAGTCTGTTATTTCAGGCCTCCAGAATGAAGAATTCATCAATCAAATTGTCTGAAATTTTAAATATTCCTCAGCATTATGTTTTCCCCCTACATGCATCAAGAAATGACTTAGGGAATCATTTACTCACTAGCAGGAACTGAACAAACATGAACTTGAGGGAATTAGGGAAATCAAACAAAAACCATTTTCTATTGTCTTTTGTATGTGTATGCCCAACCAGAGGACAAAGATGGGCAATACTATGAACACAGCTTGGGTTTTAAGATTTTGTTCCGCAATGCTTAGAATACTAGTGAGTTAACCTCATTATGTAACACACACACAAATACACACATACGTACAGAATTGCTTTAATGTACAGATGTGAAAAAGCAATAATGTTCTGAACTACACCGATATTTAAAAACAGTTGAAAACTTACCTAAATGGGGTTGAAAATGGGGAAATGTTATTAGAATTACTTTTCTTTTAGCAAGAGAAAAAATTTTGGAGGTTCTTTTTATCTGGTCTATCTTTCTTCTCAGGATATGCTGACCATATTCCTTTTTAAAAAAAGGGTTGCCATGTCCAGTTGGGATATTTTTGTGAGAATGCTTTTGAAAAAATGTAGAATAGAGAAATAATGAGAGTTTTTGCTCTGAATGGAAAATCCCATACCTAGACAAGCAAAGTTTGATAAAAAAAAAAATAGGATAAAGGTAATTCTATACAGACTATGAGCTTATCTGTTCATTATCTTTCTTATGTCAGACCTTGGTTTAGACTGCAGTGTCTGTCTGAGGCACTGTCTGCCCTGTGTGGCAATTAATGCAAGCATTGTCTCTTCCTGGAAAAAAACTGGGGCTCTGAGTCCTCTGTTGCAAATAGACCTGTCCTAGTGGACAATGGCCCAGCTTATAAATAGGTTTCGAAACGTGAATGGCTGAGCTGTGCCTGCATCCATTTCAAATAAGTATCAGATATACAGGAGGACAAATTACTTGTTTGCTTAAACAAATGTCTGTTTTATATTTGTATTTTGCCTCAAAAATACTCATTTGCATCTGACAGAATGGAATAGGTACATATATATTCAAAGAACATAATTTCATTAATATTTCTTACTTTGGATAAAAACTAAAGCACTTTTAAAAAACCCACAGATAAGTGGCGCCTGCTTTTCTCCACATAAATATAAAATAGTAAAATTAGGTATAGTAATGTGGTTTTTTTTTCACTGAAAAGCAAATATATATATATATATATATATATATACACATACATACAAAAGCAAATATAAATAAAATGACAGATTTCTTTAAAAAAAGAATGAAAAGATATTTTAATTATATTTAAATATATTCATGAAAATAAAAGATGTTCCAATTTTGCCTGCTGTAAACAAGGCATTTAGATATTAAGAAAACAATTATAAATTCAGAATTAAATTTTTATTAAGATACACTAGTGCACATATAGTAGAGAGAGTATTGGCCTCAGACTCATGTCCTGCCTCTGACGTAAAGTCAAAGCTTTGTGACCCTGGGCAAGTCACTTGAATACTCAGTAGTCCTGAAAACTTAAAGCCTAGAAGAGACAGGACAGTTGCTTTTGTTTTCCATTGGTAGACATAGTTTCCTCATTAGGCGCTTCCTGTTACCAGTGAAGTTGTTGATTCAGGAAAAAAAAAAAGAATAAAAGTTTTCATTATGATCATTTTCAGGTGCAATGGGGAATTCAATTTAAGTTTTAAAGATAAACTTTGGTACTTAAGAAGTGAATAAAATCTCTTCTACAATTTGATTTGGAAATATTCCGTATTCTTTAAAATGAAGCCACTGTTATAAAGGTCAGCATATTGCAAGCAATCCTCACATAGTTTCAGCATTTTGCCTATTATTCCAATTCTGAATTTTCCAGAGTCCTCAGATTCCCAATCGTGTCACATCTGATGGTGACTTTAAACAGAAAATACAGTAAGTTCAATCTTTTTGAAAAGATTGAAAAGATTAAAAAATCTTTCTCTTTTCTACCTTCACCTACAAAGTTCTACACTAATAAACAACATATTTCTATACAAGAGAGTGTTACACTTGATTATTATTTTTTGATCACTATAATATTTTCCATTAAAAATTTTTCATCTTTGCTGAGAGGTACAAGACTACTAAAATATTTAAAATAAAAGTTATTTTTATATTAAACATAAATTTTATTTTAAGTGGTATGCTTCTCCACTTAAGTATTCTTAGATGATGAACATTGTCACTTCTCATGGGCAGCTAGGTGGCACTGGGAATAGAGCACTGGACCTGGAGGGAGGAAGACTCATCTTTGTGAGTTCAAATCTGGCCTCAAACACTTACTAACTGTGTGCCCCTGGGCAAGTCAGTTAATCTTGTTTGCCTCCGTGTCCTCATCTGTAAAATGAGCTGAAGAAGAAAAACACAAACCACTCCAGTAACATTCCCAAGAAAAGCCCAAGGGGGGTGACAAAGAGTCTGACATGACTAAAAATGACACAACCAATAAGAGAGATTTTCATTTGCTTGAATGGGTATCCCCATCCTTCAACTTTTAAAGCAGTGCTTTGTGGCAGGGCATATCCAAATTCGTATCCTTATAAGCTGTATGGAAGTCTTCTGTTTGAGGCTTTAAGACTTTTCGACTATCCTTGAAAACTGGTCTTCATTGCTGGTATCAAATATAAAACGTTTTGTCTGGCAATCAAAGTACTTTATAACTTGATCCTTTCCTGCCTTTCCAGTTTTCTTATACTATACTTCCCTGTGCATACTCTATGATCCACAAACATTGTCCTACTTGCCACTGGTAAAGCACAGGACTCCAAATCCCAACTCTGTGCCTTTGTATTGGTGCCTCTCATGCCTTGATTACTCTCCTTCCTCTCTCCTGTCTCCACTGACGTCCTTCAAGACAACTCAAATCCTACTTTCTGCAAAGAGTTTTTCCCCAGTCTCTCATATTACTTGTTCCTTCCCATTTTAAACTCTATATATTTTGTATGTACATAACTATTTACCAATTGTCTCTTTCCTTAGAATATATGTGCATATATTGCCACACACACATATAAATGTATACATACACACACGTCTTCTGTGGCCTCATGGATGGCATTTTTTTTTCTTGCTTTCTGGAGATGGAAGGCAGGACAACTGGGGTTAAGTGACTTGCCCAAGGTCACACAGCTAGTAAGTATTAAGTGTCTGAGGCTGGATTTGAACTCAGGTCCTCCTGACTCCCAGGGCCGGTGCTCTATTCACTGCACCACCTAGCCGTCCCTCATAGATGGCATTTCATGAAGCTGGATTGATGTAGAATGAGCTAGGGATGTTGATTTACTAAATGATGTTGGACTAACATTAGAATGGGAGCTCTTTGAGGGCAGGGACTGTGCTTTGGCTTTTCAGCTAACGCATTGCCAAAAAATGCTGAAATTTTTCTCACCAAGAAGGTAAACATTGATAAATATATTGAGATTCTCAATACAACACTGGATTCTTGCCAACCCCTCTACTCATACTGCTCATGATACTGCCTCACAACTAGATTACAGCAATAGACGAATAGTTTTCCTTGTCTTCAGTCTTCCTCTACTCCTAGATCAGGCTAAACTGTTCCAACTAGACGAATCTTTCCAAAACATTCTATCTTGGAACTTTCCTGCTAAAGAATTTATAATCTTTCCTGACTAGGGTAAGGACTTATTTCAGTAAATACAAACTCTTTCATTATGCCATTCAAATTCTGCTATAATCTAAATTCTCCGTCTGCAGGATATTCATACTAATCACAAACACATATGTATCTTCGTCATTCCCTAAATACACCATGTTCATGCTCCTCCATGCCTACAGGCATAATATCCTTCTTCTTTCTCTCCTCATATAACATTTCATTCTTTTTCTTCTCTCCTATCCATCCTTCAAAGTTCACTTCCCATCTTATTTCTTCTGTAAAATCTTTTCAGACAACTCTGGTCTGTACTCAGCTCTCCTCTTCCTAAATTCACAACCACTATAAAAATCATATATTTTGGAAATGGAGAATCTCTTATTATTTTAAAACAGGCATACCTTTTCTCCCCAACTACACTATACCCCTGGACCTTATTTTTTTGCATTCCCCATAATTTCTAGTATTATGCAGGATATCTAATAAATATCAGCTGGATTGAAAAGAATAAAAAAAGCCAGAAATTTTTTAAACAAAAAATGTTAACACAGCTACATTTTTGTTTTACATTAAGCCCTTACTGCAGGCTTGTTTTAGCTTATGAAACAAAGGGGGTTTTGCTCCTTATTATTTAGGAAAAGAAGAAAAATGATATTATGTATTATTAAGGATAGATTCTAAGTGAAGTGTAACAAATATGTATATGCCCTAATCATGGTCAGCTATATGAAGGTTTATGAAAACACATACACATACACACATATACAAAACTAACTACATGGATTATACTACTTTTATTTCCCCTGAATTCTCAAGCCAATTCTGAAAATGAAATAAAATTGCTCAGATGATTCTTCTGTAGCTAATTACTTAGCCATCAGATAAAAGTTTCATCGACTGTCTTTCATTTTTAGTAGCCTGAAGCGAAAGAGTGGATGATAAAAATAGCTCACCTATTTTCGTTGCACTGTAAATATTTTCGATTGGAAACACAACTCCTAAGCCATACAGCAGGACTTTTGCCAGGGCTGGAATAAGTTGAGTAGTTGTTACTAAAATATTCACACAGTTTGTCCTGTGAGAACCAGGGGAAAAAAATGTTGAAAATTAACTTCCCCAAATGAAACCCACCTGAAAGCAAACTATGGACAAACCATAGACACATTTTGCCGTAAACACTCTTTCAATCATCCTGCCATAAACGCTCTCTGAGTGTGGCCGCTTACCTAGAGTGAATCAGTGTCAAGGCTTTCAGTGCAAGTGTTAACCAGGAATCTGTTAGAGCTTCAATTTCTGCCCTTAACTGGAGCCAAGCTTCTCTTTTGGCTGGACCAAGAAGACCTGTTGATTTGACAGGGGTAAGCACACTGATGAACAAGTACCTACTATGTTCTAGGTATTGTGCTAGGTTCTGGTGTTACAAAAGCCACAAGAAAAAAGATAAAAGCTCTCCCTTCCCTCAAGGAGTGTATAGTGAGTAACTGAAGGCATTCCATTCCCTCATAGGCTACCACTCATCACAATGACAGTGCAACTTTTATGTAGCATGTTATTTTTTTTTAAACAAAGTTCTTTGTTGATGTTATCTTACTTTATTCTCACATTTTATAGATTAGATGAGGAAACTGAGATTCAAGGAAATTTAGTGATTGGCCTAGGTCATGTTGCTCACAAGTCTTGGATCCTGGACCCAGAACCAAGTTTTCTGACTCCAAGTTCAATGTTCTTTCTGGCACTGATAAAAGTGAAATACAAGTGATAAGATTTTAAGGAGATTTAATAGTGACTGGTGAGAGGAAACAAACTAAAAGGTGCTGATATAAGCTAATGATATCTAACAAGAAAAATTATTTTGATGTACTGAGAATTATAACCATCTAATGCGTCCGATGGCAGCAAGGTGGTAGAATGGATAGAGCGCCATTCTGGAGGCAGGAAGAATCATCTTCCTGTGCTCAGATCTGACCTCAGACACTTACTACATATGTAATCCTGATCAAATCACCTAACCCCGTTTGCCTCAGTTTCCTCATCCATAAAATGAACTGGAGAAGTACATGGCAAACCACTCCAGTATCTTTGCCAAGAAAACTCTAAATGGGGTCACAAAGAGTCCGAGATGGCTGAAACGAGTGAGCAGCAACAACAATCTGTTTGAACAAAAGCATGACGTAGGATATTTACTGTGGTTACTTGCCTCCAACATTATTTTTGTAGGTATTATAGATTTCTTTTACTCGTCTATAGCGGAAGGCCAACTTTCTCATCCAGTCTACTCCCCCTCGAACACCAGTTGCTAAACATAGGTTAGCGCTGGTTGCTGCAGCAGGAAAGCCATCAGTTCCAAAGTTATATGTGCTATTTAGATGCAAGAAAAGTCTAATGTTAACCAAGTAGAGACTTCACATCCAATAACTTAAGCAATGAAATTGCTAAATGAAGACTATTAATTAGATCTAAAGTGACCTACCTTAGGTCTTGACCGTTATCGTCAGAAGAGACGTCATCTATGTGAACTTGATCACATTCCTAAAGTGAAATGATAATTAAAAAGTAACATTATAAAATAAACTACAATTTGCACTTTGAAAAACCAAAACCAAATTTTTATTAAAATAGAAAATGCATTTTTTTTTTTTAAAGAACCATCAGTTCTCATTGGGGCATTTTCCACTGTGTCAATCAGTAGGTGGCAGTCTTGTTAAATCACCATTTTTACCTACTTGCAAGTACTTTAATGTAAGAAATAAGCACTGTCATTAACAACTACTGTTATATGGTTTTCAGAAAACACATTTCTGTGTTCAGAAAGGAAAGTGGTTAAAAACAATTAGCATATGTGTTCCATAAACCTCAGGTACCTTAAGACATCATGCAGCTTGAAGCAGATTCAGTCAGTGCCTGAGCATAACTGAAACCAGACATTTTCGTAAATGTAACATGCTAGAAAAATTAAACCTGATGCTAACCGCCAATGAAATTATGACCTCTGATTGCTGTTGAGCCACACACCAACACAGCCTAAGGCCAATGTTTCTGAGGAGTGCAGACAAAAAATCTGTTACTGGTTTGCCATTTATTTGGGAGTTGTGAGTTTTATTCCTTATGTGTGTGTCTTCAAATAAAAAAAGCATGAAAAACTCAGAAACGTAAATAAAAGTAGTCAAGCTATACTTTCTTCAGTGACTTATGTGTAACTACTGCTACATGCTCATATTAAGGTCTCAAATTTATCCTTATATTATGAAAATCATGTAACCCCGAACAGTCCAGAATTTAAAGGCCTAAATGAGAAAGTAAAATTCTGTGCTGAATGTGCACCTGACTGAATATATGTACAAAAAGCATGCACATTTTCAGACGTGCAGAAATGTGGCTATCCATTCAAACTTCAACATTCGTCTCACTTCAGTCTTTCAAGTCTTTGTGCCACACTTCATAATTTGTCTCCAAATATCTGATGCGTTAGAGGTTTTCATAACATGCGGTTCCATTCAATCCTTCATATTTGATGGGCAAAGGTAAAAAAAAAATTACCAAACCACCATTTAAATCTACAATTCTATGATCTACTAAACTTAGTGTTTAAATACATTTCAGGGACTAAAACTCTTGACAGGTCTCATGTATAGTTAATTCTATAAAATCCATTTTTTTTTCCTCCTGATAAAACAAAGATGACACATTTTAAGTACTAAAACACGGGAACTACATATTTTATGTTACTGGTTCCTTCTGAACAAATTTTTTTCACTCTGTGGATTTGTAAGGAAGGGAGGGGGAGACAGAAGTGGAAAGAAACTCAAACCAGCTGTTCCTTAACAGAATTAAAATCATGACCCTTGACCTCTGCTCTAAAACATCTATTTTCCAGCCAACCCTCTCTCAGCAAGCAGTGAGATCCAAGGAGGAAAAGACTTTGACCTTGTAACCTTCTCCTCCTTTCCTGAGGTCAACCACTTCAGATAAGAAAAAAGGAAAAGAGAGTTTATGTGGTTTTTCCATATATTGGACTATGAATTTAACTTTTTAAAAACATAGATCATTATTTGAAGATCTGTTTGGGAAACTTTCTACAGTTATTTAAAAGTCTTTTTTTTTTCCCCCAGGGCAATAATGATAGTTGTTTATCTTTTTAGACATTTAGTCTTTTTGAGTAAGGTCAGAGTAGTAAATTTTGCCATTTACCCAGCCTTAACCTTAGTCTTTGTATTGTTAGCAAATTATTGTTACATAAAAAAGATAGAAATGTGAATGACATGGATATTCTCTTTTTTGAGGGGAAAAGGATAGAAAGGGGGATGAGGCTGAGGAACCAGGATAAGAAAGTACTTTAAGAAAAAAATTTTAACTATTATTTCTCAATCTTCATATTTAAAAATTATTAAATAAAACCTACTTGGTTAACATTAGGCCTGAGAGAAAGAGAGAGCCTGTTTGGGGGAATGGTGCACCCTTTTCTTAAGTTAACTGTAAATCTTTAGGGCTGACAGAAGTCAATTATCTCGTAACTGACTGTTAATGAGCCCGTTGTTGCCATCATTCTTAAACATCCTGTGTTTGTTTTCTCCGGGTTTTTTTTTTTAGAGCTTTTTTGTTCTCAAGCAGAGGGAACTATTAGAAGTAGAATTCGGTGGCCTAACTCGAATTAAGTGTCAGCAAGTGCTGAGCATTAACATCCAGTTTGTGAACTCCATTCACTTTGATTTGATTAAAATGACATTTGAGTGGAGGGGCAAGGCAGGTCCTATTCCTTATCAGAACTTTGTATATATTTTTTTTAAAGTCTCTTGACAAAAATACAAACTCAAAATTCCATGACAAATTCACTTTAGAAAAAAAGAGCACATTAAAGGTTGCTTTCCTAAAATATGCATTTTCATGTAAAGAAAGAAACTATAGGTAAACTCTTCTTTCATTTCAGTAATGGCATTTGAAAAATTCAAATTTATGTGCCTTTGGTATGTAAACTAAAGAAAAACTAATTTGTTTTTCTAGAGCAGTATGTGCCAGACTACATACCTTGGTAATACACTATTCAGTCTCAAAACAAGAGGACACAAGGCCTCATCTAAGCCATGTTTTAATGTTGAACTGGTGCACTATCGTCATTTTGACATTCTGCTGGAAACTCATGCCCCAAGAGAACAGATTAATGTTAGGGAATGCTGAAAGAGAACAGTTTGGTTTTGCAAAGGTTTGCTCATTCAGCAATTTCTTTCTGAAATTTATTTTGTATCTGAAATTCAACACTGAGCCCTTACGTTACAATTGCTGTCTTCCAGAGGGTTTCTAGGGTGCAATTTAAGTAGCTTCTTGTTCTTTTTCTGGAGAGTGAAGGGATTGTTTTAGTTTCTCAAAGCTGTTCTTTTAAAACCAGAAAAGTAGATAGCTGGGGGGTAGGCTTAAGACATTTCAAAGTTTTAAGCCATGTTAGATATCAGTATAATTTCTTATAAATAAAAGACATTATATATATATATATAACAGAAAAGATGGTGGCTATATAAACACAGGCAACAAATTTTGTATAGGCTTTTAATAATTATATAATCAAAGCAAAGATGATGATAGGGAGCAGAAAGAAAAAAGGAGGAAAAGAAACAATAACAAAAAAGGCATGATGGAGACAACAGCTTGTATATATGATGAAAGGAGACAATTTAATTTAACATTTATTAAGCACTTACTGTAAATGTGCCAATGTACTAGACAGATAAGTAATGAATAGAGGTATAAAGTTAAATAAGAAAGGGGATTCTGCCTGTAAGGAGCTAATAATCTAAAAGGGAAGATAAACATATACCAATTTAGAAGCATCCTCATTCCCTAGCCTAACCCTAGGGACTACTCCCTCCCAGGCTTGAAGCCCTTTGCCCTGATCATGGCTGCTCCAAAGCCACTGTTAGGTGAGCCTCACTTTCCACTGATAGCCTAGCTTCTGGAAGCACAGGGAAAGATGTATTTATTTTGTGATGGGAGAGAAGAAGTGGTAAAGTGGAAATTTGGGATAAAAAACCACAACAATGAAATAAATGGTGGTTGCAAAGGAAATAAAAAAATTAGGAGTATCATACTCAAGTTTCTTAATTCTTACCCACTGTGCTCTCTGTCCACCTTCCCTTTATTCATCCCTGAGTTGCTAGATTAGCTCTGTAGCAGGGGCATCAAACCTAAGCCAGTCTCCAGAGTGCAGGCAGGACCAGATTAAAATGTAATTGGGAAATATTTAACACAATAAAAATGCAATAGAACATAAATAATATTAATATAATAATGTTAATGGTTTACTAAGTTATTGAGTACTCTGGGAGGATCTTAATGCATGGCTTGACAGCCCTAGTTTTTATTTGCGTTTGGTGTCAAACACCAAGTGCAACTAAACCACACAAATGCCTTCACCTAGCCAAGTAGGTCTGCCTTGAATTATCAGTAGAATATCAACAAATATATTACTTGAGACAAGCATGCTAAATAAACATACACTTGTAAAAAATTTCTAATGAGAGCACAGGTTCACTGCCCTACATGTATAGTTAAAAACCATCAGACTTCAATGGAATAATGAAACTTTAATTTGAAAAAGAGAAAGGAGAGTTATGACCTATTGCTAAAACAGCATAAAAGGACCACACAAATTTGGAAACATTCCAGAACTCATGATTACCAGGGTATATATTTGAGATACTAGGCTGTACTAGTTCAAATAGCAGATCGAAAGCTCCCATGTATCAGAGGCTTTGGTGGAAACTATCATTTTTTTGAGAGGCCTTATTTTTCAAGGTCTAAACTCTTTAATTGGCTTAAAATATTTCATACCTAAAGATTATAGTATTCTGCAGTTGGGCTTAAGCTAACCCATTAATAAAGTCTAGGAGAGGGGAATCCTGGGGGGAGGGGAAGAATGTTAGGTAAAATGGATGCCAAACTCTCACACCTTGCTAAGGTGTTTCTAAATCTCCATTTCTACTAATGGCTTTGTAAGGTGTAATTTTTAAAAACAACTGCAATAGCTAGTTTATTTAACCTGGTTCTCACACACAGTATTCCACATTCCAAATGCCAGCTTGGTGACAAAGCAAAATTATGATGACCATTTCTGACACATGTTTTAATCAGTCAATATTTGCTATAGACTGGTTGATGCACCAGGCCAGTAAACTGCGATCTGGGCCTACATTGAGGGTGGACCAAGTCTTTCTACTTCTTTAGTCTAGAATAAATTCGGTTCTGATCTGTGCTGGCCCTACTCTAAGAGGATCATGTTAACCCCAGAAATTTTGGGGAGGAGGAGGATGTTTAAGCAATTCTCCAAATTCCACATCATTTCGAGGGCAAAATTTGCTCTAATAAACTGGGATCTTATGGATATTTATTACCACATGGACATTACCTCTGGTGAGGGAGCCTGCTGAATGATGTTTGAGCCTGGGGGATATTCAGAGTCCCCATGAGCCTCCAGAGGCTATAGAATACCTCAAAGTTTAGGAGATCCAGAGTGGGGACACTAAAGATTCCATTTCCTAATAGGAGAACTGCAAATAGCCCATGACTTCTCCTTGTGGTTCTCAGGATTTAGGGGAAAATCATGGCAGGGGTATAATAAACTCTCACTCAGCCTGCAGTGGGAGAACTAAGAAAAAGCTTTTTGGTCCAGGGATGACAGTGTCAATTCTCTATTTCAGAATACTCTTGAAAAGGGGGGTGAACCTTATTGAGCAAGGCTTCTTTCTTCATAGGAGATATCCAGAAGATATAGGGATAGAGAGGATCTCTGTTCTGAGCTATGATGAGGCAGGACCCTGAAAAGGTGAGAGGGAAATAACTTTCAGCATCTTGAGGCTACTGCTCCTTTAATTCCCCAAAAAACAGAAGAGAAAATAGATATGGGAACAAAAGAATTATCAAGAGATGGGGAAAAAGTTCAGATGACCTTGCTAAGGTGTGTCTAAATCTCCATTTTTACTAATGGCTTTGTAAGGTGTAATTTTTAAAAACACCTGCAATAGCTAGTTTATTTAACCTGGTTCTCACACACAGTTTTCCACATTCCAAATGCCAGCTTGGTGACAAAGCAAAATTATGACGACCATTTCTGACAGATGTTTTAATCAGTCAAAAACCATTTAAGTGCATACTATGTTCTAGGGATGCTGTATCCTAGGAAGACAAAGACAAGAAATAAGTCTGCACTTTAGGAGTTTATGTTTTACTATTGAGGAGGGGTTCCAACTTGTATCCAGATAAGTAAAGGTAAAATATATAAAATTAAATACAAGGTGACTTTTCATGAGTCATTAATCAGGAAAGTATGTTGCACCTGTTCTGGGGAGTGAAGGGACCCTTGGGGTCCCAAATGAAGATGGTGAAGGAGAACATTTGTGACTGTGGAGAGTCACAACTGCTTCAAGGAAACAGGAAGCAGTTTAGGTAAGTAGCTCTGGGTGGATGTGGCTGAAGTTAACCATTTTTCATGAACACCTTTACCAGACATTCTAGTTGAGGTATCAAACTCTACCTCTAGCTTCAGAGTCCACGCCTAAAGGGAGTTGGTAGTCACCTAGGGACATCATGGAGAATCAGAAAGACCTCCTGATGCCCTCATTTCTCACCTCTCTGCTACACTGCCTGTAACACCATCAAGATTCATCCTTTCATACAACTAGCATTCTCTTTACAAAACAAATGTTCCTCACATAGATGATCACAGTAAAGCATTAAGCAAATTATCTTTCACAGCATCAATGGACATCTCTGATCATTTTCTACCCTAGCTAGGCAATAGCTGAACTTCCGTGGATCTCTGGTCTCATCAATGTGGTTATTCTGTCTATTAGATGGTAGGGAAGAAAAGCCCTAATCTCAGAATTTTAGAAAAGCACAACCGCCTCCTCATAGCAAAGCACTAAGAGAAAAAAGACAGGTTGAGATATAAATTTATGAAGAATTACATTTTTTTAATCTCATCATCTGAGTGTCTTTCTCCTTGAAACTGTGCTTTAAACTTAAAACTCTGGCCTTCCAAGGCTGGGCCACAGACACTTTTTGGGAACCTCTTTTTTTTTTTATGGCTTATATACAGTTATTTGCATGGCTTTCTTCTCCTACTAGATTGCAAGTCCTCTATATACAGTTATCTGTCTTATTGATCTTTGTATTACCCACAATATACAAATACAATTTCTTGCTTATAATAGGTGCTTGACAATTTTTTTTTAATGAATGAGAGTTTTGATGGCAGAGGGAATAGGGTAGGATAATACAGAGTACTACCAAAGGAGATAAATCCTAGGTGGAAGGCAGAATGAGGGTACTTTTAGAAGCTAAAGGAGGAGTCTAATTTAGAGAGAAAACAGGAAACTGAATAGGGCAGTGGGAAGATGCTGAAATTGATTTTAACTTTTTAGAGCTGGCCTGAGGAGGGCCCTGGATTTAGCCCTGTCATAGTTGAAAGATTTCTGAGTCATAGAACTAGAACATTCAAATACTTTAAAAAACCCTACAAATCAGCCAGATTTATTCATTGAATTTAACAAAGTATTTTAAAAAAATTATACTGAGTATGTCTGGTACTATGTATACAAGACACTGGGTAGAGAGGAAATTAAAAAAAAAAAGTCTAGCACATGCTCCTGTCCTCAAGCTAATTTCAGTCTATGTGGGGAGACAGAACATAATTGTATGAAATAGTAAAATAATGACACAAAGTAAGATATAATCTGGTGCCAAAATGAATGGTTACAAACATATGCTAGATGAGTAATGGCCTGAGAGTCGCCCCATTTCTTACATCAAACCAGTAGATGCCAACCAGGTTTGTTAAAGTTCCATGACATGCGATCACTACTAGCAGTGTGCGGAGATAGCGACTGAAGAGACGCACTCTCCTGTTCTTGTTTAGGCTGTGGGCTTAACCCTAAATTGTCAGCAAACCACTAGAAAGTTACAGAAAACTGCAGCTAGTATGACTGTATCTGACATGAGACTTTGCAAAATCTTCACTATCCCATTTTAATCAGAGTGTTAGTACCATGAAGTGGTTGAGTCCTAGACTGGAGTTTATGGCCAAACAGCAGAGTTGGATTTGGATGGTGAGCAGAGATAAAGGATTAAATGGACTATTTTGAGCCCACAGGCAAGGAAGTATGATCAGGAGATAAAGCATTTGGGTGTGGATTCTGAAGGCTGGCCCCTCTGCTCATTCGTCCCATAATCCAAAAGATCTCCCCATCCCCAGATACTAGTATTGTGTCACTGAAATTACCTTATATTTAATTTGCATATCAATAAATTACTCAACAAGCTATGTGCCAGAAACTGTGCTCAGGATCCAAATACAAAGTATGAAACAATCCCAATTTATATGTGTGCATGAAGGATTACATTTTTTATCTCTCTAGCTGTGTGTCTCCTTTCAACTAACACATTTTTGGGAAAGAAAGTGAAGTTCATTAAGAGTAGGAGATATTTAGTTTTTACATTCCTGGAACCTAGCAATGCCTGACACCATAGGTATTTAATAAATGCTTGCTGATTGTGTGGATTTATAGAAGTCATTTAACACCTCAAAGGTTCTGTTTTTTCATCTATAAAATAAGATTACCACTCATCTTCCTACTTTAGACAATTATTATAAGGAAAAATACTGGAAAAGATTCATAAACCAAAAAATGGTATACAAATGTACATTATTACCATAATTAGTATCAGGATCCTATACTCTGTTCTCATGTGACATTCTACTGCACCAAATTTTCAGATAACTTTCAGATAATACAACAAATAAAAAGTCTGATGTTTATATTTTCCTGACTTTCCTCCATATTATACAGCCTGTGATTCATAGAAGAATAAAATAAATAAAACTGATAAGCTTCATTAACTTTTGGCCCTGGCCGCATAAGAATATAAGCAAGGTCAGTGCTGGATTGTAAAATGCTCACATAAATTCTTGGGGGAAAATGAACACACATTAATAATAACTCATATTTACATAACACTTCACATTTTATAAGGCACTTTGTATATATAAACATATATGTGTATCATACACATGTGAACACACAAAGTCCTTTACAAACGTTAAGTGACTTTATAAATATCAGTTGATTATATTTACGTGTATGTGTGTACACACACACAATCTCATTTAAGCCTTGCCACTATCATAGGAAGCACACACAGGTATTATTGTTCCCATTTTACTGATGAGGAGACTGAGACTCAGCAAAGGTAGGCAATTTGTCCATCCATATCCACGTAGCCAATAAATTTTAGAGGTAGCATTTGAAGTAGGGTTCTTCCAATCTCAATGCTAGCACTGTATCCTATCACACTGATTCTCAAGCAGTTAAAACACCAACTTCGGTGACAGTGGCACAGGACAGTCACATGGAGTTTAGTTTATATCTCATTCAACAACCTCTGTCTCTGCAATACTTCCTTATTCTCTCTCTGTGTCTCTGTCTCTCTGTGTCTGTCTCTCTGTCTCTCTCTCTCTCTCAT
The DNA here is from genome assembly GCA_028646515.1 of Pseudochirops corinnae. Taxonomy (NCBI): domain Eukaryota; kingdom Metazoa; phylum Chordata; class Mammalia; order Diprotodontia; family Pseudocheiridae; genus Pseudochirops; species Pseudochirops corinnae. Next base: position 144,943,099 of record CM053587.1, on the reverse strand, counting down.
TTTTGGCCCTATGCCTTGATCTAACTTTTTCTGCTCCATCATCATCTCTGGCTTTCCAGGGCCGGGCCACAGACATGTTATTTTGGACCAAGCCCCAGGAATAACTAAGATTTTACAGTCTCACATGCAAAATATTAAGTTATGGCAGAATTTTTCTGCAAATATTTACATTGCTTTGATAGTATAGTGGTCCTATTTTTCCCTCATACTTTTCACTTGTGCCATAATTATGTAAAAATACACTATCCTATTCAATTTAGTTAGGAACATTAATAGAGAAAGAAATTAAGACTATCCCAGTAAGTCTTGTTATCTGTACCAGTAGAACTTGCCAGTCACAGTGATGTAATGGTAACACATTGATTCTCTGTATTTCTGAGCTACAAAACTTGAAAAATAAGCTCAAACAAATCTGCAGTTTTTGAACAGGAAGCAGATGCACTGGCTGTTAGTGTACATGTTCGAAAAGGGAAAAAAAATGAATAATGTTGCAAACATATCCTCAAAGAAGACAAAAATTACAAAGCCTAAATTTGTTAATTATCCTTTTATGTTTGCTTTGGTTTCACCTTTTAGCATAAGAAAACTAACACCACACTGCTGACTAGAAAGGCATCTTGGCATGGTAGATAGAACACTGGCCTTGGAGTCAGAAAGACTGAAGTCACAACTTCTCTGACCTTGGGTTTCTTCATCTGTGAAATGAGGGAATTGAATTCAATGGTCTTTAAAGCCCTTTCTAACACCAGATCTATCATCCTGTAAACTGTTGTAATACCTTGTTTTGCAAAGTAACAAAAAAGAAAAAAAGGGGGGATAAAAAGCCCACAACTTGAGAACCATCTTTTTATTGTCAGCCTTTATACCAGTGTATCTTTTAGACTCGCTGAAAGTTAGCCAACAAAAGGAAATAATCAGAGGATTCTGTTCTCCTATCATAAAACACTTATATTTACTGCTCTATTCCTTCTACCAAACAAGAGAGAAATCTGTTTGTACACCTCTGTATACAAAGCTTAAAATAATAAAGAAAGAGACTCAGACAGTTTACACTTACTAGCTGTGTGACCCTGGGCAAGTCACTTAACCCTGACTGCCTCCCCCCCCCCCCCAATAGAGCCAATTCATTCTAAATATCAAAAATGTTCAATCTTGTGGCATGTGTAACATCAGGGCTTCTAGGAAGTCAATATTTTGTGGCATATTCACAAAAAATGTCTGTGTAATATGTACAGATTGTTTCTGACAAGTGAACAGCAATACTCTAAAGTCACATCACCCCATAAAGCAAGCCACTTTATCCTGTCCTATTCTAGGCAAATTCAGTAACACCAAAGACTTTCTATGGTGATTATTGTTTGATTGACAGAGATTTTTTTTAACAGAGTTGGACCCACAGTGGTTTTGGGGGCAAATTCTGGCTTTTCAAATATTTTTATAACTTCTTTTTAAAAATAAAGCAAAGTGGAGAGTTCCTGAGCTTCTTTATGATTCAGAGGTTGGGGGCAGAAAGAAAGGGAAGCAGGAGAAGAAGAAAGTGAGACAAAAGATGTGCAGAAACTTGCTTTTCATCGGACCTGATGACTAAATCTTACATGTAAATGTGAACCATGGGAGTTTAGAAGTTTTTTATTATTAGTTGATTTATTAAAACTGGATTTTTACTATTATATTCCTCTCTGAAAAGAAAATTGACATTCAATCACTCTTGTAAGCATCTGCAATGACTGATGTGGAATAACATAATTCCATTTCAGTTTCTAAAGATATGACAAAATCGACAATGACAAATAAAGGTAGTAAAAAGCTTTTAAATGTTGCTGAGACCTGTTTCACCTATTATCAAGAAATTCCTTCCAATCTACAACAGGAATCCATGTGAAAAAGCAGGTTCTATGGTTCGCAGCTTCTCAATACTGGCACTCAATTGGCAAAACCTGTCATCCCTGTCTCATTTGCACTTTGTGACCTGCACATTTTCTCTGCTTTCCCACCACAATTACTTCATGCTGAAGGTAAAAAAAAAAAAAAAAAAAAAAACAAGGTGCAGATTACCTGTGGGTCAGGCACAGGATACAAGGAACAAAGAGTGTTCTTGAAATCTACTTCATTCCATTTGGCAATTTGTGGATGAGCAAGTTAAGGAATTATAACCGACTTGGATGAATTTTTTCTTTATACACATTTTAACTGAAGTTCTGTTTTACAGCAGGTAAACAACAAATGACTTTGATGACATACATGTAATATATATATATATATATTAAAAATTACTGAATCAAAATGAAAGAAAAGTAGATTTCAAATGGAAAATGCAAAAAGAAAGTTCACTTTACCAGTGTGTTTTTAGAGGCTGACAATAAAAAAGTGTACTTAAATGAATTTATTTTAGAATTTTTTATGGGATGATAAAAAAAAAGTAATTAAAAAAAACAAAACTCTTGTTTATACTAGCTTGGAACCTCTGACTTGCCCAAGATTGATTACATTATGGTAGATCAACAGAGCTAAGCTATTAACTATTCAAGCCTATTACCCTGTTTATATTGATATTCATAAGACAGAGTGGCATAAAATGCTTAGAGAACCACATTTATATTATATTTCAACTTTTACTGAGAGCTTCTGTCAAGGATTTGTTAAGGGTAACAAACAGAAGTGTTTTAAGTTATAGGAGAGTACTGTATCAAATTATAGATAATGTTTTGAGTGTATTCCAAATCCTAGGATCCCCAAACTTCTAGAACATGAAACATGATGAGTTAAGGAAGGAGGCATGTCCAAGATGCCATTTTAAAATGTAATTAGCTATAATATTCATATAGGAGATTTTCCTCTCAAAAATTAACTGGGTTTATTTAAGAATAGGAAAAAGTCATTTGCCTATGAGATTTAGCTTGTAATTGACTGGTTCACTTTCTAATGGCTTCACCTAAAGATAATCAGTGCTTGGAAAGTGCAATGTTAATGCAAAATGTGTTTCACAATATTTAAAGAGCTTAACCTTTCACACTACCAATGCTGTCTTTATCTTGTGACCATGTTATACGTATATAAATACTGTGTGGGGAGGGGAAGGGAGAGGAAGGTGACTAATTAAAAGCAGAGAAATTTTCTACAAATGAAGAATTTAAAAGAAATGAAGACAAATTTGAAGTTTGTCAACAACAGGTCAAAAATTAAGACATAATTCCACTGAAGATTCAAGTACATATAAATTAAGGTGCTACTGAAATTAATGTTTTCTTA
>CM053587.1:144913233-144939350 GCA_028646515.1 Pseudochirops corinnae | reverse complement strand
AGTGAGGACTGCTTTAATGTATGAGTTGGACTAGATGACCACTGAGGTCGTTTCCAGATCTCAAATTTCGTGATTCTGCAAACTTCCTTGCAGAAACTGTGACCCACAAGCCATTATCCAGTACACCACCTGCTTTTGTAAGCCCTGCAAGCTAAGAATGTTTTTTATATTTCTAAATAATTTTTTTGGGGGTGGGAAGATTTGGCCTGTGGGCTTTAATTTGCCAATGCTTGGATCAGACCAAGGTTCTAGCTTATCAAGATCTTTTTTGGATCACTATTCATTCAATGTATTAGCTACCTCTACTAAGTTTTTGCCATTTGTCAATTTAATAAATATGCTGTCATCCAAGTAATTGGAAAAAATATTAAACAACACATTGCCAACACTAGATTCCCAGCCCATTACACTAATTACTTCCTCCCAAAGTGATATGAAATCATTAATGATTATTCTCTGGGTCTAGATGCATATTGATTCTGAATCCAATTAACCATGGTATACTAAAGTCTACGTCTCTAGATTTTGTCCATAAGAATAGCATGAGAGATTTTGTCAAATGCTTTACTAAATATTATTACCTATATTGTAGCATTTCTCTTTTAAAAAAAATGATGAACTTCCTCTGATGTGACATTCTTAATGAAGCCATGTTGGCTTTTTGTGATTTGTGCTTCCTTTTTTAGATGTTAACCAATTTATCATTTAATAACATATTCTAGGATTTTTCCAAGAATTGGAGTCAATTTCAATGGCTGGACTCTTTCCCCCTTTTGTAAATCAGGACATTTTGGCTTCTTTGGTTCATTCTCTACAGATATATACATTACATTATATATTAGATTGTAACTCCTTGAGAACAGAGACTCTTTCCTTTTAGTATTTATTATTATTTATTAGTATTTAGTATTAGCATTATTAGCACAATGCCTGGCACATAGGAGGTGCTTAATGAATGTTTATTAACTGACTGGCGTACATGTATGTATGTATGCATAGATATTTCTTTCATTATAATTCTTCTTAGCTCTCAGAATGAAAAGTTAGCAAACAGTAATAATAAACCTAGCATTTCTGTAGTGCCTGCTACATGCCAGGCATTGTGCTAAGCACTTTTTTTACATATACATATTATCTCATTTGAATGTCATGACATCCCTGACAGGTAGGTCTATTATTATGCCCATTTTCTAGTTGAGAAGACAACTAAAGACAAAAAGACTAAAGACAAGCAAATAGAGGTTAAGTGACTTGCCCAAGTTCATGCAGCTAGAAAGAGTTTGAATCTGGATTTGAACTCAGGTCTTCCTGACTTCAAGTCTAGTACTCTATCCATTGTACTACCATAACTGTCTCTAATTTTTGAATAATAGAAAACCAGCTAGTTTCCAGAGCATTCATACAAGTGGACTAACAAAATGGTCTCCATAGTTTCATAACCTCCTGGCCTTTTTCAAGGAAGGGGAATACTTCCTAGAAAAATTCTATTTGTCTTTGCCTTAAAAACTTTTGACTATTATGAAATCAGCTTTAGCAAAGATTTAAAAGCCTCTTTTCTGATTTAGAGCTAATAGAGATCTTTGGAGATCATTTAGTCTAACTTCATTTTACTTAGGAAAAAGCTGAATCTCAGAGGGGCAAGCTAACCTTGCTGAAGGTCACTAGCTGGTAGGTGGCAGAACTGGAACGCAAACTCTTATCTCTTGATTTAAAAACTCACCATTCTCTATACTATTCCTCAAAGTTTCCTTCTAATCCTGGGAGTATAACTGCTATCTCAGTACAAAGCATTTTACTTATAATTTAGTATAATTTGCATATAATTTCAACAAAACTTTATTCCCCCTTTCATTACCAACAATACTTAAATGTGAGATTAAAAAATTATCAAGTTAAAATGCTAAAGTATACAACAAATAATCATCCGTATTTGTGAGGTCACAAATTATGAAGGTAAATCTGGAGTCTGGGTTGAAGTCTTTTGGGAAATTCTAACACTGACATAATTTAGTTAACTACTTAGGCATGGTAAAATTCTAGTCCAGGTAATGACATCTTCTCTGTTCTTCTACGCTACCTAGCGGGAAAATGGTCAGGGGATTGGCTGAGGTGTTAGAAGTTTTAATTCAAGATTTATTCTTGGCTTCTCAATTTCCACTCTCCTCTTGTCCCATCCCCCCACTCCCAGTTCCTTTGTTCACTGAAGGGCTGCTCAAAGGGTAAGGAGTGGGGGTAGGAACTAAGGGAACAGAACAAAGTTGAGGTAGTAGCCCTGAGGCAGTAAAGGCTTGAATGTGGCCAGTCTAGAGTATCAGGCATAAGTCTCTCTGCCTGCCTGCCTTCAATAGAGTTGGATACAGTGTCAACACCAGCCATCATCATGAGATTTAAGTCAAATGACATTTTTCAAAATCAAAGAGAAAAAAAATCAATATAAACTTTTGCTTTTTTATTATTGTTATTATTATTATTTTTAAATATTCAGGTCTACACAAAACATTTTTTCTTCTCTTCCACCATGGAAATGACTAACAAGAGCACTAGTGTGGGACAAGTTAAATGAAAACATTAAGGTTTCCTGAAGGCCTTTCCCTCCAACACTATTTGGAGGCATATACTATTGTCTTACAAGAAGGATCTGATAGAAATAACTCTTTCTCCTTTCGCTCAGAAAGAGTAACACTTCTCGTGTAAAGGAACTGAGAAACTCCAATTCCATACTGTCATTCTAATAAATGACTTCCATGTAAGTATCATCATATTCCATCATATTCCACATTTATTGTAAAATGATCTGCAAGATGTTCCTCAGTCTCATCAACAGGAAAGTCAGAGTATGTAAGACAGCAATAGCCTTTCATTCACTGGTGGAGAAATCATAAATTCCAAAAATAATTTGACCTATATGTCACTCATGAGTTTACATGTTAAACATTTTTAATATCACAGAACAACAAAACCTGCCTTGGGTTGGTTTGGGAATGAATGTCAAGGAAGATTTATTTATTATGATGTCATATACGCTTTTTAAAACAAAATTAAATGCTCTCCAAATTTAGTTTAAAAATGAAAAAGGTTTTGTCAGTTATTGCATAGGCCTCAAAATTCATTTGGAAAAAAAATCTTATCTTAAATCAGTTTATTACCCTTTAGCCCTTTTCAGTTCACATAGCAAATCACCATTTTAAATACATACCAAGATAACACAAAAGTTACTGGCAAGTCTTCATTCAGTGTACTTCATTATGCAGAATATTTAATATGCCAAAGATGTAGGAGAAAAAAACCCTAAATTATGCAGAGGGGTAGCTGGCAATAACTTAAGTTTTTATAAAGAGAACTATGGCCAATACTCTTTTTTTTTTAAAAAATAGAGTTCAGATATCACACTTCAGGCTAACCAACAAATTGTTAACCTCCTTGAAATTACTTCTACTGCAGGCTTAAAATGCTAAAAACATACAATTTAAATAAATTAAAACATTCAAGTCCCCTACCACAACACACTGCTAATTGGAGTGTGAAATCAGGCGTTACCACATCATTCCTGCCTGATGAGATAATTTTGGTTCTCTTAAGAGCATTATACCAATATATTTATTTTTGCCACTAAGTAACATTTTCTTAAAGAAACCAAGTATGACTAATAATGGATTCCACTTCTTTCATAATCCATATGAATGAAATGAAGGACTGAAATGAGCACAAAGATGAACCTACTTATTCAAATGCTGGAAAAAACTGAAGCAAGTACCTGGAACTTCTGACAACATATGCCAAAGGAACCTATTTGTTACACATTTCAGAAAATACTTAAACAAGTCATGATTGACTCACCAATAAGGGGAAAAACCCTAGACAATCAGCTTTTATAAGACAAACATTTTACATTTTAGTTAATGTTTCATTAACCTTAAGAATCAATATTAAAAATTTAGTTCAAATATTTCAACATTCTTCCTTCTAACCTACTTCATTTTTCAGAAATATTCAGCATTAATATTACTTTTAATGTGATCCTACATAAATATTTTTTTCCATTATTAAAGCACTAATTTTTAATATACTTTTAGCTTTGGAAGGGTACTATTTTAAGTGATGTCTACACACACACACACACACACACACACACACACACATCAATGTGGCTGAAATCTATAAGCAAACAAAATCTCAAACAAATCTGACTGATGTGGGGTTAAAGTATATATGATGCCAACACCAGTTTTCCCAAATTTTCACTTTTCAACTCATTGTTTTGGCATCTTACAGACATAGATTTGCCATTTTATAAGCTATAGTTAAACCATACCAAATTATGGCTAATTTCTTCTTGATGTGTGCTATTAACACCCATTAACATCAATAAGAGTTACATGGTTGTATCCAGGACAGAATTAAAGACTCTTCTGTATCATTAGAAACAAATGGAAACTTTGTAAAAGGCATTTTAACATACTAGTAAAATATGGAATGACTTTTGCTGCTCTCTTATGGAGTGAAACATAACCATGAATTAAAAACATCTTTTGAAAATAAGTATAATTATCAATCTTTTCTAAAAGCCTGAAAATAAATCCTGAATACTTTGCTCACTTTTAGAACATTTTTTTGTGTTAAGCAGCAATGTCTTACATTTAGTTTTCTTAATGAAAGCAAACACTCTAAAATGCAAGAAATCTTGTATTTTACTCTAAGTGTAAAAATAAATACTTCACTTAGGAATGGAAGAAAAAATAAAGCACATTTAAATAATTTTATTGCACTGTAAGTTGCCAATTCGTCTGTGAGTAGTTTCTTTGCAGATGAAAAGAAATCAAAATATAGGACAGATGTTGAGCAAACCACATTTAAGTTCTGTCACACACTGGCATTTTTCAAATGATTTTGGCTCATCTATTAAATAAGGTGCATTTTGCTTGATTTTAAAAAGGGAAACATGAGGAAATATTTAAAGGCCAATTGCTGCCAATTAACTTTGATCAGCAAAAGTTGTATTTGAATCCTTCAGATTCCTTCTCCTGTCTGAAATAACATACATTTATAAAATCTAGCAAAACAACAACTTGATGATTAATGCCTGTTGGCAGCCCTACCACAAGCTTGCTTAACGGCAGGATTTTAAATAAACAACTGTCTATATTAAGATGAGAGTGAAATGTAGCTATGGTCATGTTTTGTCATAATGAAGATAGAAGCAGCAGCCATTTTTTTGCTTTTAAAAGGTGAACTACACAAGATCATGGAAGGATCAGGTCCCTCAGTGGCCATAACAGTTTTCATCACAATCTTTCAAAGTTGTCAAGAGGGAAAAAGAAGTCATAAAGTAATAAGAAAGTCACTGGCATCTTGACACATGGATTGCTAGTGCAGTGGATACCAGAAGGCCAAAAAAGAAACCTCATTATCTTGAGAACTGAGCCTGCTACCAAGCAGGGCAAGTCTTCAATGGAATATACTTCTGAAAGTGACAACATAAGAAGAATACATGATTTGTTTCTGGCTCTAAGGCTGAACTTGCTCATACTGGAACTCAACTGAGAAATTTGTAGCTTCCTATTAAAAATCTGTAAAGTCAAAGTTTAATATTTAATGTCTAGATATTAAATTTGAATGTTTATATATAATTATGTCATAGCCTACTTTACATACTCATCTATTCAGATAAAAATACAAGGAAGACTTTGACAGTAAAATGTATTGATGTAGTTAAGTTAAACTTGTTTTATTTCATATTTATTTCACCAGCCCTATTTCCCTTAATGTAATACTCCATCATTGCCTGTCAGGCCTACCATTGTTTCGTGTGATATAATAGGGAACAAATGCTAAATGGCTGACATAAAATAATTACTACTTACTTCTAAATCATTAAAGAACAGATGTGTGTCTGCCAAATTGAAAATCATTTCTTCCATTCTCAGTCCAAGTGAAACAGAAGTAGGTGGATCCTAGAAAAAGAATTTTTAAAAGTCAGTAACATACCTCCTTCTGTTACATGAAATCTTACATGATTTCAAACGTGATCTGGCTCTCACTTCAGAAGAAGGAAGAGTAAGACTTTTGGACTGCAAGCAAAATTTAAAATGTGCCATTGAGTATATTAAATTAATGAGCATCTAAACATTGTGTTACAGAAGCAACCAAATGCTTAAAATGTTACTTTATGAGGCCTGACTGTCTCATAAAGAAAATAATTCTCAACTCTGACACTACAAATAACTTAAAATTTAAGAACTCAGTCATATAAAGTACAGCAAAGCCAGTTACAGAACCATTTATTTAAAAGAAAAATAAGACACTACATGCTTAATAAATCCAGAAAACCACAACTACCCCATAGTCTCAATAACTTTACAATTCACTGAATTTAAATTCTCAATCATAAATACCAAGAACTAGCTACAACAAAGAGTTGAATTACAAAATATATTAGTTTATTCTCAATATATTTTAGTAAGAAAACATGAACGTCCATTGGTAACAACATTTACACAGAAAGCAACGAGGTCTGAGCCATTATGGGAAACAAGTGAGGACTGCACTGTCCCTACTATGATTGCCAGGAGCCATGCAAGCAGAGAACCTCTGCCATCTGGGTGACAGCTATCCATCCGACACATAGTCAACACTATAAGACACAGCCACGTCTGTCAATCAGTAGATGGTTGTCCATGACTGAAATGTACATTTAGTCTGCCAAATGATACCTAGGAAACCTGAGCCAGTACCCAGTAAGGACTAAGAAGACAGACTGCTCCATCCTCCCTGCCCCCTACCATTCCTCAGATTCCTCATAGCTGGTCTGAACCAAGTGTATCCTTGGTATCCTCTGGCACTGAGGCCAAACCCATGTGTTTTCCATGATGTGAAGTCACTGCAACTTCCCCTTTCAGGCCTTTTATTAAATCAAGGAATCAAAGGGTACTGTGTAACAATGTTGATGAACTACTACCTTCTCTGAGAAGGGAATGGAAGAGAAATACCAAGTGTTCTCATGTGTCTTTATGACAGTATAACAAGAGTAATGCTACCTTCCATTGGCATAGAAGTTTTCACTTGCTTCCATAGCTATCATTTTTTATGCTTCTCTGTCAAGTACACCAGTAAGTGATTATCCCTGTTTGAAGAGGAAACTGAGAAATGAAAAGGTAGGATTTCCCTGTATCACATGGAGTTAACGGAGGATTTGTCCAATCACAGCTATGTCTCTATGCCTTACATAAGGTAGATGCTTAAAAAAAAAAATGCTGAACTCTGTTAACTTGTGCCCCAGGCAGAAGAATACAAATTCAAAGAGCTCCTCCTTTTCAAGTAAAACCATGACTGGCAGAATCACTGCTCAAGTTTATTTTAAATTTCGAGTGTTTGTTCATCTTCTTTTCTTATGCTCTGTCTACCTAAATCCAGCTGCCCCTCCCAGGTGCAGCTGGAGGCCCCTTCTCCTTCAAGGTTTTGAGAGACAGGAGAGTATAACATTAGAAAGAACGCTGAACAAGGAGTCATGAGATCTGGGTTCAAGTGCTGACTCTGCTGCTGACTTGCTTTGTGTTCTTGCCAAAGTCTTTTTATCTTTCTGGGTCTTATTTTTTTTCCAATTATAAAATGATAAGATAATTTCTGAGGTTCTTTTCAAATCTGAAACTCTATGATTTTATGATCCATTTATACCAACTTCACCCTTTCTGAATTCCCACAGAATTTATTGTCTATATAACTAAATCATTTATTGTCTTTATAACTAAACTGCAATGCAGTTTATCATATTTCATGTGTGCATTTTCCTACAGGTCAATTCAATTCAACAAAGGCTATGCTGGGAGTACACAGAAAAAATGAAAACCAGTTCCTGCCTTCAAGACATTTATAGTCTGGGGGTGGGAGTGGGAGGAACTAGTAAGTACATTATAGATATCTAAATTTCACAGTGGATACTGCTAGAGCTGGAGTCCAGAAGACCAGAGTTTAAATCTTGCCTCAAACACTCATTAGCTGTGTAACTTTGGGTAAGTGATTTCACCTCTGTCTGTCTCAGTTTCATCATCTATAAAATAGGAATAATAAGAGCAACTGCTTCCCAGAGTTGTTGTGAGGATCAAATAAGATTTTTGCAAAGGGCTTTGCAGACCTTAGAGGTCTATGTAAATGCTATTGTTATTATTATTATTATTATTATTATTATTATTATTAGCAGCAGCAGCAGCAGCAGTAGTAGTAGTAGAAGTAGTATCAGTGGGAGTGGTAGTGGGGGTGGTAGTGGGGGTGGAGGTAGGAGGAGAAAGAGGAGGAGAATGGAGGAGGAGGGAGGAGAAGGAGGAGAGAGGAAAAGGAGGATTGGCAGCTAGGTGGCCCAGTGGATAGAGTGCCCAGCCTGGAATCAGGAAGGTTCCACTTCCTGAGTTCAAATCTGGCCTCAGACACTTACTAGCTTTGTGACTCTGGACAAGTCACTTAACCCCGTTTGCCTCACTTTCCTCATGTGTAAAATGAGCTTGTGAAGGAAATAGCAAACCACTCTACTATCTTTGCCAAGAAAACCCCAGACGGGGTCACAAAGAGTCAGACATGACTGAAATGACTTAAAAACAAAAGTAGCAGTATTATCACCATCATAGTCATTGTTATTATTTAACAGCTAGATTATAAGCATCTAGTGGGCAGCAGTATAACTCATAATAATAGTAGCTAGCATTTACATAGACCTCTAAAGTTTGCAAAGAGGAGTACTTATGTTAGCTCATTTGATCTTCACAATAATCCTACAAAGCAGCCATTTTGCAAATGGGAAAACCGAGGCTGACAAAAGTTAATTGACTTGCCCAGGATCACACAGCTAATATGTGTCTGAAGTAGGATCTGAGCTCAGTTTCTTTCTTATTCCAAGTTCAGCATTCTATCCACTATGCCACTGAACTGTCTCTACCGTTTTTATCCCTCTTGATAATTAGCACAGTGCTATGTAGACAAGGAGAAAAGAATTCTATGTAACAGAGAAGTTAGATATTTTTTCCCATTTCCTTTGAAGTGTGTCTTTTCAAAATGACTTTTCAAAACTTTTGTCGTTTTTCTTACAATAGCAGGCAAAAATGAGGTTGTTACCCGATGGAAACAAAATTGTTGCAATAAGAAGGGACCTGGCTTACTTATAGCTTTACAGCAACCAGCATTCTGCTTGTATGAGTTCAAAGTCAGGTACAGGGCAGAAAATACTGTCAGGCACTATTATGACATCATGTAATGGCTTCCTTGCTTTCTAAACCAAAGACATTTTGAACTACCTTTCAGAATATCATTCTTTTCCTCATCTCTTAGATCATACTTAATTTTCTACAAACACATTTGTTTGACAATAGAGAAAGGTGAAGCAATGAGACTAGAGAAGAAAAAAACTGTTAGTGTTGGGTAGTGAAAATAGGCACGGCAAGAAAACAAGGGTTTTGTGAGTTGATGGAAAGGAAGTCAAGAAAATTCAGGAATGACAGTGCATAGCAGAACCTCAATGAACATAAATGATCCACATATATAACTAGGAATTGCCTTTAAATGTTAACAAAACTCCCATGGAAAGTGGAAAACTATCTCAAATTTTAATTTTAAAAGTATCTGAAAGAAATCTTAGAATTTTTCAAGGCTGCTAGGGGATTGAGGGTCCGTCTAATCCATTTCATCTGCCCCTCCCAACAAAGAAAAAAAAATCCCTTCATCAGTATTCTTACCAAGTGATTACACAGCCTCTGACTGAAGGCTTCCAAAAAGAGGAAATACATCACCTCTCAAGATAGCACATTCCACTTTCAGATAGTTTTTTCCTTATATGGTAGGATTTTAAGGTTAGTGACATAGCATTTACTGTAGGTTTTTTACTTGTCTTTCTTAATAATTCTTATGCCAAGTTGTAACGCAATCATTATATTTTTATATTTTCCCATGAATTAACATAAATGTACAATCTCACTTTAATTATTAAATAAAGCAAGTCTAAACTTGTACCTTTGCAATTCCTTACCCACTGCTCCTAGTTCTGGAGCCAACTAGAGGAATTTAGGAAATGCTAATGAGTTTTAAATATCTGTTTATAAATTTATTATGGTTTGAAAAAACTAGAATGTTTTTATAAGCATTTTAAAGTGAAAGAGGGCTCTCACAAAAACCTTGGTTTTTGGAATGTTAGTCTTTCAGGTGAGGTAAGCTAACTTTTCTAAGGGCACAAGACATCCTTAAGTACACTGGAAAATTTTAAATGATCAAATGGTATGTTATAGCAAAATTGGCTAGTAATGAAAACTCAAACAGCTGTTGCTCAAACAACATACCAGGCTGCTATTTGGACTTACTTTGATTCACCATAGGATCAGGCTAATAAAATGACATGATGTGCCATAACTATGTTAAAAATTATTTTATGTGGCAACAGTATAGGGACTTATTACATTTAATTAAATGCCAGTTCTGAGATATATATTCCCTGATGTTGTTACTTCTTAACATAATTCTCTAAGACATAGTCTTATTACTGATTTTACCATTAAATGAACTACTGTACCATTTTAAAGTATGCAACACACTTCAACCTTTTAATATAACTTACTTCATAGAAAATACACCAATTAGTGTTTGGCCTTATGGTTATCAAGCTATGGCTGCTGACAAAAAATATAAATGATTAACAGGGAACTGATACTCAGATAAGAAGTAAACAAGAAAAAGAAAAAAAAAGAAAAACTTGTCCATAATAAATTTAAGTTACTTAGATATAACTAAATTCTCTGATCCTGAAAGAACTGGCAAATGTGATAGCAGAGTCACTCTGTCAATGACATTTGAAAGCTTGTAGGAAATGGGAGATATGCCACAAGATTGGGGAAGGGCAAACGGGGTCATGATTTTCAAAAAAAGGAAGAAAGTAAAGTCTGCAAAACACAGGCCAGTGAACTTGACTTTGGTTTCTGTTCTTGAAATGATCGTTAAAGACATGGTTGCTAAATATCTAAAAAGAGAAGACAGTTAGATGGCACAGTGGATAGAGCACCTGGCTTGGAATCAATATGACTCATCTTCATGAGTTCAAATCTGGCCTCAGATACTTACTAGCTGTGTGTGACCCTGGGCATGTCACTAAACCCTGTTTACCTCAGTTCTTTCATCTGTAAAATGAGCTAGAGAATGAAAATGGTAAATCACTTCAGTTCAAGAAAACCCCCAACGGGGTCATAAAAAGTTGGACATGAGTGAAATAACTCAACAGAGACAAAAATTATAAAGAGCCAACGGAGTTTCATCTAGGGCAAGCTATGCCAACCTAATTGCTTCTCCTTTACTGACAGGATAACTAAAGAAGTAGATAAGATGAATCCTGTAGATATAACTCCTCTAGATTTTAGTGAAGTTTTTGATAAAGTATCCTCTAGGATTCTTTTGGAGAGGCACGGATTATGCAATAATACAATCAGAAAGATTCCAAACTAGGTGAATGGCTCGTCTCAATGAGTGGTTCCTGATGGTTAAGTATCAAAATGATGGGAGGTTTTCAGGGGGTTATTCCAGTGATCTGTACTTGACTCTGTGCTGTTTAATATTTTTATCAAAGAACTGAATAAAGATCAAGATGGCACGCTCATAAAATTTACATATGACAAAATCCAGGTGGGGATAGCTAACTCAACTGGATGACAGAGTCAGGATCTAAAAGGATCTTGACAGTCTGTACAATTAGAATAAGCATAAGATAAAGTCCAATAAGGATGAATGTAAATTATTACACTTAGGCACAAAAAAATCAACTCCACAAATAGAAGTTAGGGAAGGAACAGAGAGCAAGTGTTCTGAAAAGGGCCTAGGGTTTTAGTAGACTACAAGCTCAAAATAAGTCCACAGTGTAATGTAGAAGCAAAGAAAAGTCATAATGAAATCTTAGGCTGTAATAAAAGGCACATGGTTTCCAGGAATATGGAGATTATAAACCCACCATCCTCTGTCCTTGTCAGATTGTAGATTATTGTGTTGCCTTCTAGGCCCCACAGTTTAAGAAATGGTACTAGTATGGTGGAGGGATTTTTAGAGAGGGCAACCAGGATGGTGAGTCTTTGATTGATGTCATACGGGTAACTGTTGAAGGAACTGGTCATATTTAGCTTATGAATGGGAAGGGAACAAGCATTTATATAATACCTACTATGTAGCCAGGCATTGTGCTAAGTACTTTACAAATATCCCACTTGATTCTCACAACAACCCTGCGAGGTAGGTGCTATTATCATCATCTTCATTTTAAAGCTGAGGAAACTGAGGTGAACTGAGGTTTAAGTGACTTGTTCAGGGTCACACAGCTAGAGATCAGATTAAAACTCAGGTCTTATCTGTGGGGCATGAAAGCTGTCTTCAGTTTGAAGGGTTGTCATATAGAAGAGAGCTCATAATTGTTTTATTTGACCCTGGAGGGCAGAACCAGTAGAAAAGGATGGAATTTGCAAAGAGGAAAATTCAGGCTTGATGACATGAAAAACTTCCTAAAAATCAGAGACGCCCCCAAGTGGAATGGCTCGCCTGGAGAGATGGCGTTCCCCCCTCCTGTGGAGTCTGCAAACAGAAGGATGACCACTTACTGGGTAAGTTCTAGTGGGGATTTTTCATAGTGTATGAATTGGACTAGAGAGGGCTGCTGAGATCCATTTCCAACTATCAAATTCTGTGACTCTGAGACCTTGTTTAAATTAGTTTAAAGGATTCTCTCTTTTGATAGGCATTTGCACTTATTCCCAATAGTTCTTGATTTTCCTATTAAGAATATCTATTATTAAGCATTCAAATACCCAAGAGAAGAGTTGTAAAAGTCACTTAAAACCATATAGTTTTACAACAATAATGAATAAACCACCTCTTTTTGGTTGTTCAGTCCTTTTGTTATGTCTGATTCTTCATGATCCCATTTTGGGTTCTCTCGGCAAAGAATTAAACCCTAGTGATCACGTAATCTGACCATCACATTTTACAGAGAAAATGGGGGTTGATAGAAATTGAATGATTTGTCCAAGGTCACACAACTAATTAATGATTGAGCTGCCTTTAAAATAAAGCAGTGACCATAAGACCACTCAGCAAACTTTTGATGGCTCTTCACCGATCACTGAATGTAGTTCAAATCTGGCCAAACTTGACTACTTACTATTCTCCAAACTTGTCCAACATTTCCCAAGCATCTGTTCCCACTGTTCTTTACTCTTAGAATGTGCTACCTCTTCCCTTATTTGCTTATTAAAATGCTTATTTATCCTTCCAGGCCCAGCTCTAAGGCTCCCTTCTACAGGATGGTTCCCTTGATGCCCTTTTCTCCCCTCTCCAGAAGAACTGTCAGCACCACTCTCAAAGAATTTCATTTGTACCTTGGGCTTGTCGCTTCCTATTTTATTTTTTATTTACTATTTGTTTCATCTTTTCCCTTATGCTGTAGGAATGCAGCACAATTACTTGAAGGCAAGAATCATGTATTATTTATTTTTGTACTTCTGAGTGACTTAGCACAATGCCTCAATCAATCTTATTAAATCAGTAAAACAAAAAGAAGAAACTTACAGAAAAACTATTTGTTTCTAAAAATTTCCTTACATTCTTATGACCTTGTATCAGGAATAATTTTAATTTTTTTTCTGTCTCAAATTTATAATATTTTTAGATATTTAAAATGCTTAACGTTTTTCTGAACTGAGGAATAAGATATAACACACTGTTAACAGGAGTTATCAAGTGAATATTAGTTCAAAAACAGAGCTTGGAAGAAAAATGTATGAATCAGTTTTAAATTTGATAACTTTCACACACCAAGTCTTTAATCTAACATTTCTTATGTCTTTTATGACAACAAATGCTGAAGCTGCAGCCAGGGTTGCTAGAGAAACTTCATATTTAAAGTCACAGTAGAACATCCAAGAAGATCAGAGGACAGCTAATTATTAGGATCATCCACTCTGTACACTAAATTCCTACTTAATGAAGTTTCTATGCTTTTGTAGAAGTGCCACAAGGTTCCCTGAGTAGCTCCAAACAGGAAGCCAGTGATGGCTGAACCTCCCTGACTGTGACTGGCTGGTGTCAAGTCTCGCCAGACATTGAATTTCTATACCCCTCACCCTGGTGTTTACTTTTGGAACAGAAGGGAGCAAGTATTTACCAGGACCTACTATGTGCTAAGGGCTTGACAAATGTTATCTCACTTGATCCTCACAATGACCGTGAGAGGAAAACACTATCATTATGCCCATTTTATAGGAAATAGAGGCAGATAAAGGTTAAGTGATTTGCCCAGGGTCATATGAGTAGTATCTGGGGCTGACTTTGAACTTCAGTCTTTTTGACTTCAGGGCCAGCATTTTATCCACTGCCCCTAGGAACCTTCAGTGTCTTTCTGTTGTCCCCAAGAAAACTATAAAGTCAGCTTGGGATTAAGGCTTTCACTATCTGGTTGTAGCTTGTCTCTTCAGGCCCACATGTTCCTGCCAAATTGGACTATGAAGTCTTTGCTGAATCGGACATTCCATCATCTGTCTCCACCCTCTTGTAGTGTCTGTCCCCATACCTGCAATGTAGTCTGCCTCTTCCCATCCTGAGCTTCCTTCAAGGTGAAGTTCACAAGCTACCTTCACTAGGAAGTCTTCCCTTACCCCCCTCATTGTTAGGGCTCTCTAACTTCTCAAATAATCATATTTCTCCTCACCATGTCCATCTTGTAAGGCCTCACAGTCCTCCAGAATGGTGCAGTTTTTCGTTGTCTTTGCCCATTCCCCCACCCTAGCACGATGCCTTTAACACACAAAGCATTTAATGAATTCTTGTTGGATGGAACTGGATTGGTGCAAGATCGGGATGGTTTCTACAGATATCATTGTGCAAAATATATAATTTTGTGCTATTCATAGATCCTTCTTCATGAAAACAAAGCAGTAGGGTGAAATAGCTTGAAAAGAGAAAAGAAAATTGAATGTTACATTATTTCTCCAGAGAAAGGATGTGTGAATTAGTGTGGCTTTTATGTGAAATAAACAAAAAAAAAATCCTGCTGGTGAGGGAAGGCATTATTTTAAAAAAATCAATGACAATTACTTCTCCCCACACCCCATTAAAAAAAAAACAAACCCAAACTCTATTAATGTGGTATTAAAATGATAAACTTTCTTTGCACACATTCAAGTCAGTAAAACAACTAGTTAAGGAACTTGCTGTAATTTTAACCTGCCCTTGTTGATAGTTTCATTATTTTAGTATAAGCATTTGTGCATACAGATTTTCATTGAGCATGTGTTTCTATTTTATACCTATTACTTTTTAATTTTCTTGGAGGCACAGAGTGTGTTTGAATCTTTAAAGTTTATTCTTAATATGTATGCATACACATATATACACATATGTATGTTTGTGTATATATATGTACATAAAGAGAAGGGGGGGGAGAGGGGAGGAGAAAGACGAGGGGATAGTCGTCTTGGAATCGTGATATACGTTGAAGCCCTGCTCTTTTGACACTTCACTGGCAGTGTGACCCTGAGTAAGTCACCATATCTCTAAAGGCCTAAAGCAATTCTGTAAGATTATAAATTATAAGAAACTTGTTGGTCTATAGAGATAGAGAGTTTTCTCATTAGAACTTTCTCCACACCAATGATAGGTTTGATAAAAAATAAAACCATCCAACCAGTGAACAGAGCACTGACCCTGAAGTCCAGGAGGACTTGAGTTCAAATCTGACCTCAGACACTTGACACCTATTAGCTGTGTGACCTTGGGCAAGTCACTTAACTCCAATTGCCCCACCTTTCCCCCTCAGGAAAAAACAAATCATCCATCCAACCAACCAACCAAAAAAAAAATACTGACTCTATACTTAATCCTTGATAAATACTTGATGACAACTCCTGGGTGCTCAGGAAATAAGGAAAGAAGATAGCAATAATTCATGTTTTTCACGTAAAGGTATATCTATGCTTTTGTGATTAGAGAAGTAGCTACATGAATGATCAAGGGAGGAATGATCACGGTAACTTGTGACCTAATAATATGGCAGTAATAATTATTTCTTGTCATGGTTGTAAATATTTTAAATTATTATTTTACTGCCGCAAAATGAATGAAATGACTATAGTCAAGCCTCGTACACTTATTCCCATACTCCAGTGCCTCCTTGTGGTGTGGAGGTCATCCTGGATGGTTGAGAGATGGGCCAGAGGAATACCAATTCTGGCATCAACATCAGTCAAACAACACTGTGTAAGCAAAACACCCCGTCAAGTTGTTATTGCTTTACACGTGAGCCTGACAATAGATTGCATGCCTGCCACCTAGAGACTAGCCTGGCAAAGCTTTCAGAGCCTCATTATCAAAAGGTTGTCTCCTGGGTAACTAACTTATGTTGGCCACAGCGACTCACAAACTTGCCTAGTAAGATGTTAAGTAGATTATTATCTACATGGTGGTGCCCACAATAATGAGAACAAAAATCCTGGAAATAATGAAATAGCAATAGCCAAACTAGACCAACGTGATTTCAAGCTATAAGGTAAGAGCTCATCTGATATCCCTTCAAGTCTGGCAATTTCCTGTACCTGCTTCGTGGACTTTATGCAAAACTGACATAAATAGCAGAGAGGCTACTGAGGGTTGGCATAAGTTCCTGCCAAAGAGAAAGTACTTTCTGCCTTTCTAGGCTCCAATGGCAGGTTGACAAAGAGGATTCCTTTATTTACGTTGTGGTTTACACCCTGGTAGGGGTTTGGTTGGGGGAAGGGGAGGGTTTGAAAGCTGTGCTGATGAAACTATTCTGAGACTTAGGCTGGCTTTGATGCTGGACAACTACTCAGTGGTGGTTATCCTACAGTTTTTAAAATGGGCAAGTTTGCATGTCATTTGGCTATAATGGTCTTTAAAAATAGCTTGCTTGATTCCTTTAGTGAGACAAATGATACTACATAAACTATGGGTATGAAGAGACATTATTGAACATAATTTTTATACAATCTAACAACAAAACAAACGATAAACATTAAGTGCCTACTATGTGTTAGGCACTGTGCTAAGAGCTGAGGACACACAAAAAAGTCCAAAATGCAGCCCTTGACTTCAAGGAGTTCACAATCTACTAGACAGAAAACACATACACTTTGTTTTTCCTAAATGTAGCCAACAAGATCCCTATTAGGCCCAATGTGAATTTTCAGCACCCATTTCCACCCAATCCCTGAAATTCATTTAATGTTCCCCAAACCATTGGCTTAAACAAATACTTACATCTCTTATTTTATCATCTCTTTATTTCTTATTGGTCCTTATTTCATGTCTCTTCATTATGTAATTCATCACTATATTTGCTACTATCCAGTTGCTGTTTAGTCATTTACAGTGGGGTCCAACTCTTTGTGACCCCATTTGGGTTTTTCCTGGCAATACTAGTGTGGTTTTCCAATTGTGCCTGCTCACTTTACGGAAGAAACTGAGTCAAACAGAGTTAAGTGACTTGCCCAGGGTCACACAGCTAGTAAGTGTCTGAAGCCAGATTTGAACTCAGGAAGAGGAAATCTCCCTGCCTCCAGGCCAAGCACTCTGTCTTCTACACCACCTATTATCTAACCACAATCATAATCCAAATCTGAATAGCTTCTTACAGTTTTATTTTTGCCTCGTCATATATCATCTCATCAGTTCAGCACAATAACCCTAATGAAGCAGGATGAGAGAACCTTATTCTAATTTCATAAAGGAAGAAACTGAGGCCAAGTCATTAAAGGTCAAACAGTTAGTAGGGTAGTTAAATCAATACTAGAATCTAGTGCTCTTTCAAATAAACTAAGTGGTTTCCATTCCAGCACCTATAAAATTTGTACAACAGTAACAATATTCTAATGAAATTCACACAAGCTAACCTACCAAGGAAAGAGAAAAAAGAATGTTATTTGCTAGGGAAAACTATTCCAAACAGAATACAGCAGTGTTAAAACATCTCTCTCTCTCCCCCTTCTTTTCTCTCTCCCCCGCCCTCTGTTTCTGTCTCTCTCCCTGTCTCCTATTCTCTTTCCTCCCTCCCCCTCTTTCCCTCTTTCCCACTCTCATGTGTGTGTGTGTGTGTGTGTGTGTATGTGTGTGTGTGTAAAGGCTGTGAGGTGTGGTATATGAAATATGAGTTTAGTGTCCAGAAAATCTCAGATTAAAAAAATGCCACCCAGATAGATCTGGGTTCAAATTCCTCTTCCTATATATGGTGCCTGCTGCATTACTCTGTGTAATTAAATCTCTAAACCTCTTGGTACCTCATTTGTACCTAGCTCCTCTCTTAGACTTCATCATTTCCAGAAATTCATTTTCCTGCAAGATGGAATGATCTGAAACTCATCTCTCCTCAGTACACTGTTCCCCAGAGGCCCTCTCTCTCTCTGTTTGGAAAAGGTGGAGAGTGAACATGGGAGACCTCCTCCTTCAGCATCTGCTACTTAAGGAGGGGGCCAGGGGCACCAGCCAAGCTTCAGGACTGCGTTGTGCCTTGCGTCCACAGGGTACCCTTTCTCTTCCACTCCTCTTTTCAGCTTTTTAAAAAACGTATTACCTGCCCTCATTAGATTTTGAGTTCTTTGTGGGAAGAAACTACTTTTTGCCTTTGTGTCTTTAGTACTTATCCCAGTGCCTGGTACATAGTAGGTATTTGATAAATGTTAACTTGACTCCCTAGGACTTAAGTACTAAGGTGTAGATTAGTATGTAGACAGAGCAAGTTCTCCACACTACAAATCATAGACACATTCTTGTATAGTATGCACATCTAATCTGAAGTTATAAAAATTCATAGATACTCATATAAGTTATATACACATAATATGTACTTATAGCTACATCCCATAGTAACTGTGACAAAATTCATGTTGCAGGGTTTATTTTTTTTTTAAATCCAATTTCAGTTGCTTTTCCCAGAAGCCTACTTTTAATTCAAACTGTCTATGGCTCTTTATCTATCCAAAATGAATATTGTGGAAAATTTAAGGAAAAAAATGTTTAACTTTTATGAAGTTTGGAGACTATGAACAAAATTATTTTTCAATGTCAAAACAAAGAACCATTCTCTATAGATTTAAGAATGAAATATTTTCCCTTTTAAGAATTTTAATAAGGTATTTCTAAACTTGTTAGTATTGAAATTAGCAAATGAATTAGCTAAAACTGAATTAGAAAAATACTTAGCAACACTTTTGCATTCAGATTGTGTGCAGTCAAGAGAGTTAATGACAAAGCCAATTTTCACATGAGAATGGTTCACAAATAAAATAATAAATAAACATCGAGGTCTGAGGTCCTTTCTCTTTCTATCTTAGAAATAATACCCTACATCAATATAGAACTTTACTGTTCATAATGCCCTTTAAGCATTTATGGTTGACAGTCCTTTAAAAACTTTGTTTCAAAACTCAGGAGTGTAGAGCAGCAATTCAGTAAATCAGAAATCCAATTAGACAATGAGCATCTATTAAGTGCCTGTATGCAGATACAAAAAAAGAAAAAATAATCTAAAAAACCTAAACAAAATAAAAATCAGTCCCTGTCCTCAAGGAACTCAAGTCTAAAGGGAGAAGTCAACATGTGACCAGCTATGTACAAACAAGATAGATATAGGACAGACTGGCTTAATTTCAGAGGACTAAGGAGGTCTAAAAAAGGCTTGTTTCAGAAGGTACAACTTTAGCAGAGACTTGAAGGAAGCTACAAGGAAATTGGGAGGCAGAGATGAGGAAGGAAGTTCTAGACAGGGAGAAGAATTTTAAGGCTCACAGATTAAGAAAAGTTATCAGCAAATCATTTTTTATAAATAAAGAAGTAAATCAATAAAGCATTTTAAGGAATTATTTTTAAGAAAACCATATTATTATGGTTCTACCTTTATGCATACACTTAAATCCATATCTCTTCCCCTTCCCCAACCACCTACGTTCATTTACACCCTTAGTCCATCTAAACCTTTTTCTTTTCCTTTGTTCCTTTGCAAAAGCTAACAAAAATTATATTGACCTTGCAGATTTAAGGGCACAGAAGTTGAGATATAGAAAAAATTATAATTATTTCAATATAATAGTTTCAATTCTAGCAAACTAATAACATTCCAGAATAGTGCTGAGGCCATGTAAAGTACAGGTAATACTTGAATTAAATCTTACTGGAAGAAAATTTGAGTAAATTTAAAAAAATAGATAGCAATTTGCAAAAGGTTAATACGCAAGCAATTGGTTCTGACCTCTCTTGAAGGTATGCTCCATTAGAGTAATTTAAAGAAAATATAATCTCTGAAATTTCTACCTTGCACTGTTAAATAAAAAAAACTAAATATTTCATCTTTTAAAAAGTTTAATCTTTGGCTAAGGATATCTTATTATCAATTGTTCTTTAAAATGTAATTAGGCTCCTGGCTAGAGTACTGGGTGTAGTACTGGTTTTGCATGTGTGGGATCAAAGATGAGGCTCATAAAATACATTATTACATTGAGCCCTTCTTTGCAATTTAAAGCCACCAACTGCCAAGTAATTACTGAGCACGGTAATGGTACCACAGAGGAGCAGAGTTAACAATGAGGGCATGCTTATTAGGATTTGCAGTTCAATGTGAATATCTTATAAAGTGTACTCAAATCAGGTGCAAACCTCTGAGGGAGGTACAGGTCAACTGAAAGAAGAAATACCAGTGCTGAAATCCCTAAACAATTCCTTGTTTTGAATGCTGATATTACAGCCACAAACACTGCCTGAATGGCATCTTAAAGATCTGCCCTCTCAATGTCTTTGTTTTTTGGAAAAAAAGAAGCTGAAAAACCGGAAAGGGCACTATGGGGACTTGACTTGCTTATTTTCCACACAGGTTGACAGCTAACAAAGGAAGGATTAAGGATAAACTTCAGAAATTTCTTCCCTTATCAGAGATACAAAGAAATATTTTATGCTGAAAGTCATTCCTCTAAGAAATGGTGTTCTAAATGCTATGGCAAACCCCCCATGGACCATGTTGAACCTGATGAGTATATGCTCTCTTTGCACGTTGCAAGTACTTAACAATGTTTTTGTTGAATTGCATTTCAAGATAACCATCAGTTGGGCCTTGGGAAAATGGGGTGAGATAGTGAGGGGATAATTTACATTCTGTAGAAGTCATAACTCTCAGCAGGTAGGTAGAAATATAGGCACCAGGTTGTTGTCCTTGTCCTCATAGAGTTTATAGTCTAATAAACTAGTAATAAATCTCAAATATCATGCTTACTGAAGAGTAATTTGTCAATCTCAATTAAGATAACATCATTATAATGGAATAATAGGCAGATTCTTGTTTGTAGTTTCATTATGCAAATCAAAACGCTGTTAATGTTTTTTATCTCTGCATTTCTATTACCACTAATACCTAAATGTCAGATTAGTAATGGGAAGAATCAGGGCATTTTTCCTACTGAGTTAAGTGATGCCTTTTAATACTTTGTTGTCCTTACTTCGCATACTCTCTTTAACATCAAAAGATAAGCATAGAAAGAAATTTGGCATTCTAAACTTGTAAGCATGCGGAAAAATGAACAGTTGGATTTCAGGTACTGGGTAACCACACAGTACAAAGACAGAGAGGGAAGTGACAGAAACCAAGATAAAGGGGAGCTAGGAAAAACCAGATCAAAACCAGACTGGATCAAGCAGAGAGAGGGTTGAATATTTTCTTATATTCAATCAGTAATTAAGTCCTTTCAATTCTTCATAATGCCCCTTTCTTTCCATTTCCACCTGCCATCACCCTACTTCCACCCTTTATTATTTCATATTTGGATGACCACAGTAGCTCCCTATCATCTTCCAGTCTTCATCATCAGAATGCCCTTCTCCCACTTCACCTCCACCTATATTGTAGTCCTCCCCTTATCAAGAGGATATATGCCCCAATAGAACCTTGTACCTCCACTTCCCTGTCCATAACAAAATCTTGGCATTCAGAAGTGTTCCACATAAATTACCTTTTAAACTTCATATCCCATGACTCCCCTCCTGCTGATCTCTCCTTATTGTCCACTGAACAAGTTTCATGCATCCCCAGGTTTTCTAATGATGTTCCACTAGCTGAGAATGCCTTCTATTTATCTGAACTGTAACCATCTCTGAGGAATCATGACTCTACTTTTATTCATACATAGTCTACTTTTATTCATACACATAAATACATATCTCTTCTCCTTCCCTAACCATCCACCAGCAAAGCACCTGTAACTTCAAATTAAGTTTACTAATCTGATTAAAAGATTCTGACCACTCCACAGATGCTGTTGGTATTGGGGAATGCTTGGTTGTTCTATTGACTCAATTCAATTTATTAAGCGACTGCTCTTTGTCGGGTTCATTGAATAAGAGTGAATAGAAAATAGGCCGTGGAGTCACAAAAACCTGAATTCAACTCTTACCTCTGCTACACACTCACTGTGTGACCCTGATTTGGTCATTAAACCTCTTGGTGCCTTAGGCAACTCTCTAAAAGGAAGCATGATTTGCACAGGGACAGTTTCCTGATTGGGAGTTCCCTAACCCTGAAATCACAGGTTCGGTCCAAATACAAATGTTCAAGGGACTGTGCTAGCCTCCGTATTCCTACACTTATGGAATCTTTTATGAAACAGCAGTGAGCATCTAGGGAACTCCTAAATAGGCGGGTTGTTTGGGGATTCCGCAAGGGCACAGACCGTACTCTGGCCTCTTTTCATAACATACCAGGCACTTAATAAGTATTGATTGTTTGACTGGACACATTTCAGGAGATCCATACCAAACTGTGCCTTCCTAGGATCCCTGGAGCATTAAAACGAAAATAAAACCAGATCATTGTTCTCCTATGATATGTATGCATGTGTACATGGTATGTATGTATGTGTACAGATATGTGTGTGAGTGTATACGTATCAATTAAGAACTCTAAAGTCCTGCTCTCCTGGAGGTTACATTATAGGAGCAGGAGAAAATAATATATAAGAGGAATGGTGACCAGGGAAGGGAATTTCATTCTGAGAAGGCACAGGGATAGGAAGTAGAGCAACAAAGGTAATCAAATGCCATGTTCTTTTCGGAAGGAACGGTAGTGTTGATTTGATTACAGTTCTTAGAGCAGAGGAAAGAATGGGGTCTGTACAAGGATAAAAATAGTTGGGATGAAGATGAGTACAAATGGCCCCAGGGGGTTCAATGCTGAGTGTCTCAGCTCCTTCCCTGGAATGGTCTCTGGAGATCTAGTTTGGAGAATGGAGCAACAGCAGTAAGACAGAAAATGACTAGGGTGAAGATCAGCATATACTGTCCCAGGGAATTCAGAGCTGAGAACCTTAGCTTCTCCTGGCCATGATTTATGGAAGTCTGGTTTAGAGGGTAGGAATATCAAAGGTAAGAAACATAATAGCAGGGGTTGCATTAAAA
Organism: Pseudochirops corinnae; assembly: GCA_028646515.1. Classification (NCBI taxonomy): domain Eukaryota; kingdom Metazoa; phylum Chordata; class Mammalia; order Diprotodontia; family Pseudocheiridae; genus Pseudochirops; species Pseudochirops corinnae. Next base: position 144,915,908 of record CM053587.1, on the reverse strand, counting down.
AATTTGGTAATTACTAGCAGCTGACAAGAGGAATTCCTATATCTGTGAAGAGTGTCTGGTAGCAACACTCAAAGGGGCTCACATCTCACATTTATCTTGGGCTGCCTTTGTTCCATACCCCCCAATTAGTACATGTTACTCATATTGGATGCAGCTAAATGGTGGCTTTGGATGCTGGACTGGCCATGCCCCTGTGACATTAAGGTCTACACAATAATCTCGTTATTTCTTGTCTTCCTTGAATGATTACAAAGTTACTAGTGGTTGTCCTTGAAAGTTTATAGATAGCAACTGATATGACCTTTTTAACCGGAAGAAAATTATAATGCTCATACAGTGGTATAATTTTTTTTTTTTTTTGCCACATTTTCCTTAATAATGGAAGTTGGATTTCATGATCTCCAAGTTTTCATTGACCTCCAAATTTCATGTTATGTGTTAATGAAGTAGAAACACAAAGTTCTCAAAGACGACCTAGTTAGTTGTCCCTGAAGCACCACAAGTCCTACCCAATCTGAGGATGATGTGGCATTATCAGTACGAGCCTTTACAGAAATATTGGCCGAATGCCAAATTGCCTGATAATGACTTTTTTGGTGTATATTTTGATAGGCATTACCAGTGTCAACCGGAAGAATAGAGGATGCTTTTAATTTTGTAAATTGGCATGTACCTTAGTAATTATTAAAGGCAGATTTACAGCAATACTTATGCCCTTCACTCTTCTCATAAGATGCTGTGATTTTTATTCTCCCTACGTGTTGTTCTCTGTACAATATTCTTTCTCTTTGTTCCTATCACTTTTGTTATAAAACAACATTTCCTCATAACACCCCATTATGTGTTCTTTGCACAGATAGGATTACATTGAAGGAGGGACATTTTAAAACTCTTTTTTTTTTGGAGGGGGGAGTCCATATTGTTGTAACATGCCCTAATTGTGTATTATATCAATGAGATCCAGTATCAACTTACTGAATGGCCTTCTCATTCAATCACCTAACCCACTGTGACTAAGCTAGCTCTCAAGTAACTGGTTCCTATAGAGACAGAACTGCTAGTTCATTGTCCAGCATTCATTTCCTTATAACATACATAGTAAAGTACAACCACATATTTAGCCCTACCACAGTAAATCCAAGGTAAGTTCAATCAGGCTTGCTCCTAAGCCACCTGAGCTCTTTTCTGAGACCTCCCAAATCACTGAGAGGATGAGAGAAATCCTAATAATTCATTTAGCTTCTAGGTCAGGCCAGAGTGCCCTTTATTAACTCCTGGAAGGGTCTTTTTGAGAAAAAATTTTTTCCATGTCATGTTTATTACAGGCTTATTGAACAGAAGCCCACTTAAAAGTCTTGCTAACTCTAAGATTTTCTGATGAACTGAACACTAGTCAGCAGATTATGACATTTCAAGCTATGATCAGTGTCCTCAGGAATATGTCAGAACTCTCTTAGCCTTCTACTTCTATCCAAAACATACAAAAGAGTACAATATGAAGATCCACTAAGTCAACAACCCTGTACCACAAAATAAAATATGGTGATAAAGTTAACAAATTTATTCTGTCTAAAGTAAGATTCGCATATTTTAAATGGTGAAAAAAAAAATCTGGGGAAAACATCTTTCTTGATATTCTAGATTAGTTTTCCTTAAACATTTGGGCTTAGTGAGGAAAAAATTCATGTAGACCACTTAGCCTAACTGTTCTAACTCGTAACTAAATAAAACAGCAAGATTGGGATGAGGGGTTGTCTTTCTAGACAAAAAAAAGCTTTGAATGAAGACATATTTTTAAGTGTTAATCTTTCTGCTTTTTTAAAGATAGATGCTCTCACTTCCAGACTACACTAAAGTCATGATATTTCTTAAATATTCCGACTTTATAGATCAAGAAATGGAAGCTTGGAGACAGTACGTACCCAATGCTATAGTAATTCATTCAGTATCAGACCCAGGATTTCCTTCTTGGTTCTAATTCCCTAAAAAAATGTTGTTTAAAGAAAGGAAAGACTTTCTCTTAAAATAAACTCAGAGATTTTGTATAGCTCCTCTAAAAATGTTTCCATTGTGATAAATGTTTTTGAAACCACTGATACCTACCTATCCCAATGAAAAATCCTCAGACCTTGTCTGAAATTATTATCTGTAGCTAATTTTGTCACTTGAATATCAAGATTAATCCTCAGTTCAAAGGAGTTACAAATTAGCACATTTATTCCTCAGTACTCACCCTTCCATATCTGTTAGCATAGGACCCAGTAAGCAAGGAATGGAAAACGATGATTGTCTCATCCAAATCCCAGATGAATACCCTCTGCAAAAATAAAAGCAAACCAATGTGTCTGTGTACCAGTTACAGAAATGTATGACTCAAATTAACATTGATATGAAAAGTTATATTGCAATGTCTGACATACTGAAAATATTTTTTCAGTATTCTTAACAGAGAAATCAACAAGCAGCATCAGATGTAGCTTCTAGATATCCATTAGTCCTACTAAACTAAATGACCAAAAAACTAAAAATTATATTATTAACAAAAATTTATATACAGGGGAGATTGCTAGACAGCAATATGTATGCAATTATTTATTTGTCCATTTGTTGAATGGGCACAATCTCAATCTTAGTTTCGGAATGAAGTGGCAGGATTATTCTATCCTTTGTTCCAA
>CM053587.1:144892311-144912733 GCA_028646515.1 Pseudochirops corinnae | reverse complement strand
ATTAAAAGTAAATGAGCAAAAAAAAAAAAAAAAAGTTCAAATCTGGCATCAAATACTCATGAGCTATGTAAGTCACTTAACCTTTGTTTGCTCTGATCTCCTCAATTGTAAAACTGGGAAATAATAACATGTTTCTCCCAAGGTTGTGAGGCTCTAATGAGATGATATTTGTAAAGTACTTAGGACAGCGCCCAGCACGTAGTAGGTACTATATAATTGCTTGTCCCTTCCTTTCCTCCCCTATGGTCTATAGATTTTTTTTTTTTTTTTTTTTTTTTTTTTTTTACCACTGAGGAAACAGAGTCAAAAAGGTGAGTGATTTGCCCATTGTCATAATCAGGAAGTTCTGGAGATGGAACTTAGTTTAAAAAGACTTGAGTATAAGCCATGGCTCTGTAAATTACTAATTGGACCATACTGAGCAAGTGAATGATCTTTTCTATGAGTCATTTTCCTCATCTGTAAGGAAAAAAAAATGCTGTTGACTTCACAGGTTTATTGAACTACAGAGGCAGTGGTGCAATGATTAGAGCACAGGACTTTGAATCAGAATGGCAAAAGATTGAATCCTACTTCAGATGTCCATAGCTATGTGACCCTGAGCACGGCACTTAACCCGTAAGTGCCTCAGTTTCCCAGTAAGATAGGATGTATAATAACATTTACCTCATAGGGTTGTCGTGAGATTTAACTGAATTAAAATATGTAAGCAGCTTTGCAAACTTTAAAGTTCCATATAAATGCCAGATATTACATTGTGAGATATTGCACATGAAAGTACTTTTAAAATGGAAAATATGACACAGATATATGGTAACAGCACTGTGTGGTTGGCATAACTTGCCATTACACTACCCAGTAGACCACATGTTCATAATCACACAATTGACTGAGGGATATAGATAAAATAAAAGCAGCCTGTGGCTTATTTTGTTGTTGATTTTGAAAAAGCACTTGAATTGGACAAGCAAAACATAATCTTATAGGATATCTTCCAGAAAGATATCTTTGATTCATGTGAATACAATGTAATTTTTTTAAAGATTCAACCATATACTTATGATTGTTCAATAATGAATCATTCATAATAACTGGCATTTATATAGTGTTTGAAGATCTGCAAAGCACTTTATATGAATGTTCTCTCACTTGATCTTCAAAATGACAGTGTGAGGTAGGCACTATTATTATATCATATACATATAGGGAAACTGAGGCTAACAGAGATAAATGACTTGACCTTTAAGTGACTATTGCCTCCAGAACAAATATGAACCCTCTGTTATGCAAAGTCCTTATAACCCATCACATTGCCCTTACAGAATTCTTACACCTTATGTCCCCTGCCCCATGTACCCTACAATCCAGTGACACTGGCCTCCTCCAAGTTTTTTTTAACAAAACATTTTATCTCTTAATTTTTTCATTTTCATTGGCTACTTCCCATGCCTGGAATGTTCCCCCTCCTAATCTCTGCCTCCTGGCTTTGCCAGATTCCTTCAAGTCCGAGGCAAAATTTCACTTTCCAGAAGAACCCTTTCTTGATGCCCCTTAATACTACTGCTTTCTTGACACTGATTATTTCAAATTTATACTGTGTGTGACTTAAACAACTATGTTTTGACATAGTTGCTCGTATCTCATCTACCCCATTAGTCTGTGAGCTCCTTGAGAATAGGTATTTTTATCTTTCTTTGTATTAGCAGTGCTTAGGACAGTTTAATAAATTTTTACTGACTGGCTGACTTGTTCACATCTTGTAGACAAGTCCATCTTGTTGTACATCTAGTAAATGTCTAAGACAGAATTTGAGCTCGTGTCTTCCTGATTCCTAGCCCCAAACTAATCCACTGTGCCACCCGATTGTCTGGTAATCAATTGATTTATTTGTAATAAACAAGACACATGTATGATCACTGAAGGTGTTCACCTCTTATTTGGAGTATATCAAAAATTTGAGAGTAATTTCCCATAGATTACATGGTTCTTCAAATGTTCCTTATTTGTGGATTACATTGGTTGGCTGAATCAAACCCAGGGACACTACAAAATCTTTTCAATCAGACCCTTGGGCACTCAGAAGAGAATGGTATAGCTACTCACAAAGGAAAACCAAGTAAATAAAGAAGGCTTCCCCCCCATAGTGACAAGAAATTGGATGAGTAGCCTACTGAGTTAGTTCATCAGTACCTATACCTTGGAGTATGACCATAGATGACCAATGAGCAAGGCCTAAAGTAGGAGGAAGAGCATAGGCAAGATCACATCTGGGAAATTGCATAATGATTCCAAAGATCACAAGACATTCTAATGCAAAAGCCCCATCTTTTAAATGCCAGCAACACACACATCCACACGAAAAAACATAAAATACTACAGTTTATGAAGAATCAAAATTGCAGGTGACCTGAAAACATTAAATGAGACATAAACATAAAGAACTTGAGAAGTCCCAATAAGGCATGGTGAGTGTAAATGGGTTGTAAAATGTGATTGGTGATTACTTGTGTGAAAGAATTGGTATTAAAACTTATTTCAAGGACACGTACAACTGAAAAGTGAACTCATCATGCAAGGAGGTAACAGTTTAAACATTGCACAAATGTCCACAAAACACTTTGAAACATAAAGTAGAGCCTCTAATATATTTGGTAGAATCTCTATGGAAGCTTTATAGAATGACACGGACAATAACTGTAGAAGAGAAGGCATGTAAAAATTCCAGTAGAGAGAGTGACATCAAAATTGTTACAAGTCTCTACTAACTAGAACTGTTATTCATATTCATCATGATGAGCCAATACCTGGCATGTAGTAAGGGCTTAATAAAGGCTTGTTGACTGATTGATGAACCTGAGGTAATACAAGATCTTAAAACATCATCTGCATCATTAAAGAATAATCAAATTATGTTCAGCACAGCTTTAGGGTTATGCATTTAATTGCATTCTATTTGTTTTCAAATTGATAATTTTATTACCTTAATAGTTCTCATTAACCAGAATATTTGATTGCCCAAAACAGTATTTTCTGGTATTCTGTGTAATAAATCTGCTGTATTTTTCAACTTATAAGGCACTTATCTGTACCATGAAATTTAGTATACACACACACACACAAACATTTTGTTCTCAGATTACTTCATGTGTTATTTCTTTCTGCCCAGTCAATTAACATTGGCACTTAACTGAGGAGGGCTGCCTTCTTTTATAGCAGTGGTTCTCAACCTGTGGATTGCGACCCCTTTGGGGGTCAAAAGACCCTTTCACACGGGTCGCCTAAGACCATTGGAAAACACATATTTTTGATGGTCTTAGGACCCGATACATGGCTCCTCAATCTGTCTCCAGGTGGGTCCACCCACATGCAGACATACCCACATATGATTATTAAAGGGTTGCAGCATTAGGAAGCTTGAGAATCACTGTTTTATGGTATCCTCAGTATTCAGCAAAGTACCATAGAAATATAGTCGACTTGCATGCCATCAATCAATGAAGAGGTATTTATTAAGCATTTACTGAGGTTATTCTGTTAAGAACTGGAGATAGAATAGCAACAAAAAAAAGAAAAAGAAAGAAAAATTGCTATTATCAAGGATCTTACATTTTAATGGTGGAGAAAAGAAGTGCACATATCAGTATATACAGAATAAATTTAAAGAAAATAAACACATTCAAGATAAATAAATGGTAGTTAGGGAGGCAGATATACTTAGGTAGCGCAGTGAATAGGGTGCTGGGCCTAGAGTCAGGAAGATCTGAGTTCAAATTTGACTTCAGACACTTACTAGCTATGTGACCCCCAGGCAAGTCACTTAACACTGTTTGCCTCAGTTGCCTCATCTGTAAAATGAGTTGGAGAAGGAAATGGCAAGCCACTCCAGTATTTTTGCTAAGAAAACTCCAAATGAGGTCATGAAGAATCAAACATGACTGAAACAACTGAACAACAACAACAACAAAGGAGACAGAGTACTAGCAGTGGGAGGTGGGGCTCAGGACATGTTTCAGGTATATGGTTGTGCTTGTTCTGCATGTTGGAAAGAAGAGAGGGATTCTTTGAGGCAGAGGCGAAAAAAGGGTGGATTCCAGGTATGGAGGGATGGCCAGTGCAAAAACAAAACCAAGAATGGAGTGCAGTATGAGAGAAACAGAAACAATAAGTTTTGTTTGAATCATAGAGTGTACAAAAAAGCCTAATTAATAATTAGGTTGGGAAAATAGTTTGGATCCAAACTGTAAAGGTCCTCAAAAGCTAAACAAAAGAGTTAGTTTATAGTTTACCCTACTAGCAATAGGAAACCACTGAAGTTTATTGAGCATGAGAGAGTCACAGTCAGAGATGTATTTGAGGAAAATCCCTTTGGCATCGCTGCTCTGAAGGGGTTGAGCTGGTTTGGTAAGAGTCTTGAGGTTCTACAATCTCTATGTACTTATTTTGTATGAGTGGCATAACATAGTGAAAAGAGAGTCAGCCTCAAAGCCAGGAAGATCAAGGTATAAATCCTGCCTCTGCCATGTACTGGCTGATTGAGTCAAGGCTCAAGTTGTTTAACTTCTCAACGCTAGACAATGCTAGAACAATGAAGAGAAAATGCCAGCTTGGATTAGTGGAGGGAATTTCCTATATGAATGAAGTCACATATTCTCATTTCCTATATGTCTTATGTGTATTCATCTTTGACCATGTTTTATCCCTGTGGTAGAATATAAACTCCTTGAGGGCAGTGACTGCCTCATTTTTTACTTATATCCCCATTACAGAGTAAACAATAGGCATTTAATAAATATTTGTTAATTACAAATATTTGACAGTTACTAAATTAATTTCATTAATAGTAAAATCAAATGTGGAAGAGGCTGTACTTTTTTTATCTCTTAGGTATGTAAAATAATGGAAGATATACAGTAGAACATTGAATTTAAGAGAATGATGCAGAAAGAAATTTCAAGTGGAGCATGCTTTCTTTTCTACTGAAGAAAACACCTGGAAATTAGTAGTCTTCATTAGATACATGTAAATCAGTAGAGAACAGCAGTTAACTGGGCAGATGGACCATAAGAGACACTTGCAAGAGTCTGGTTGGGAAGTGCTAAGGAACATTGCTTAATAAATGTGGTTAATCAATTAACATATGATTTAATAAGTGCTAAGTAGATGGGAAAAAAAGTTCTACAGAATATTCTGCAATCATTAGATCATATGAAGAAATCATATAGAACAGGTAGATAAGGATAGATGATAAACAAGAAAAGGAGAGAAATTGGTCACAGACAAAAATAAAGATCCTGCCCAGAACAAAAAAAGGAGATGGTACATATTTGTTGAATTTTTGGATTGAAATATATGTTTACTTTTCTGGAGATGCAGAGAATTACAGAAGTAACCTGATAGATATGATATTTAAGTGAAAAACTATTAACTGAAATGGCAACAGTTTTAAAGTTAGTGGTATGGTAGAAATTGGAGAATATAAATGCTGCTTGAACAAGAATAGCAGAGGACAACTTTTAAGTTCTATCCCCTGCCCATATTCTCTGTGGGCAATATCACACACCTAGTTTATGGCAAGCTAACCTGTAATTAGTCAATAAATATTGATTACTTTGAATTAAATAGAACTGGATCCAAGGGAATAGAATTTGAGAATTGGCTTTGGTATATCCAGAGACATATGGCATAATGAAGATAGGGTTGCAAGTGACACCAGGCACAACTGGGTTCAAATCCCATTTTTGATAGACAGTGACTCTTGTGAGCCTGGGCAAATCATTTAAGTTCTCAGCACTCTGGTCAACTCTATAAGGTTATCAGTCATAGAAAAAGTACCAATATGTATTGGTAGAAGGGATTTCCTCACCAGAGAGCTCCAGTTCCCAATGAAATCACAGGTTACATTATTATCTTTCACCTGACGTAGATCAACTCATATTCCATTCACCACTAGATGCTGAGGTTTCTTCCTTTATAGATCCACTGTTAGCATACCCCTTGGTCTGTGCCAATGGATTATTTTAAAAAAAATTATTGCAATTTTTTTTTAGATCACCTACACTTCCCAATTACATTCCTTCCCTCTTCCCCATGGAGAGATTTGTACTTTCTTACAATATATTTTTTAAAAAGCTCAGCAAAACCAACCCATTAGTGAAGCCTGATATGTCCACCACATCCTATACACCTTTCTGCAAAGAAGGCAGGGATATCACACACTTGTTCAAGCTTTTTTAAGACCAAACTCAGTCTTTATAATTCCAGAGAATTCAATGTCTGTTATTTTGTTAATGGTGGCATTTGCATTTATGTTGTCAAAATAATTGTGTATATTATCTTCCTGTTTCCACTTATTTTGATTTGTATCAGTTCATATAAATCTTATCTGGTAATCTGTATCCATTATATTAATAAACTCTTAGAATGCAGCAATACTTTATTATGTTTACATATCACAACTTGTTTAGTCATTCACCAATTGATAGTCATCTACTCTGTTTCTAGCTCTCTGACACTATCCTATGAATATTTTGGTGTATGTAAATCCTTTCTTTTAGTTACTTGCTTAGAATAATTCTCAATTGTTCCCCTCAATATCTGGTATGTTAGCATGTCCATCTTTTCACAACTCCTTCAACATTGACAGAAGATGAGAATTCTTAATTCTAGGTCTCGTCCTTTGATTAAAGTAGACTTATTAATGAACTCTATGTTTTTACCCACTTCACAGTATTCAATGTTCAGGAACTAATATTCTTCTCAAACATTACTTCATGCTTGCTTATTTCAACCATTTGGAAAATGTAATTTGAGGTACATGCAACCTACTTTTGGAAAACGTCCAACAGAAGAGATGACATCACACGAATATTCACAAACTTACATGCTAGTTGTGTAAAATTAGGTGAGGGACTCTTCTTCTGCACACAAATTTCTTCCTTCTCCAATCAGAGTTGTTGGACTTCTAGGTCTTTTTTCTGGGTCTTTTTTAATTTAAAAATTCAGTGATTTCCCAATCTTTATTACATGAAATTCAAGCTTATCACATCAGATTTAAAGGCATAAAAGAGTTCAAGTTGTATGCAAATTGTTCCAAAAGTTCATTTGTAAGTTCACCTGGAAATCATAATTCAGCTATGGGGAAATGTGACAATATCCTAAATAGGGGTTAACTTCCAAATTTAGGTCACACAAGTATATTTCACTTTTAGTTTAACTGACAAATATCGCATGTTTGAAAAAACAACTTCCATTAGCAAGTAAGGAGGTAGACAGAAATTCTAAATTGAACTTCTAAATACTTTAAAGGGTTTTTTTGGGGGGCTAGAAATGTTTTTTTTTAATAAAGAAAAAAGCCTAATTTCATTTAAAGACTTGTAACATTCCTTGGAATGATTCTAATATTTAGCTTTCATGAGCTACAAGTGATGGAAGAGAAAAGTGAGGGGCATGGTATGTGCACGATTCTTCTGAGAGAAGAAGAAGGAATAATTGGAAGAATGACTAAGATAATCGATTTTCTATTCTGACCCAGGCTAGATGGTTACTGTCCGGACCATGGGGAAGAAGACAGTAGGTTTTGTGATGGGTGAGAGGAAAGTACAATAAGCTACCTACCTACCTATTTATATATTTCTCTGCCACCTGCAAGTTTAGTAATTATAATTTGAGGAATCCCTAAAATACATGATTTGCATTTCATGTCACCTTCTTTCTTAACTGTATTACTCATTTCAACAAGAAGACTCTTTTACAATTCTGTCCTGGATTTCTATTGCTATTTCTACATGAAACTTCACTCACAGTACTATATAGCTGATTGATGAAGAAGCATTTTTGCTTAAAACCTCTTTTGTAACTGGGCTAAGACTTTGATAGCACTATCTTCCATCAACCTATCAATTTTACTTTATTCTAAATTCATCCTCACAGTCATCAATTATAATCACATGCAAAATAAGTGGGGCAGATATATGATATGCAGTACAAGATAGAACTGTTAATATTCTTCCATTTTCTCCTTGTATATTCTTAACTTGGAAATGACAGAATACAAAAACACCTGAAATTTTATTCTAAAACTCTTCTAAATTAATTTGTAAGGGTCCTTTATGATACTCAACAAATTACATTTTTCAGATACTAAAACTAATCAACAATTGAATTAAATTCTTTAAGTTTGTTGAAAGTGTGATTTTTTTATTGCATATTGAGTCTATGTATGTTTGGATCACTGCGAATTACATTAAAAAAAAACCAGTTTAATCGGTTAAAAGCAAACTCAGACTGGTTATTTGGGCATCATGTAGATGAAATGATGATTTAAGCGTGTAAGTTTTCACTCTCCATGTTGCCTCAAGTTGACAGATAGCAAATTCTTTTTTAAAATTAAATTTCTTTGTCAGCGGAAAATAAAGGGTAAACTTCATTTTACTGACTTCTGAAAATTTCACTGACAAAGCTACATTTCCACTGGAAAAAATAAAATGAATGCCTTTAAAACCCCAGTCCAACAACAACAACAAAAACAAACATCTGTTTTGTTTTCTCACATCTTACCAGCTCAGTTATTTTAGCTACAAATATTTATTTTGCTGACAAATGTTTCCAAAATGTTTATTTCATTTTTTTTTTACAGTGAAATGGTTTGTTTTTGAGCTTAACGAATTGCAGTTTTGCAAATGTTTCCATGGATTGACTGCTGTTCACAGGCCCATCTGTAAAAATGTGCAAATAAGGACTAAACATTTTCAAAAATTTTCACTCAGCAAAAACCAAGTCAGCATGCATACTTTTGGAAATGTTAGGACTTTTGCCACAGTTAGCATTTGGTAGTGTAGACACAGCCTCAATGTCTAGCATATACCATTCCATGAGTAAAGACAGTACCTAGTTTTTAACCCTCTCTTACTGAATTCCTTCGAGAGTCTAGTGTTCTCATGGAACTCTGCACAAGAATGTTTCAGTGTTGTGAGACTCTGCTCTACTTTCTAATGTCTTGGCAGGGATCAAAGAAGTAGAAGGAGCAAATGGTTTCCCATGCATATTGAATTCCCTCTTATGCTGATTTTCCCTCTCATTTGAAATTCAATATTAGCAAGATTTTACTATACACCACCTTAACCAGTTAAGCGTATATAGGCAATAATTGTATTCTCTTCACATCTATTTCATTATCACATTTTTCCATTGAATACTTGTTAACTTTTTTCTACATGGTTATGTTGTTTCTTAGTCAATGTGTAATCAATACGTACTTTACTCAAAATTTAGTGACATCATTCATTATGAAGGAAAAATGAATGAACGCTGCTTTCTTATGACATTTCAAAAATGGCACTGAAATTTAAGAACTGGGAAACATGTTTTTATGCAATTCAAAAATTAATTATCTGTCATTTAATTTTATAGCATGAAAAGAGAAGTTTTAAATACTTTTGTTTATTTAGAAATTACTGTATAAATATCATAGACATATCAAGCTAAAGCAAACTAGAATTATAGTTTTTAGGTTAAGAGATCTTTTAACTCTTGTGGGTGTAATACTACCAAAATAACAACAAATCATAAAAGTAAACATGGCTGCAGTTGTAGATAATATTAATTCATGTTGGCATAGAATTTTGAAGACAATGTCTACATTGTGTAGCATAATTTGGTCCTTTAATTTTTAAATGCATTTGTTGCTGTTTAGTCATTTTTAAGTCATGTCCAACTCTTTATGACCCCTTTTGAGGTTTTCCTGGCAAAGATACTGGTAAACAAAAGGTTTACCATTTCTTTCTCCAACTCATTTTACAAATGAGGAAACTGAGACAAACAGGATTAAGTGATTTGCCCAGGGTTACACAGCTAGTATGTGTTTGAGACCAGATTTGAATTCAGGTCTTCCTGACTCTAGACCTAGCACTGTATCCACTGCAACACCTGGCTGTCCAGATTAAACACATTATTTAGCTATAAAAGAAAGTTGGAATTTTAAAATATAAGTTGACAGTATAAATTACTTTCTATACAAAACACATTTGACATTGATAAATATGGTGGAAAAGACTTAGATGACTCTTCAGGAAAAAAAAATAATAACCCCCCCCCATATTCTTTTAAAGACTATTATGCTTCTATCTAAATGGTTAAAATATTTTGATTCACTGAAAAATATTAGGTTACTTTGGTAATGATATGCCTTAAGCTTGAAGGGTTCAGTGCAAGGCAACATTATGCTGTTTACACTTCAGTGGTTAAGGAATGATATTCTAACGTACTGGTTCAAATCTCATCACAAAAGGAAAACATCTTAAAATCCATTTTTCTTATTTTTTTCATCTTTACATATTTTGAAGGGATAAAAGAATACTACTCTTGTAAAAAGAATTTTTTCAGGAAGACATTTTAAATGAGGAAAAATACTTTCAATAAAAAAATCAAGAGGGAGAATTCTATTAAAGTTGGTGCTCTCTTATATTTGTCATTTGTTGGAAGTGGGAGGATGAAGTAATAAGGAGGAAACAAGGGAATGGGACAGAGAAGAGGGAACAGAAAGGTTGAGGGGGAGAGTGAAAAAGAATATGCCTTATGAATACTTTCCTAGCCTTAATATTCCAAAAAGTATTGCCTTCAGAGAATTGAAAGATTCTTTTAAATGACTCTAAACTTCACTCTAAAACAAATGTCCATCTTTTCAGTACCAAGATTCTTTCAATAGAGAGGCAGAATGGTGTGATAGATATAAGGCTGGTCTCAGGGTGTCTCTGTTTGAGTCTTGTTGCTGACTGTGTGACCCTGGGCAAGTCATTTAACTTCTCTGTACCTACCAAGCAAGTCTCTATGAATAGCAGTTGTAGAACAGATGTCAATTTCCACTAGGGATTTCCTCCCTTAGAATTCCATATATCAATGAAGTCATAAGCCCCTCAAAAGATCTTCCAATGACTATTTATGGTTGTGATTACACTACAGTTTGAAAAGTTGGAATTCATAGCATTACAGATATAAAGCTGAAAGAGACCTTAAAAATCATCTAGTCCAACCCTCTGACCTTCAGGGTGATTAAATAATATGATGAAGATTCGAACCCAGATTTGACTGAGGAAACAGTGGTCTTCGCACTGTCCTCTGCTGTCTTCCTTGGTTATGTAATGTAATTTCCATTTTGTGTTTTTTTCTTTTCAACATACTTAAAAGCATCAAATCTTTAAATCTTTTCTTTCATAATACTTAAGAAGAAGACTATGATAGCTGGTGACTGTCATTTCATTTCTTTTGCTCTCAGTTTCCCCATTTGTAAAATGAATAAATTAGACCAGATTATCAATGAAGTACCTTTTCACCTCTGCAATTCTATGTATTTAATGATATTAATGCCACATCATCAAATTATATTTTTCAAGTAAAGTGGCTTACGACTGAGTCTTAAAATAAAGAATCTAGAAAGTAGCAACAGAGCTACTTAAAAAAATTATTTGTTAAATAAAAACCCTAATTAGTTTACAAACTGAGGCTTCAGTCATATATTCAACTCACTGGATTAATTTAGAATTGAGAGAAAAATCCTTCTAGAGACCACAAAGGGAAGGTTTTCTTTTTGGTAGTGGTTGTTTAATATCAGATAAGGATCAGATAAGGAACTAAACAAAGAAGTGGCTTTATATAAAGTCCTTTTAAATAAGAAGATTCACTAAAATTCTGGTGGCAAGTTAAGACTGGCTATGGTTTCCTATGTATTTCCAAGTGAAGTGATTTTTTTGTCATTATATTTAATATGTCACTGAAAAATATTAAATACATTGTTGTAAGAACATTGTATTCTTGAAAGAGACCAATGATGTATTTTGGTCTAGAGTCTAGACCTTTATATTCTGCTTATGTTCCTCTTAATGGATTACATATGCACATCCAAAGAAGAACACAGATTTCAGTATTTAAGTATAAGCACGTTCTTCATAAGAGCCATACTTATAATGAATGAAGGACTAATATGTATGTGCGTGTGTGTGTATATATATATATATGTATATATATATATATATATATACACACACACACACATCCATAATATATACACACATACATATACACATATATTAAACATAATTGAAAATTTCATAGCGGTATAGATTTTTAAAAACACATCTCTATACACTGTTGTTGGGAAAAAATCAAGACATCCTTACAAGTTCATTAGTCTTTAAGAGATGTTGGTAAAATAGGTAAAGGTCGAAATTTTCATTTAAAGAATTAGTTAGAGACATAATAAGCAGAAAGGAAAAAATAATTTCCCTAAGATCTGGGATGGAATTATAACAAGAATCCAGGTTTCTAGAACTGAGCAGCATTCTAAATCCAAATACCTCTTGAGACTCAAAGAAAACTAAAATAATTCAAAGAAAGCCAAATTATTAGCTCAGTGCTATTACTCAGCAAAGGTAATTTTCCTGATTTTGATGGCAAAACTTTTCATAGATAATAAAAACAGAAGTACACTTAAAGTCAGTGATAAAACATTAGTTTCATTTCAATTAAAATTTAGTAAGCACCTATTTTATACAGAAAACTATATAAGGTTCTCTGGCAGATGAGGTTTAAATAAAACGCTGTCCCTACCATCATGGAGCTTACATGTTTAACTGATCATTTCCCAGAGCCCTAGTTGAGTGAGCCCCTCCAGTGTGCCTCCTAAGAGATCAGTAAACTCTTCTTTTATCAAGTGCATCTGGTCTTTAATTTTATGTAGAACTAGGAAGAGACAACTTGATGGCTGCCAAATTAATTGGAGTCTCTTTCTTTAAAAAAAAAAACACAACACTAACAAAAATAAACCTCAACCAAATTTTCCTTTAACTTTGAAAATAATCTACTTTTAAATTTGTAAGCTCACTGAAATACCTAGGACTAATTAATAGAAAAGTTTGTATAAAAGGAAAGATGTTTCTAAATATTTCCATCTTGACTAGAAACTGCAAAATAAGATAGTGTGTGTGTGTGTATGTATGTATATAGAGGTTCTAAGAGGATGGAATCTATCCTACAATATCAGGTACATATTAAAGTAAACATTGAGCTAAATATCTATTTGCAAATAAAACTTGTATTGAGGCCGATTTAGAAGATAAAAGAGGGTCTTAAAAAAACCTAGATGCTATTCTTGACATTATGGATATGGAGACAGTGCTACTTCCATAAGACATAAAGACCAGTGTATTTTGAGTTGCCTGTGAGTAGTGGTGATGACTGTTGTGCTGAACTACCCATAATGTGTCACTTCATTTCCACTATAACAGTAGCAGTTATGAAAAAAAAAATCGGTCAGGGTTCAGAGTACCATCCCACAGAAAGAAAGAACCACATTGAATTTTTGGATATCATGCTTCAATCAACTTTCCTTGATAAAATAATAAAATGATAGCAATTCATTTTGCATTGTTCTCATACTCTCTTCCTTCTGTGCCACCCAAATGAAGTGAAGTTATCATTTTTATGTTGCTTTTTCTCACTTTATGGCTTCACGTGCTCTTAACAGTAACCTTCAATCCAATGAGTGGATTCCATTCATTTAAAGTCTTTCTCAATCCCCATGAAATTTTTCAGAATAAGACAAAGCAGTTCAAAAATATCTGAATGATCCAGTTATTACAAAGGTTGTGGGACAAAGTTACAGTCTTTCCCATGGACATCCACATCAAACCTAGCAAGTAAGGAAAATGGTAAAATCAAGATATAAGAGGTCTTAAATTAAAACAAAAAACTGACCCTACTCATAATTTTTTATACACTTGTATGTGATGTGTGTAAGTTTATGTGCTAATATATTCCTTTCAAGCTTAAAATGTAGCTTATGAATGAGTATTATATGCTTTGATTGTGTACAAAGGCAACATCATTTATTGAGTGCACACTCCTGTGTGAAGATCACTATAGCAGCCTAATACTTTGCAAGGAAATGTAAACTTCTTATAAAAGACCAGTAGGTAAGAAACTGTAGCCTGGAAGGATATAGCAAATATATGGTGCTGTTAAAGTCAGGTTGGGGACATATTTACAAAGGCCTTTTTAAAAAAAAACAAAAAAAACAAAGTGTTTTTCTAGAGACATTCAATTTTCCTATTTTAGTGTATAAGGGACAAGGATTGGACCTGGGGAATTCACTGGTATAGAGAATGTCTAAGTAAGGAGATTCTCTCTACCAGTGATGGTTAGTACCTTTTCTGCTCCTTATATAATCTTGGAAAGGTATCTAAAGCATTGAGATGTTAAGTCACTTATCAAGACTCATGGCATCAGTTTGCTTCACAAGTGGGACTTTGAACTCAGGGTCTTCTTAGCTTCCATAACAATGCTTTATCTACTACACCACACTGCCTCTCAGTTTAGCAGAGAGCAGAGTGTTGTTTCTAAGAACAAATTTCCAAATTGTTCTTTAAAACGCTGGAAATTCCCAAGGTTTGTAATGATAATAAAATGGGATCTGTCATTTGATTTTAGCCATCCAGATAATCACACCACGCACCATAGTAATATATATGGAAGTTTTCTCTGTTTTCTTATTTTAAGGACCATTTGCTCTTACTGGGCAAGAGCATTAAAAAAAAAAAGTGAAAATGAATAGATATTCTTGTGCCTTTAAAGTTGTTATTCCATTTTCTAACATAGGAAAAAGCATTCTACTGGGCAACATTACCACAACAGTGACTTTGTCTACTGAACAATGAACATATTTGATTGATTGGCGTACTAGTAGTAAATCATAGACTTGGAACTGGACAGGACCTCAGAGGTCACTAAATCTGGTAGAGTGGAAAGAACAGGAGGTGAAGAGTTGGAAGGGGTGGGTTCAAATCTTCTGCCTGTTACTTATTATCAATGTGACCTTTGGACTCATTTTCTTCATCTATAAAATGAAAAAGATTGGATTACATTATCTCTAAGGTCTTTTCCAGCTCCAAATATATGATGCTTTAGACCAAGCCTATTGAAATCATGAGTCCCATCTATAACATGGACTCTAAAACTGAATTTTTCTATGGCAGATGCCCTCTAAATTTTTTACATAAAAAATTTTTACATAAAAAAATTCAGGATACTTGTCCTGAAACAAAAAATAAAATTGCAGAATACTAACACATATACATACATAAATATAATATAATATAATATAATATACAGAATTCTAAGTATTATATATAGAAGGAAGGCTTATATATAGAATTGTATACATTGTATATAGGATACAATGCAGAGAATTGCAGGATTCTGTGCATTGTATGTAGGATGCAATATATAGAATTATATCTGTCTATGTTACTAATATATTTTCCTATTCCTAGGCTATTTTGTGTCATCTCTAGTCATGTGTATTATCTTTTTAAAAAATGAACAATTATTGATAACAATAACAAAACAATATTATAATCAATTCAAATTAGTATTTCCTATATTTCAAACTTTAATATTAAATAAAAAATAGAAGAAAGAAATCTATTAAACAGCACAGCACAATTTCCTGTTAGCCAACTCTAGTCCTATTTCTTGCCAAAACTGTGCTAACCATCGAAATACATGTGAACCAGCAAAAATATGGCCTGTAGGACTCATAAAATTCCTGTAATTACCTGCAGTGGGATCTGTAACTGCTTGACTGGTGATGCCAGATGGTGGTTCTTGAAGCTGGTATGTTGCATTTGTGGAAGGTGTTGTTGGACTGGTGTTGGTGCTTGTCATGTAATGGGATGGGTACGGTGAGCTATTGTAATACTGTGCATATTGCCCCTGGCCGAAGCTGGTATAAGACGCATATTCCTACCAAACCAAAAATCAACACAAGAGAATTCCATCAAAATATTGCATTAAGCCTTCCAAATCATAACAGCAAACACATGTTTATATTGCAATGTTTTCTCTGAACTTCACACAGTAGGGCAAACAAAATAAACACAGGCTGATCTGTTTGTACTTCCAAACATAAATAGTATGTAAGACTGGGAATGTTTTTTTTTTTTTTTGACACTTTTCCATCCAACAAGATATATATTACTAGCAAAAATTAAACCATTTGCTAGAATGTGCACAATTTCATTAATATATGTTTTAAAGAAAAAAAATTACAAATTTAAAGAAATTAGGAGGAAATCTAAATTTAGAGTTGACTTTAGAAAAAAAGAGGAGCATCTTTTACAAATTTCATATATTCCAAAATTTTTCTCATTTTTACTTTACAAATTTACCTGCTGTGAGCTATTAAATCCAGAAGAATTTGTGAGTGAATTATTTCCTGTGTATAGTCCTGATGATGTTGTAAAACTGCTACCTGGAACAAAATGTATTAAAGAAATCATGGTTACTAAAAGTTTCTGGAAAGTATTTAATCTATCAGGGCTATTCTGTGGAGTAGTTGCATATGCTACTATACACTAATAATTTTATGTATTAGCCTTATTATGGTTAAAGATTCATTTTAAACATTTAGCTGATTAGTAAGATCTTCAGTATTAAGAAATATAGTTCATTTCTTTGATTCCTTTTAATTCTAAATGCATAATCCTATAAGCCTAAAATTATTAGAATTTGAATCCAAAGGATTTCTTGGTTCACCTGAAATTCATACAAAGACATTATAATATCTTATTTCTAAACCACCAGCCATGCAATGAACTTTTTTCTTTTAAAAATAATATTTATTTGGATTTATTTCCTTAATTCCAGAGAACTCCAAATGTATATATGTATGTGTGTGTGTGTACCTTTCATAATACCCTCATATATTCATTAGTACATATACTAAAAGCCTATTACAAATATGGATAAATTAGAACCGTCAGAGAGATTTAGTATACATATCAATCTTTGGAAAACTTGGGCCAGAGTTTTATCTATTAGGACTTGTTACACCAATGATCAGTCAATTACATATTACATCAATAACTACTCTAGAGAGATATAATAAGAACAAAACAAAGTTCCTATTCTTAAGAACTTGTCCATAAAATGTATTTAGTGCATAATATCAGAAAAAACCTTGAAAAAGTCATCACAGGAGATTTTTAAGGAAAGAATATACTCTCTTCTCAAGTAATTTGCAGCAACAATTAATAAATTTTAGCATGGGCATAAAGGGATGTTTTTTGTTTATTCTATATCCACATATATCATTGTATAGCTAATAACAATTTTAAATACGAAAGTATTATCTCTTACACAGAACAAATGGATAGGGTTTTGAAATGACTGTGTAAATCAACATTTTCTATGAAAAGGGTGTGAATTTCAATACAACACAAAGATATCAGTTTGTTACCATTAGCTATCATATGCTATTTATTTAGCTATTACATACATATAAAAAGTATACTTTTAGAATAATGATTCCTGCCTCCCCCAACTCTCCCTTGCTTCTTCCCCCCAGTAGCTTTTGGAAGAAATGCCAGCAGGTAATTTTGAAAACTATTTGTGGACCTATAAGGTCATTGGGGTATTACTGAGAAAATTATGCCTTGGCATACCAAAATGGTACCCAAGTGACCAGACAGACCTGAAGGTTCTTCCAAGACTCTCCATTAGCATGTGATATACATTTGCGGCCTGACTGCAGATTTCACTGCAATACCACTTAGAATGTTGAAGTAGTTATTTACTAAATGGTCCCCCAGTGGCATGATAGAGTTAATGCAACTTCCAAAAGTGTCTTTTAGAAGAGGGAGACACAGGGAGAGTCCACAGTGTAGTATACACTTACAAAGCGGAAAATCTTGCTTAAACAACATTAAATTTTCCTCTAAATTATAGTCTTTTCTAATACTCCCTATTTGTCTGGAGTAAGATTTAAATTAATCAGAGACAATCACTGGCATTTCTAACAATATATGGATAGGAGATATATATCATGTTACTGATTTGGTGCTTTGATTTTTTTAAAAAACATTATCTCTTCTTATATACTGTAACTAAAATCCTAAAGGGGATTTTTGGATTTATCCAAATAATTCACGATCTGCATCAAAGCTACGGTAATATTCAAATAGTGTGACTAAAACTCTTGCTTTGTGGCAAGTATTTGAATATACCACAACTTTTCCAAGAGTCGTAGCAGTTAAAGATTTAAAAAGAAGATGGAAAAAGACTATCCCAGCAGGGTGCAACTGACTGGAACAAACTGCTGTGACCAAAGAACACTTTATCTAATAGGTGTTAACAGCAAAACAAAACAAAAAAAATCAAACATATAACAGTAAATTCTTTCTACAGATGAGAGGAATTTTTTCTTAGCCAAAAATTTTTAATCTATATATTACTAGGTTCAGGTAAAAACAAGATCACTTTCCTATATCTGGCAGTGTGGGGTCTTCAGCATCAACACATTTCAACACACAATTCATAGATAATTAGAAAACTCTTAAGAACATGGACAAGACCATAGTGATCATGCAGTCTCAAACATCATGCTATAACAGTTGCCAAAGTGTCTTTACCTTGTCTCTGGCACTACTATTCAACAATTGTTTATGATGACAGCTATTTGTGCTTCTAAACAGAGTGTATAGAATGTAAATGGGCTGGAAAGTTGTTCTGCACTCAATTCCAATAACATAGGATGAGGTTAAGGGTTTTTATATGATTTGAATTAGTCTTTTCCCCATACTGTTAGGTTTGACATGAGTACAATTCCTTTATGGTATAAATTTATAGGTTTCCCTTTTCATTGATGACCAAAGAATTACATAATCTTACATATGCAAGAGATTTCAAACGTCATCCTGGAATCCCATTTCTAGCATCTCACACTTAGTTTTTCTAGATTTTGTACATATCCAGTAACAGGGAACATAATAATTATGGAATAAGCCCATTTCTTTAGGGTGTAGCTTTCTTAGAAAATTCTTCCTTATATCTCATCTGCTCCCCTGTACCTTCTGCCTACAAATTTCAGTTGTTTCTCATTGATTTATATGAGATATGTCTAATTTCGCTTCGATATTATGATCCTTCAAATATGAGAAGGTAGCTATTTCCTTAAAGTTCTCCCCTTCAAGGTTATATATTTCCAGTTCCTACTTTCTCACATAATTGTTTTCATCTTAGTTATCACCTTCTTTTGGATTTGATACTACATACTTCTATCCATTTCCTTTTCTCTACTCATACAGCCCTTGCCTTTGTTCAGGTTCTTATAACCTCTCACCTGGACTGTTGCAAAAGCATCCTAATTAGTTGCCCATCATCCAGTCTCTTTCCTCCCCATCCATAGTCCATGCAGCTGCCATGTTGATACTCCTAATGTAAGGACACACAATTCTGATCATTTTTGCTATATTTTGTCCCTCTTTCAATCCCTTAGTTTAAGCTTAGCAGCTCAAATGACTCCTTCTAAAATAAACTGCACATCATCTGTCTGGCTTTTAAAGCCCTTCACAATCTCTAGACAATCTTTTTGGATTTACTGCACATTCTACCACCTGCCTCTTTGTCTCTGCACAACTTTTACCCCATCCCTAGAATGCCAAATTTTCTTCAAAACTAGGACTAAGTATTCCCTCATATAAGGAGCCTTTCCTGATCATATTTCTTTTAGTTTCTAGTGTCCTCCCCTCATAAAGTACTTTGTATATATTTTACATTTAATTTTTATGTATATTATGTACCCCTTCTCATTGAATATAAGCTCCAAGGGTGAAGGGATTGTTTTGATTTTGTCTTTTTTATTCTCAGCCCCAAGCTTAGTGTCTGACTCACAAGAGATGCTTAATAAATACTTGGTGAAATAAAAAAACAACAACAAATGATTCTCTCCTGTTTGTGAAAATATCCCTCTTAAAATGTGGCATCCAGTAATGGACACGATACTTCAGATGGCAATACACAATGTAGTAGGGCTGTTAATCTTTTTCTGGACACTAGGATTATTAATACAGTCTAATTTTAGAGTAGACTTTTGGTAATTATTATTATTGTTATTATTGCTACTAATAATAACTAGCATTTATACAGTGCCTACAATGTGCTAAGCACTTTACAATTATTATTCATTTGATTCTTATAACAACCTTAGGAGAGAGATGCCACTCTTATCTCCATTTTACAGCTCGGGAAACTGAGGTGGATTCATCTTGAGCTTACAGACCACTAAAATTTATAACAATTATATTCTGGTAATATACTCTGTATGCTATGATTATTTAGTTGATCTGTTAAATAAATATCTAAATTTATCCTTTTTATGCCTCAACTTGTTGGGTTAGGCCCATAACCCTTGTCTTAGGATTTTTTTTTTGAATCTTGATTATGCAAGTCAATTAGCTTTTTCATCATCTGCAAAGTTAATAAGGCTATCTTCTGTATATTGATTCAAATTATTAATAAAAGTTGTGAACAAGAAGGAGCTGGAAGGCACTTCTGAGGCTGTCTCTAGTCCACCACATCCTTGTCCAAACATCTC
>CM053587.1:144852502-144891811 GCA_028646515.1 Pseudochirops corinnae | reverse complement strand
CCTGAACTAGGTAAATGATATGTTTGATTAAAGTAAGCTTGTTAACCCATTTTGAGTTGCTTTCCTTTAGAAAAGCAGATCTAAGAACCTGTGCTAGTAGCCGCCCTAGGCATGCTAGGGTGCTTACTGTTACACACACACCCTTGTTCATTTACTTTGAGTTGCAAGTATGAATTGGCAAAGTTAGATGATTCAGAGTTGCATGACATTTGAACAGCTAAACCCATGTGTACAATTCCATCAACATTTTCACCAATTGGTCTGGCATTTCAAGCCCTTTACAATATGACTCAAGTCTTCTATGCCAGGCTTACTCCATATTATTCCCTTTCCCTCAGTCCATGTTCCAACCAAACTGTCTTGCTTGCTGTTCTCCATACACAATAATCCATTGACTGTTTCCATGCCCTTACTTAGGCTGTCCCCAATATCTGTAATCAATTCCTTTCTGGCTCCTGCCTCTAACAATCCCTCACATTCTTCAAAGCTCAGCTGAAGTACCACTTCCTCTATTAGACTTTTCTTGATTCTCCCTGGCTGCTAGTGTTCCTCTTCTAAATTATTTAGAACCCATTAATATTTAGCTATCTTTTTTACAAGTTAGTTTTCATGATACCAGGAAAGTTACTTGAAGGCAAACACTGCTTTATTTTATTTTTGCCACATACCACAATACCTAGTACATAGTTGATACTTATCTGTCGATTTTGCTTTTCCTGAAACTGCCCGGTTTCAGGTCTATTTTTTTACATTAGATCAATACAGAAAAACTCTCTAAAAATATAAATCACAGAGTCTAAGTTGCAGCTGCTGATCCAGGGGGTTTCTACTCCATGAGTTCTTACCACACATGAAATTATTGGTCCAGTTCCCTCTATCCAAAATACGTCCCTTCCCTCCCCCTCTTAACAGAGTTAGCACAAATCTCTTATGTTTCTTCCCTTTGTCATTTACTAGAGGAAGTTTGGAAGGCTATCATAGGAAGGCTTTGGACATACTATTGACCAGGCTATATCTGCAGAATAACAGAATTCTCAAGCATTGCCAGTTTCAAGATTTATAATGACTTAGTCATTGCCCTACCGAATCCAAAAAATGTCTGTGTGCTGAGCTGCACTGATTGACCTGCAACTAGGAAATCTGTCTCTTAAGTGTGAGGCCCAGTTGGCTGTTTGGAATACACATGAAATGCTGATACCCTACCCTCAGTGGAGATGTTCTAGGCCTTCAATGATCTTCACTGAGTACTAAAGGCAAGTTTTCTTATGTTACCCTGGAGAATTCTAGCCATTAAGCATTTAACCTGGAACATTAATAGAATAATAGAAGATAAATAATATTAGACCATATTTTTAGAATATATTAAGATTGTAAGAATCATTTTTTCATACAACTCCCTCTGGGACAAAGAGGGATGTAGGATGTATAAATATTATTTTCCCTATTTCTTAGATGAGGAAGCTTAGGCTGAGAGAGAGATTAAGTGATTTGCTAAAGGGTTATGTTGCTGTTAAGTATCAGAGGTGAGAATTGAACTCATGTGCAAAGTTCTTACTATTATTCTACAAGTGACTAAAATCTTTCTATTCTTATGTAGTTCATGTCATAGAAGAGGTTAAATACTGCTGAGATATTTATCGTTAAAATTATTGTTATTGAGTACATAGTATTATTGGCATTCTTTAAAATATAAGAAACATCACTACAAAAATTCCTTTAAATAAGAATTACCTAGATAGAATCACCAAAAAGTTGTTTGTCTCAAATGATAATTCCTAAATATAGTCAAGCAAAATTATTTAACAACAGAGGTAGGCATTTTTTTTTTGTTACCAGAAGGGAATATAATGAAAATTAAACAAAGCTAAGTGATCGTTGGAATCTAGGTAGAAATATCTCTGCTGAGTATCATGCTAACCTCTTTCTCCTGCAATTTGCTAATCAATGAGCTTTCTGGTTTAGTGTGTTCACTACTTACCTAGATTTTTGGAAATACTTTCCAATAATCTAAAATATACAAGTGTCTCTACCTTATAGAAACTTTTGTATGTAATGGAATCTCACACACAGAATTACAGCATCAGAATCAGAGAATAAATTCCCAAACCCCACTGTCAATGACACTAAAACTAAGACAACAAGCTTTAGAGATCTGGGGAAGATCTTAGCTTTAAAAAGCCAATGTCTCTCACTGTATCCAGGGGTATCAGTCATCCTGACCTTTGTCTTGTCACTAGACTTAGATGACTTTGGAGGAGAAGAATGAGGCTGATGACTTTGCACAGCTCTACCTCACTTAAATCTGATTCAATTGCATGTCAAGACATCACCCTCATGAAGTCAATGGACCTATTCTAGAATGAATAACAATAACAACAACAATGTGCCAGGCATGATGCTAAGCACTAGGGAAACAAAATAAAAAAAAAATTCCCACTCCCAAGGAACTAACAGTGTAATGGATGAATTTTATCAAAACAAAATTTTATTGCTCTTGAACAGGAAAAAACTTATGAAAATCACTAATAAGTATGTTAGTAGGAAAGGTAAAAAATTCTCCACGTGTTTAAATAGTTGGCACCATCTACATTCTACTTGGTCTACACCTTTATTAAGTTTGGAAATTAATCAATCAGCAAGACTCACTAAGCATTTGATATGCCAGTTACTGTCAATCCACTAAAAGGATTAGTTTCACCCACTTTTAATCCACTAGTATTTGAAAGAATGGGAAAGAAAGAATTGAGTAAATTTCTCTCCTTAGTTTATTATTTCTATTTTATCCCTTCTTCATTTGGTATTTTTTGTGAGTGGAAACAATATGAAACATTTCTAAAAAAATTCAATATAGATTAGAAGGGTTTCAGATCATGTTAAATGGGCCTGTGATAGGAAAGGTAAATGGTTTTCAAGATCTTTAAAAGAAGGGATACTATACATAACATCACTCCTATGAGACACCTTTATGAGACAGTTTTTAATGTTGAAAAATTCACATACAGTAAAATTTCATAGTCAAGATTCTACTCTTCTATACGAGTTGAGATAAAGTTCAGTTGTGTGGTTTTATAGAAAAAAAGATTAAATTATTTTTGAACATATAAAAAAGGCAGTAATTATAACAAAGAAGAAATATTCATTCTCCAGCACTTTAGTACATGCAAATAATAAGCTCGAATCAATTTGACAAACATTTATTACAAACCAAAATTCAGTTTATTACCTATATAGTAACTCAGGTACCTGTCATTCTATTGGAGAATAATGAACCATGACTGCTACTAAACCCATTCGTGACTACAGCTGTTAAAAGGGAACATAGAACAAATGGCTTCTGCTAGCAAGATCTCAAAGGTTCATCAGATGGCAATGAACTTCTAAATAAGCACTCCATACTCTTTCAAGACTACCTAGGATTCACTGGTTTCATCATCGTGGTTATTCCCTCTACCTAATCAAATTACAACTCTTCCACGACTTAGTGGACCATCATCATGAGTCATGGTAGCAAAAACTAAACAATAGTAAAAACTGTCAAAGGATCATAGAGACAGAGCTGGAAGGAACCTTAGTGGTCACCTATTCCAACACTCTTAAATTACAGATGAGACAACTGAGGCAAAGAACGGTTAAGCAATTTGCTCAAAGCCACATATCTAGCAAGTGATTGGGATGGGAAAATCATTACCAGAATCAAACATTATCCTTTGAAGCCTAATCTTCTGGCGATAAGAAATTAGGAACTTAGCTAGGCTGGTTCTACCATATAACCAGGCAGGTAGGTGGCACAGTGGATAGACTCCTCTTCCTGATTCAAATCTAGCCTTAGACAATTACTAGTTTTGTGACCCTGGGCATGTCATTTAACCCTGTTTTCCCGTTTCCTCATCTGTAAAATGAGTTGGAGAAGGAAATGACAAATCACACCAGTGTATTAACTAAGAAACCCCAAATGAGGTCAGGAAGTGTTTGACATGACTCAATGACAACAACAACAACATTTGAATAATAGAGAGAGTCCAACACTAGGTCTATACCTCAGCCTTTCCAGATTGGTAGGAACTTCCAGAGCTTATATTTTATTAGTATAGCTTTTGAGAATTTCCCCACCACTGTGGGGCAAGAGAGTAGGGCTTAAATGGTGAGCCTCTTTTTTAGAGCAATAACTTAGTTTGCTTTTTCCCTCCCTCTAAGATGGTTTTATTTCAATATTTCAAAGATTCACAATGCCATATGTATATGGAAGTATTTCCCAACATTTTTTGTTCTGCAAATGCATTTCAACAATAATAAAAACAAAAATGCTCATAAAGTCCTAGAATAACTTAATATACTATGCATAATACTTTTTTAGATTTGTTAAGTGCTTACAATAACCAAAATGATAACTCCCCCCCCCCAAAAAAAAAAACTCCAAATTGCTACGGAAACAAATGTAAACATGTACTGGCATGTTATCACAGAGAAAAAACCTATTTATTTCATTATTGGGCAACTATTTACTGATTAAGGTGCTATTAAAGAATTTCTAGCATGAAGTCCTTTGACCATCCATCGGAAACCCCAAGGGGTTCATGAACCACTAAATACATGGGAACCAATGGTGTAGCACACTCCCTCCACTATAACTTAGTAGACAACCTCTGAGGGTTGCCACGGCTAAAAAAAATCAATCCCCTGCAGCCAATTTGGTGATAAGTTTCTCCAAAAGCAGCAAGGTTCATACTTGAACAAAATATTAAGCCCATGACTGAGCCCACATGAAGCATTTTCAACTTGTGTGAAAAAGAGAAAAGCACAAATTTTCAAGATTGCATTTATTTTCAGCATTGCATTTAATAAATTTTGTTAGTATTTACCATCCCTATCAAGGAAGGTGGTTTACCCTCTACCCTCTCTCACAACAAATGAACTCATCAGTTTTCATAAATAATTCAAGCCATTATATTTCACTGATGAAATTCTTAGGATCATAGATTTAGAAATGAAAGCGAACTTAGAAATCATCTAGTTTTGATCAAATGCTTCATTTTACAGATGAAGAAACTAAGGCCCAAGGAGGTGAAATCATTTTTTGAAAGGCCACACATGGAACAAAGAGCAAAGGTGGGATTCAAACTCAAGTCCCCTGGCTCCAACTCCAAAGCTCTTCCTCTTATACAGCATGGATTCTTTGTTGTTATTGTTGTTGCTGTTGTTAACATATGGCAGAGCCATGTTGCGTAATACTGTATTTTCTTTACTTGAAAACTATATTTCATTGAAAACATTCTAAAACATTTTTTTCCACTTTATCAGTATAACCTCTCTGAATTTAGTCATATGGGCACATTACATGGGCACGTGATTACTATTACAGAAGTAGCTTAGTATTCTAAATGAGATAATGGTAAAGTGATTGCACAGTGCCTATCACATTACCTCTCCACTCCCCACAATAAATGAAATCAGAGAAAATACAATGCCAAAATGGATACAAACCTTGCATTTGGTAGCTGTATGGTGCCTGTCCAGGTTGAGGAGTACTAAAGCTTGTGCCATAACTTAGAAATCCTGTCTGTCCAGGTGTCTGTGATTGGGACAATCCACCTTCTGTCTTGATGCCTGCCCACAATGCACCTAAATCAGTTAGTAATAGCTTATCTATTTGTTCAGATTCAAAAATTGGTAGAAACACAATAGCATACAAATAGCAATGGTTTAGTCACAAATCAACTCGTAGTATTTATACTGTTTATTAAGATCAATTAAGGGACTATAAATTTTTGTCATTTCACCTTCAAATCTAAATAAAGGATTACTCTTAAATGGCATATATAAAATGTTCAAGTGTTTTTTTCCTCAAAACCTATCAAATCTACCTTAATTCCACATATCTGTGTTCTTTTGTAAAGCAAGCAATATTAATGGGTGACTTGATTTATATGGACTGTGTTTATTTTTTTAAAGAGTTGTTAAACTACATTTCTATTATTCAATTTTGTCTGTGTTATTCAATAAGAGATTTTGGATGAGGCCAAAAACAAGAAGCCAACTGTTACCACAGGTTAAACAGGGCATGTACCAAAATGTCATTCCTGCTTCTTGCCAGCTGTCTACTAGCTTAGCACTTAGGAATTTTGGAGGTGACAAAACCCCTGGCTGCTTTGTCTCAGCAACCAACTTTAAAAATGACTAATAATAACTAATGGGTACACAAGATTGCCCTATTTTTTTCTTCCCACAAAAAATGCAACTCTATTAGAAAATTTCTCTTTGAAGTCAATGGGAACTTTGTCAGACATAGAATTAAGAGGGCAACCAACCTTCAGCTTAATATTTTCCTGGAACACAACTGAAATATACAAATCATGAAAAATGATGGTTTAGAGGAAACTTGAAACAAAAATATTTCCCTAATTTTTTTGGGGGGGGGGTTGGGGTAGGTGGGTAGGAAGGAGGAGGATAAAGAATCTGGATCTATTATTTCAATAACATGAGGAACCATTGTGGAAACTCCTCCTGATACATATCAGCAACTTATCTGTGAATTATTTCCTTAGAGACTAGCTTGGGGAGCTGTGCTATCTGTGGTTTATGGTCATAAAACTAGTATGTTTCAGAGGAAGAACTTAAACCCAGATCTTCCTGACTTGAAAACTACTCCTCTACCATATTACTGAGTCTCTATAGAGTGTACAATTTTTTAAAATGCATACAAAATACATAAAATTTGTCAATAGTTCTCTTTCCCACTCTTTATACTGGCTTCATGTATTTCAGATATTGAATTCCCCCTTTTGCCCAAATCAGATATCATAGTATAAAATGGAAATTTTGAATCCTTTGCTTTTTGTTGTTGTTGTTACAGATCAGATTTCATTAAGGTTGGGAATTCCCTCATTGTTATAAGGAAATCTCACTGACAAAACTTTATAAACAGAAATCAACAAGAGTTTGGTAATTTAAATTCTAAGAGGGTTGCCCAGAACCTTGAGAAGTTAAATGACTTGCCCAGAGTTACCTAACGGGTAACTGTTAGAAGTAGAGCTTAAACTCAAGCCTTTGGGAGTCTAAGAATGACTCTATCCACATGTTGACTCTCTATGCATTTGTAACATTGTAACATGACAAGGTGAGGACTTGGTAACAATGAGGCCCAGTCCAACATCTGGAGCACAATTGGGGATAATTATAAATCTACAATTGTTTTTAGTCACCTCCTAAAGAAGAGAGGAAAATAATTCTCTGAAGAACTACTTGGGGGAAGAGAGATAGGGAGGGAGGACATGGGGTAAATTAGAAAGAAAAATTTTATTTTTACATAAAAACCCCCTACCCTTAAGATCTAAAACTCATGGTAAATGCAGTTATTATTATTTCATTTTTAGGGGAATTGCATCTTTATATTGAAAACAAGGAATTTTCCCAAGACACTGAAAGAACCAGACTCAAGTCAGAAGCTTCCTATTCTAATTCCTATTGTATTTCTAAATAACATTCTTACAATTTTAACGTTAAAAGTATTTAAAAGTAAAATATTTTGTTACTGAAATCAGGACAAATGGAGAATAAAACAAATGAAGTGGGTAGTAACTAAGATATCTGCATTGCTAATGCTTAAACTGATATTACTACACTGAATTCCAGAGTCGAGTCCCTTCCTCTCCTTCCCTTTATCTCACTTGTGTAATAAAAGAGACGCTTATAGATAAATTAAAATGATCAATATTTAAAATCATGTTATGATGAAAAATGGCCAAAACCCACTCCCAAACTGACTAAAACATTATATTGAATGCTTGTTCTAAATTAATGTAGGACCTTAAAAGACAATTTTCAATTCATATAATTCATATGGGCTAGAGTGAATTCCAAGGTCCATATTTTCCCACAGATCGAAGTTACCCATAAATCTCCAAATATGATCATTTTAATGCACATGATCTTCAAACATTTCTGATTTACTTTCTTCCCAAAATACACTGTAGAAGGTAATGTTTGCATCATTCTCCTGTTGACTGCTCTGACCTTTGATAATATTGTCACAGAAAAGGATAGAGAGAACTGGTTAATGCTCTCTTCTAGTTACCCCAATAAAAGTTGGATATCTGAGAAATAGAAAAGTGACTCATTACCAAAGACTTCACCCACAAAAATGCACCAAATTACATTTTGAGTGCAAAAATAAAACAGAAAAATATTAAACAGCTAATGTAAAGAAAACGACAATTTAAAGAGTATATGTAGACTATGCAGCCTGCCACCTGTACTACCCAAATAATCAACATGTAGTATGATCAATACATACTCAAATTAATCTTGTGGAGAATTTGGAAGCCAAAGGGTAAGAAAATAATACTTTCTGAACATTTGGCTCCGAGCTAAGACTTCCTAAGGTTCCCTCAAGTGAATCTTTTAAATATATAAGCATAAAACACTACATAATGCTGCTAATAATGTACTCACCATACGAGGGGATTCCATATGGCTGTCCTGGCTGTGGGTATGTGGCATATGCTGTAGCCTGTTGCATTCCTGTGGTAAACTGTGTTTGCCCATATGCAGCCATAGTTTGTGAGGAAGGGGTAGGGAGAATATGTGGGTATGGTCTGCTATTTGTCAGAAATGACAGAAAATAGAAAGCCCATGCATTAGATGGAAACATGCAAGGTTTCTAAGTAACAACTATATCATAACTCTGCTATTTGACATTGTAATAGATTATACTATAGAAAAGAAAAATTCTTCTAAATAACAGTTAAAGCAAATTCTTACTTTTGTAAGAAGTAAACATATTAAACTCCCTGAAGAACAAGTTCTGATTTTAAATTATGATTTCACACATGGGCCCAATTATGATGTGAATTTAGGTAAAACTTTTCTTATTAAAAATATTTATTAAGAGAAAATACATCTTACTTGGAAGGATATATCTGTGGCGGGGAAAACTGATGTGTTTGTCTTGGGCTGAAGCCACTACTTCCAATTGCTAGAAAGAAGGGAAAAATATGGACAGCAATATGGATATATACATACCTAAAGTAATCCACCTAAAATGTTAACTAAGCATTCCTAAGTCTTCACATGTACAAAACTATATTGTTATTATACTTTCTAAGTGACTGTAAACATACTTAAAACTAACTGCTGATGGAAATATAATAAAAGCAGAAGAAACAAACTGTTTTGAAAAGAACATAACAAGCTATCCAAATTATCATCCAGACCTAGGTAAGAATACATTAATTTTGAAACGGATCACCATTGGAACATTATCTACTTTCTATCTCTAAAACATCATTAGATATATACTACAGATTCTTATTTGTCTACAATGACTCAGAAACCATGATAGCTAAGATTCCTTTATATATGTAACTTACATTTCTTATTTCCTACGACATTGTGGTCTTTAACATTGCAGAGAAACAAAAATTCCATGTTTGGATATATTTTGGAATCTGACAATCAGAAACATTCAAACATGACCCAACATCATTTTAATTTACACATAACTAACTCTTTATATTTTTGGAAATGTATTACATGTAACCAAACATATTTTTTTTCCTAGATGGGCATCGTAAGGCAGATGAAACACAAATTCACATTTAACCAAAGACCCTTCCCCCAGAAAAAGTTCTAAAATGCTTCTTAATCAAACATTATGTCTAATTTCTGATTATGCTGCTTATATTGTGCCAAGAAGCAAATACTTTCTTTGTAACTGTTATAAATGTTACCACATACACTTTATGTTTACTGAAGGGCCTTCCCTTTCACATTTTAATTTTTCATGAAGCCATCAGTAAAGTCAAATCTCTTCAACTTCATTTTGGGGTAATTGCCAATAGATTTTAGGCACAATATTAAAATAATTATTAAATTATCAATAGACCATGCCGCTTAGATGAGCTGCACAAAATTTTCAAGATGAGCAGTTTATCCCTTAGTAGAGTACAAAGGAAGAGGAAAGAGCACTTAGCACAAGCACTAATCAGAAGATTAAGTTTTGCTTCATACCTGATCCTGAGAAGTTGTCTAAAGACCCGTCTGCTGCTGTTGTAGCAATCTCACTGCTGCTCATTGGCTCTGTTTTAACTAGAAAAAGAAATCATCTATATAATGTGTGTATATCTATGAACGTCCAGAGAGCCATAGTGTGCATGCACGCGTGCGCGCGCACACACACACATACACGCACACACACACACACACACACACACACACACACACACACCCCTAAACCAAAATCAGCTAAACTAAAAATTACAGAAAATAAACAAAAGGGGAAAGCCAGCCTTTTATTGTATGGATATTTGGGGAAATTAGATGCAGGTTTGATGGAATCAATACTAACGTTAAAGTTATTCATAAATAAAAATAAAGTCTTTCAAATGCCCTAGGAAAAGAATCATTGCAAACAATTCTTTTAAAAATATTGATCAGCCACACAAATCCTAATAGAATATCTTTTATTTAAACAAAAAATTAAGGACATTTTAATCTTAATGTTGTAGCTACAATAAATTATTTGGAAGCTAAATGCTTCCTTTTTAGGGAGACAAATGATATGGAAGCAAAATTATTTTCTATCATTTGCATGATTAGGAATAGGAGTTTCTGGTAATAAGATATTAGTTGTAGATTTCTCATCAATTATCTGAAGGTGATATTCCTATGGATCTGTGATCTGACTGATGTGAATATTTCCTCCAATGATACAGCTCATAATCTGTCCATGTCTGCCTATCCTGTGAGACTTTATGTCCGTTCATGAGTTCACCACAAAGGACAGACCCATAGAGTGCTAACTTTTGAGTTTTCTTGATCATTCAGTAAGCATTTATTTGGTACTTACTATGTGTTAGGCAATGTATTTTCAAGGGTTGGGAGGCACTAGCAATTGGCTGAAATGGGATCAAGAAATATCTTATATAGGAGGAGGCACTTTATCCCTAAAAGGCAGGAGTGAAGAAGGACCTTTTTTAGGGATGGAGAATACCCTGTTTAATATCAAGGAGCTAGGAGATGAATTAAAGTCATGATTTACTGTGGATTATCACTTCAATAGTCTCCCTATTCTCTTCTAATATCCTTATCAAGGATGGCTTTGACATACATGTAGATTATTTTCATAACAACTTTATAGAGATGGAAAAAGAGACATATGGATCTTTGGTTAACTCAGACCATTTATACTTGGTCTATTCCACATGACTTTCTCATTTTTTAGCAATATTTTAATTTTCCTCATAAGTACATCTAGAACTGTGATGTGAGAGGTCAAATGTGTAGGATCCACTGTTCTTGTTGGTAAAAGATTTTTTATGAAAAGAACTGGTTATGCAAATTCTTCCTCCTTCCATCCCTTCTCTTCTCCCTTTCTCTCTTTCCTCCCTCCTTTCCTTTGAAATAACCCTTCTTCCTGTCAAGATCAACTCCTCAAAGTTCATCCTTGATATCATTGCCTATCTTCTCTAGAAAACTGCCCCTTTTATTATTCTGATCTCTCTAATCTTGAATCTCTCCTTATCTACTAGTTCATTTCCTGTTACCTACAGATATACCTATATCTCCCATTATTTTTTTTAAGCTATCACGTCACCCAAATTTCTGTCCTGTGCCATTTTCTTTTCAATATTTTCAAGCCACTTGATCTCATCAGTTCCTATGGATTCAATCATTATCTCTATTCATATGATTCTAAGACATGTGTATGTGTCCAACCCTAATTTCTTTCCTAAGTTCCATATTACCAAATGCCTAATGAGCATCTTTACCTTAAACTGAACAGGTCCAAAATGAAACAGTTTCTCTCCTCCCCTACCCCATACCTACTCTTTCCCCAAATTTTCTTATTACTTATAAGATATTTTGTTAGTCACCAAGGATCAGAACACTCAGGTGATCTCCCTGATTTCTCAGTCCCACTCACTCTATATGTTCAATCAGTCATCAATCTTGTTGTTTCTATCTTTTCAACATCTCTTTTATATATGTTTCTTTCTCTCCATTCACATATCCACCACCCTAGTCAAGGCACTCGTCACCTATATCCTGAACTAGTAAAATAGTCTTCTAACTGGTCCCTTTCCCTCAAGCCTCTCCCCACTGCAATGCATCCTCCATACGCTCACCACCAAAATGTTTTTCCTATAAAATACAGGTCTGGTCATTCCCTCCCCCTTTCAATAAATTCAAGTAGTTCTTTGTTATATTCAAGATCAAATATGAATCCTTTGTTTGGTATGTAAAGTTCTGCACAACTGGGCTTTTCCTACCTTACTTATCCTTTTACACTTTACCATCCTCGATATACTCTATACTCCAGTCACACTGGCCTACTTGCTGCTCCTCACATACAACCCTCTAATCTCTATGCCTTTGCATCTGGTGCCACTATATGCAGATGCTCTTCCTCCTCTCCTGTGTCTTTTAAAAACTCTTGATTCAACTCTGAGGTACCACATCTCATTGGCCAGACTGGCTAAGATGACAAAACAGAAAAATGATAAATGCAGGAGAGGATGTGGAAAAATTGGAACACTAATGCATTCTTGGTGGAGCTGTGAACTGATCCAGCCATTCTGGAGAGCAATCTGGAACTATCCCCACAGGGCTATACATAAGTATATATCCTTTGACCCAGCAATACCACTTCTAGGGTAATATCTCAAAGAGATCACAGAAGTGGGAAGAGGACCTGTATGTATAAAAAATATTTATAGCAGCTCTTTATGTGGTGGCAAAGAATTGGAAAACAAGGGGATGCCCATCAATTGGGGAATGACTGAACAAGTTGTGGTACATGAATGTAATGGAATACTGCTGTGCTATAAGAAATGAGGAGCAGATGGACTTCATAATAACCTGGAGAGACTTATATAAACTGATGCTGAGCAAGAAGAGCAGAACCAGGAGAAATTTGTACACAATCACAGACACAACATATGGGAGACAACCAACTTCAATAGACTGGGCTCCTCTCAGCAATGTAAGGTTCTAAGACAACTCCAAAAGAGTCATGATCAAAAGAGATATCCACATCCAGAGAAAGAGATGCAGAGTCTGAACGTGGACTGAAACAAACTACTTGTTGTGTTTCTTTTTCTTGTTTTGTTTTGTTTCCTCTTTCCCACTGATCATTTCATCAGTTATAATCCTTCTTTACAACCTGACTAATGATTAATGTGAAGATATCTGTAGATCCTATATTCAAGTGCATGCTGCCATGATGGGGGGTGGGGTGGGGAGGAAAGGCATGGGGAGAAATACTGAAACTCAAGGGACTGTGGAAATGAATATTGTAAACTAAAAGTAAATAAACCAATTTAATTTAAAAAAAAAAAGAAACCCCGGTTTCTTCCAATACTCAGCTCAAATCTTACTGCAGAAAGCATTTCCCAGACCCCTCTTTTGCTATTGCCTTTCCCTTTAAGGTGATCTACTCTGAGTGTATACACACACACACACACACACACACACACACACACACACACACACTGAGTATGTGTAAGCTGAATCATTCATTAAATGGAATCTTCTTGAACTTAGTGACTATTTCTGCCTCTTTATTTATCAATAATTAACACAGTGACTGACATATAGTCAAATACTTTTTCTATTAATATTTTTGAGAACCCAAGAGGCACAACAGTACTCCCCATCTATTTTCTATCATTCTATTTAGGTGACCTAATAAAATTATTTTAAATCATATATATCTTCATTAATGTCCTTTATATCACCACTTGAGTGAAAAATCTTTACAGAAAATATGCACATGCTTGTTTCAGCCATACATCTTCTTTTCTTTTTCCAAACCATGGTGTTTAATTATTGAGACACAGAAGATAACTGTGTTAAAGAGATGGGTTTCTATAACAGTAAGAAGCTTGAAAGTACTGAAAACATTATATGATTTTTCAAATACAATCCAGGCAATTTCCTCTTATTCAGTTTTGGAAATTTCATTCAAAGGTCCAAGATGTTCATGTGGATAAATTAATTTAAGGGGCTGAAAATCCACTTGCACATCATTATCTTTGCAATGTGTTTTTCATCCACTTAGTTTTTCTAATGCAAATTATCAGATGGATCTCTTTCTCCATACTGTGGATTTCATGTTTGCTAAATTTTGTACAACAAAATTTGTAAATAGGAACATTTTGGAGAAACTTTCCAGCAATAATATGTCATTATTTCAACTGGATCCTGTGCACAACTGCTTCCATGACACTGGAGATATCCTAACACCTCACTTGATATCAATATTTACCAAAACACTGAAATACAATTTTATCTATAGTTTTGTCTGTCATAAAGTTTTTTTTAAAGTAAGTTAATGTCCATGTGAGAAATATTGTGCCTGAGGAGAGTCTTCATGAGTGCATTTTACTTTAACAAGTTGCATACCTCATTACAAATTGTTATAATAAACGTATCAGGATTTTACATTCTTTAAATGCTTTAGTCAGTTGTCTGATTATAAATGTAATCTATTGTAGAAACATTTTTGGGAAAATATACCTGTTTCCCTCTCAATTTTTAAATTGAGAATATGTTAAATTAAATGCCATGTGGAACATTTTCAAAGATGTTATAGAAAGTATAATCAATAACACAATTATTTGTGATCTTTTGTAGTTCTTTGGCTATTTTTGACATATTAGGAGACTCAATCCTTGAAAGTCTTAAAAACAAATGCTTCACTTGCTTATGTGCACTTGCCACTTCTCAACATAGTACATACTTTGGGTAGAGTCCAAATGTGGTGGTTCCACTATTGTTGCCAATGAAAATAAATCACATAAAAATGCTGGCAGACATATTTTATCAGACGCCAGTTTGCTGCCTTCTTCTATTTGCATCTACGAGCATTTGGGGAATAATTTTATTTAGTTGGATCTCAAATTAATCTCTTCTTAGGCTTCTCTCATCTATTTTTGAGGAAATTTTGTTTTTATTACAAGAAGAATAGGTGTATATATGTAATGTACGTATATCATAGAATTTGAGAATTGGAAGGCACTTCCGAAGCCATGTTTTCCAAAACACAAAAGGAAACCCCACTATAAAACCAAAAATATGGTCATCCAGTCTTTACTTGAAGACTTCCAAGAAAGAAGGAATGCAACCACTTAAAATAGCCTATTACATTTTAAGTCCGTCCTAATTATTAGGAAATTTTTCCTGGCATAAAGTTTAGATTTGCTTCTTTGTAACTCTCACTCATTTTTTACTGATTGTGCCCTCTGGTGTCAAACACAACATGTCTGATCCCTTTTCCACATACAAATCTTCAAATACTTCAGGAAAGCTACCCTGTCACTCTAGAGTCTTCTTTTCTCCAGGTTAAACATCTCCAGGTCTGCACTAGTCCTCTCAACCTATTTTCATAGGATATAGACTCAAGTCCCTTTATCCTGGCTTCTCTCCACTAGAATACTCTGTATCTAATCAATTTCATTCTTAAATTATGGCCACCAGATCCAAACAAAATACTCCTGATGATGCCTGAAAGTGGTACTATCATCCCCTATTTCTGGAAACTATACTTTACTTAATACAGCTCAATCAATTCCACATTCACTTTTTTGGCTGTCACATCCCACTGGTAGCCCATATTGAGTTTGCAGTCTATTCTAACTCCCCAAACTTTTTCAGACAAAATGCTTCCCCATCTTATAATCATGAAGTTTATTTTTTTTTGTCTCCAGATGTAAGCTTTTAAATTGATTCTTATTGAATATTATCTTATTAGTTCCAATCCACTGCTCCAGTCTGTCATAATGAATGGAATTAAATTAAGTGAATGAATAAAAAGGCAATCATGAAGTCCATACAATGTGTCAAGAACTGTGCCAAGAACTGGGACTACAAATACAAAAGCAGAGTCCCTGCCCCCAAGGAATTCTATAGGGGGAGACAACACACATGAAGGAGAGGCGCCAAGGAAAAGGCACTTTGGTCAGGAATTTTAGAGGGATTATGAGTTGACCCACAGTGGAATACACTGACTTGCTGCTCCTAGAAACGACAGAATGTTGATTTAATCATGGTCCTAGAACAGTTGGGGGTGGGGAAATGAAGATACACATACAGATTGTAAGGATGCTCTTAAGGTTATGGATAATATTGGTTGGTCAATAACTCCTTGTGAGCTATTTTCATCTTATTGTCAGTACAAACCCTATTCTACTACAGCCTTTAAACACAGAAGCAATGCTACAGAATTTTATATATGGCATGTATATGTGCATATGTCACATAATCATAGACTTGTGGTTTTACATGTATGTGAACAGACACAGGGACATAGATTTAGAGCTGGAAGGTCTTAAAGGTCATATTGTTCAACAGCTTCATTTTTTCACAATAGGTAGCAGGCCCAGATAAATTAAGGGACATTTCCAAAGTCACACATAAGAGAGAGATGGGACTCAAATTTATTTCTCTTTTCATTGCACCATGTTATTATTTCTCCCCAGGGTCTTATCCTCAAAGAAGTAGTTATAGTCATCCATCGTTCCACCATAATCTAATCTTGAGACTTGGTTCGTTGAGAGAGGAGAAAAACTCTGAATCCCACCTGACTTGCTCTAGCACCCTACTTCCATTGAGTGGCTTTATAGAATTTTACTGAAATCCTCCGCATCTAAAAAGCATTAGAATTACTACTGTACATGTATTTAAATGTGTGTGTACGTGTATAGAAGGCGAGGGGAGAAGAGTGTGAGAAAAGACAGAGAGAAGGGGCAAGAGAGAAAGAGAAGGAGAGACAGAGAGAGAGAGAGACACACAGAGAGACAGAGACAGAGAGACAGAGACAGAGAGAGACAGAGACAGAGATAGAGAGACAGAGATAGAGACAAAAAGAGACAGAGAGAGAGACAAAAAGAGACAGAGAGACAGAGAGACAGACAGAGAAACAGAGACAGAGAGAGACAGAGACAGAGACAAAAAGAGACAGAGAGACAGAGAAAGACAGAGAGAGAGAGAAACAGACAGTGAGACAGAGAGAGATGAAAAGAACCTTGACATGCAAGAGTGTATTGAGAAAAATATTTTCTGAAATTTAACAAGTCTGAAGAATAAGGTACTCTCACTAATCAAATAATGAAAAGTTTGCAAAATTATGTAGAAACAGGAAAATTTTTGAGGAAAAGAACACAAAATGTGCTTCACACTAAAACCATATTGAATATAATCTTTCTCATGGTTTTTGAGTACTAGTTATCTCTTTACTTATCACGTGGCATGTGATTGCTAATAAAATTTCTAAGAGTGAAATATCAAATGTTGAGACATATTAAAATATGATCTATCTGGATTTCATCTTTGGAAAACAGAATAAATATTAATTTAGATTAACATGCTTTCTTTCCAAAATTTATATGAAGTTCCTAAAAATAGAGAAAATATTCCTTGATTCATTCCTAGCTGATAAGCCAACTCTCATATGGAATTAATTCTTTTTTTTTTTTAACATAAAATTACTGCATTTTTTTTCTTGATAGAGGAAGAAATAAGTAATGGTTGGAATCTTTGGAAATCCTTCTAATTGGGTAGGCATCACTTATCAATTTACTGTGTGCTCCTCATACAGTCCTAATGGTATGTTTTTAAGAGTAGAATAAAGTTTTAAATTACTGTCTAATTTTCAATGCAATACTTTTCTACAATAGGGTCCTTATGAAGACAATTAATGACAATATTTCTTTCATAAAACAGTCATAAGGTTTAAAATTGAAGTATTATGGGACCAGTGAGGTCTCTCTTTACCTAGCATCTCCAGTCCATTACAGATATTAAGAAGAAATCAGAATGAAGTTACATATCCCTATTTAACCTCTTTCAGCTCTTGTTTTCCTTATCTACAAAAGGAGGAGGTTATGTCCAACCTCAGGTTCCTTTCTTACTCTAAAATTATATTATGTTGACTATCATTTTATTATATGAATTCAGAGGTGGGGGGAATCTTAGGTCAAGCCTCAGTTTCCCCATCTATCAAATAGGGGGAAAAAGCATCTCTCATGGTAGTATTGAGAAGATGAAATGAAACCATATACATAAAGCAACTAATAAACCTTAAAGCAGTACATACATCTTTACTATTATCATTAATGATTAAAACATTCCATATAATATCCCTGAGAAGTGATCATCTAGACTTGCATGAATATACCCAGTAATGAGAAGCCAATTAACATCTAAGAAAACCCCTTCCCAGATTTGTTAAAATCTACTACTTCTTATACTACGCTGAAATCTGTCTCTCTAATCTCTCTCCCATAATTCCCTGTTCTAAACTCTGGAACAACAAGGATAAACCTAATCCGTTTTTCAGCCTTTGAAGGTCTGTCAGTCCCTTTAAATATTTGAAGATAGCTCTCAAATCTCTCATTGGACACATTCCAGCTCATCAATGTCCCATTTAAAATTTGGTTCTAAGAGCTGAACATAATAACCAAAGATGGTCTGTGTAGCACAGAGGATAATCAGACTTATAAAAGTAATAATAGCAAGTATTTATATAGTACTTTAAAAATGACAGCATTATTTCACTTGGTCCTCACGTTTTCCCTCTGAGATTTCTAGGTGTACAGTAGACCTAGAGTCAGAAGGACCTGAATTCAAATTTAACTATTAAGTCACTTAACTTTTATCTGTCTCCCTCTCATAGTTGTTGGGGAACAAAATAAGATATGTGTGAAGCACTTTGCAAGCTACAAAGTGCTCTATAAATGCCTTTAGATATTATGAGCCCCACCCTATAGGTAAGGAAAATGAGTTTCAGATAGAGGCATCCTTGCTCATATAATGGTGACTCCTTATCATCCCATTCTCTGAGTCATGCCCATGGCTATCTACTTAATATGATTTAGAAGTAAACTTTGAGGCCATCTCTCTCCTGATTCCAAGAACAGTTCTCTTATTTATCACACTACATCACTCAGGCATCTAGGTGACATAGTGCACCTTAGACAACAGACTTGGAGTCAGGCAGACCTGAGGCCAGTTTCTATTTCAGACACTTACTAGCTATGTGAACGTGGGCAAGTCACTTAATCTTTCTGCTGTTGTTGTTCAGTTGAGTTCTACTCTAACTCATCCCATTTGGAGTTTTCTTGGCCGAGATACTGGAGAGGTTTGTCATTTCCTTCTCCAGATCATTTTATAGTTGAGAAAGCTGAGGCAAACGGGGATAAGTGACTTGTCCAAGGTCAAACTGCTATTAGGTATCTGAGCTCAAATTTGAACTTAGGCCTGCCTGATTCTAGTCTTTGTGCTAGATACACTGTGCCACCCAGATAGCTTGTCTTTCTGTGCCTCAGTTGTTATTCTGTAAAATGGGGGTCATAAAAGCCCCTACCTCCCATGGTTGTTATGAGGATCAAATGAAGCAACACATGTAAGGTGATCTATAAATGACAGCTGTCATTATTATTAATCTCCTTGTCTTGGACAGTATGC
This sequence comes from Pseudochirops corinnae, assembly GCA_028646515.1. Lineage (NCBI taxonomy): Eukaryota > Metazoa > Chordata > Mammalia > Diprotodontia > Pseudocheiridae > Pseudochirops > Pseudochirops corinnae. The sequence goes on along the minus strand of CM053587.1, from coordinate 144,872,350 downwards.
TTGTCATAATGCAGCATAAAGGAAGAGGAAGGGAATGAATTTATAAAGCACCTACTATTTGCCAGGTACTATACTAAGTGTTTTACAAATATTTATTATCTCGTTTGATCCTCTCACAATAACCCTGAGAGGCAGGGATGCTATTATTCCCATCTTACGATTAGGAAACTGAGGCAGACAGAAATGAAATGGTTTGCCCGGGGTCACACAAGTAGTGTCTGAGACCAGATCTGAGCTCAGATTTTCCTGACTCCGGGCCTCTGCATTCTATCCATTGTTCTACCAGGCTACTCCATAAAACCAAATACGTTCTTTTTGGCAGATGCATAGCACTTCAGATTCATACTGAGGATACTCTCAACTAAACCCAAGATGCTTTTTTCCATATAAGTTGTTATTTGGCCATATCACCCCAGAATGTAGAACTTTCCTTATCAAATTTCATCTTACTAGCTTTCATTCATTGTTCCAAGTAGATGCTTCTTAGATGCTCATTACTGAGTCCTCAAGCATCTAATCACCCAGCATATTAGTGAATCCCCTCAGTGCATGTGTAATCCACAAATTTGGTTATCAGAACTCATCCAAGTCACTAATGTTAAAGTTGATCCAAAAAGCACTGAGGACACATGTGACACATTACTAGAAATCCCTTCTGGGCTGACTCTGTATTCTATTCTCTTTCTGTTAATAAACACTCCTTGGGTAAAGTCATTTAACCAGAGACAAACACATGCCACCAAAATCTAATCACCCAGTCCACATATCTCCATCTCGTCCAAAAGAACGTGAAAAACGATCACACTCCTTAATGAAATCCAGAGATATTCTGTCCACAAGTTATCGTGATTTACCTGTCCAGTAAACCTGTCAACTGAAGCCATGCTTGCTATTAGTGACCATTGTTCCAATTTCTAAGTGCTGACATGTCATCCATTTAATAATTAGTTCTAGAATTTTGTCAAAGATGGATGTCAAGCTCACTGGTCTTTAGTTTCCCAAGAATCCTTTTAGTCTACTCACTTTTTAAAAATTACGATAACATCTGGCTACCTCTGGTCTTCTGATATCAATCTTATTCTACACAGTCTCTTTAAAAAGCTATTGAAAGTGGCTCAAGAATTGCAACTTCAAATTCTTTCATTATTCTGGGGTGTAACTTTTTTTAATGGGAGCTGTAAATTTATGTAGTGTACCTCAGAACCTCCCTATTTACATACTCAGCCAATGACAGTTTTGTACTCAATATAAGGAAGATATTATAAAATAGTAGCTTGTCACTAGAAGTATTCAAGCATAGGTGATAAAACATATAATATATAATTTGTAAAGGATATTAGAAGGTACCAGACAAATTTTAAGAGCTCTCCTAATTTGAAGCGTTAGTGATTCTAAAAATCTTTTTGATATGTTTCATAGACCTTTAGGTCTTGTATTGTCTCAAATCACCCAATCCTTCTCCATCATATCTCCTAAATCCCTTCTTACTCTTCTCCATATAACAAGGCTATTAAAACATAAAGTCTCCTCTGTATAAATGACCCCTCAAATAAGCATTGAAGCCTAGGCAAAATAGAATGGTAAAGAATACTTTTTGTTTAGGTCTTAAGGTGCTTCTTTTGCTCATTTCATTATAGCTGTATAGTCCCTCCTTCACAGAGATGCAGAAATATTATTATATGATAATATGTATACACATATATACATACGAATTAAAATTTCATTTGCTAAATGCTTACGTTGTTTATCAAAGGACTATGTCCAACATTGGTAAATAAAAAAAAAGATAAAAAACGTCATACAACCTGTACATGAGAAACTTACATTGTACTGAGAAGACAGCATATATGTGTTTTCAGTACTTTGCTGTCACAAAAAAGTGATATTATGATTATTTTGTTATATATGGGATTCTTATTTGGTCTTGGATTTCCTGGTGTATATGCCTAGCAGTAGGATCTCTCATCAAAGTGTATGAATAACAGTGAATCTTTTCACTTGATTCTAAATTGTTTTCTAGAGTGATTGAACTAATTCACAATTCTACCAACAATGTATTAATGGGTCTGTCTTTTCAAAGTTCCCCTGCCATTCACTATTTATGTATTTTGTCATCTTTACCAATTTGATGGGTATGATTTGAAATTTGAATTGTTTAACTTACTTTTTTAATTAGTGATTGGGAGTCTGTTTTGATATGGCTGTTGATAATTTGCCAGTTGTTCTTTTGAAAACTTGTTTGTTCATATCTATTCTTGGTTATTATCTCTTGAGAATTAGTTTTTAGTTTCACACATTTACCTTAATTCCATATACATATACCTTGGATATCAGGTTTTAATCAGAGCTATTAATGAAAAAAATTTGTTTTATAGTTTCTGACTATGATTTTGTCTACAAAAAAGATTTTTAGTTTCACATGATCTTTTTTTCCATTTAATTTTTTTACTATCACATCTATTCTTTTAGAAGAAGAATTCTTCCTGTTTCCATATCTATAAAAGATATATATAGGTAGCCTTTGAGAAAGGCAGTGTTCAATAGACTGGCCCACCTGGAAACTCGATGGTTAGAGTAGGGAGCTGGATTATAGGGGATAAAAGAATAAATAAACTATGAAGATATAAATGATATAAAATAGTTTACTGTGGAATTTAAAAGTGAAAAGGAAGAGAGATACAGGATGATAACTTGATGGAATAGCAATATCAAGGGGAAAATTTTAAGGATAGGAGATAGCTGATCATGTTTATAGGCAGCTGAGAGAGAACCCAGGGTTAGACAAAACCAGAGGTACCAGTAAATGAAGCATTTTCCTGAATGAGGTAGGAAGGTAGGGGATCAAAGGCACAAACATGGAGTTAGTTTTAGCATGGAGAAAAGTCATCTCACCATCTGAGAAGGAATGAATGAGAAGAAACCCTAAGAGGATAGAAAGAGGTTTCAAGCTGTGGAGCTAGGGGAACTCAGGATGGACTGCTTCAATTATTTCAATAAAGTAGGAGGTGAAGGGTTTTTCTTCCCTGTTTGTATTAGAGATGAATGAAAATATCTGCCCTGCAGCAGTGAGGGTACAATTGAGATTAGATGATATGCAGTTGTAACAAGTGCAATTTATTCGGTTCTGTGACTACCTCCAGTAGGCTTTGGCAGCTTGGATACTAGACTGGAGAAAATCCACAGTGTAACACAGGATCAAAGATTATGAAGCTATGTATGGCAAAATAAAAAAAGTAAGGAGATCAAGGGGAGATGAGAGTACCTTGTTGAATTGGGTAAGATAGTGAAGAAAGAAAAATGAGTCCATAAAAGAGATGGTAGATGAGCAGCAGATAATGATGATTTTGAAGAACAGATCTAAGAGGAATCATTACGTTTAACTGGAGAGGCTGAAGAAGAGAATTTTACATACAAGAGGGGAATTTCTATGTTCATAATCTCAGAAATGGAAAGGTTTGGATTAATGTGAAGGTCTAACATAATACTATCCCCACGGGTAGTTGAAAGAGTTGAGAAATCATCACTGGGAACTGAGATGAGCTTGGAGACCATGGTCTCCAGGAGTACTGAAGTCACTGCGGGTTAGATCAGCTATTGGAATGCAAGAAAGATTGAGAGCAAAGCTTGAAACTCTTTGAGAATGAAGGGAGTTTGCCCTACGTATGACAACACATACATGGTCAGTATACATGACCATTAGGCATCTCCACCTTAATGTCCTCTCGGTATTTCAACAATGATTTGAACAGGATTATATAAACGGATAGAGTAATAGTAGTAGGGAGAGGAAATGAAAGCGACAGGGAAATTTAAAATGTCTGCCGATTCCCACTTCTCCTGACGCTGTGAATTTGTGTGTGTCAGTCGGGGTGGGGTAGAGGGATGTAAGGGAGGAGTGTTAGCTCTCCGTTTCTGACTCACTCTGTGGCCTGCTTCATGTACACACTGACTGTCTAGCCCACTATAGGGGACTCCACCCTGAAGTTGAAGCAATGACTGATGAGTCTCTGTCTAAAACCTTCAAATCATGAGAAGGCCAAGGCATGATGCTCACTTTCCACTACCAGCTTATTCTACCATACTGCTACCTGGTTCCTGAGCCAGTCTTTCCCTTACCCCAATGTCCATCTTCCTGTTGTATTTTGTCTTCCCTTATTTGAATGTAAGCTCTTCTAGAATAAGGGTTTTCTTTCTTGTTTTTGTATTCCCATCACTAATTATAGTGAGTGGTACACAGTAACAAATGCTCTATCTCCCATTCTTCCATTCACATACCTGTCATCTATCTACTCTGGCAAGGCTTGTTAGCACCGACGCCTTAGGCAAGTCACTTATCCTCTGTTTACCAAAGTTTCTTTAACCGTAAAATGATGGTATATAACAGCACCTACTTCCCAGGGATGTTGTAAGGAACAAGAAATATCTGCAAAACACTCAGCACAATGTTTGGAACATAGCAGGTGCTTAATAATTACTTTCTTCCATATCTACTTCCAGGTGGTTTTATTTAAGTTTAATTAATTTTGATTAGATTTAATATTTAAATATTATATAATATAAAACATAATACATATTTTAAAATATCTAATATATCCAAATATTCTAAATCAAACCTTTTAGATCGCCAAGCCTCTAGTTACTTTTCTCTCCAGTCCATCCTCTACACCAGTGGTGTCAAAGTCAAACAGAAAACAGGGGCTACCAAACCATATAAGGATCTCTATAGGCCATGTATTGACTTTGAAAATCACATCTCTCTCTGGATCTCTCATATATGTGCATATGTTTGTATAATTATTACTAATGTAGCAACACATTAAACTTAGAAACTACATTTTAATCTGCTTTGGTCCAAATTCAGGAGTCTTCTGAGTGGCATGTTTGATACCTCTGCTCTACACAGCTACCAACCTCACACGGTATTTCTAAAAGCCATGTCTGACATCTTACTTGCTCAAGCTTTTATAAAAAACAAACTCCTCTTTTTTAGTATTTAAAGACCTTCACAATCTGGCTCCAGTCTATCTTTCCAGGAATGGCTAATGGCCATAGAAGCTTCCTTTTTCTCTCATGTTTTGGCTTTGAATTTCACGCCTCTCTTTTTATTACCTTTCTTTTTATGAATTTTTTTTTTTTATTACCTTTCCCCTAACTGATCCAGGGCTGATCTCATAAGTAATACTCTCCGGTCCCAATCAAAGATTCCTTCTTCTTCTTTCCCCAAGAGCTACCAGATCTGTGTCTAAGGATATTTTCTAATGAATGTCCAGAACCGCCTTAGCCTTGTTTCCCCTTTTAATCTCACTTTTGCTCTTTGTAAACAAAGCCAAAACATTTGTATGGTGTCATAGAAAAATGCTGAACTTGGAAGTCAGAAGATCTGGGTTCAAATAACAGCTTTGAAACTTATTTGATCTTGGCCTTGGGCAAGTCACTCTAACTATCTGAAACTAAAAAAGGGGGGGGGGAGATAATGCTTTCTATATTTTCTTCTTCCACACTCATAACTTGGACCATTGTTTCAAGACTGATGACTCCCAAGTCATCTGTCTCTCTTATTCACACATTCCTCATTCAGCTGGTGTTTCATAAACTTTAAAATGCAATTAGTTATTATTATTATTACTGATTCTGAGTGAAAAAGGAGTCAAGTCATAGAAAGAATTCTCTTTCTTCCATTTTCTTTTTCTTTTCTGACTAGTGATCAAAGACCTTAAAAAAAAATCTTGAAACAATGGAATTGATACTACTGATTCCTTACAGAATAGAATAAAAGAATGAAATCATGATCTCTAGCAACATGTAAGGGCAGTGGAAAGGATATTTACTATGTAAATCAATCCTTAGAGTCTGCAAAAGAGAATAAATGGGAAGGACTATCCAACCTAGGAGAGGAAAAAGCTTTTATTTCAAGCAAAATGATAGACTAGAGGGCACACTGGATTTGGAATCACAAGGTTGAAATTTGCTGCTTACTACCTGTATGGCCTTGGACAAGTCACAGTCACTCCTCCTCAGTGTTTTCATATGTAAAATGAGAGATTTTAATTAGATAATCTCTTAAGGTCTCTCCCAACCCTATCTCCTATGATCCATTAGAACATCATGCCTTTCTTAACTCCATTCTCCTGATTCCCTATGGCCCCATACCCTTTACTATTGCCCTAGGTCATAGAAACCATTCTCAGAGGCTTGGGGCTGGGAGATCTCCTCTCTCCGCTGCCTGGCATGTGGAAGGTAAAAGGAGAGCAGAGTCTCAGATCCTACTGTGGGTGTGGGGGTAATACTGGAGTCATTTATGGAATCCCAAGTTGGAATTTCAGTCATTTTCCCTTGTGACCTATATCCATGCAGTTGTCAAGTCTTATCAATTCTACCTAGAACCACAGAATGTTCCAGCTGGAAGGGTCCTCAAAGGTCAAGTTCAACTTCTTCAATTTACAGAAGAGGAAATTAAGACCCAAGCAAAATTTGAGTTGCTCAAGATCTCATAGGTAGTTAATTACCAGAGCTAGGAATTGACTCTCCAAATCCAGCATTTTCTTCACTATGCTCTACTCTTCTATCTTTTATATCCATCTCTTAGTCTCCCTTCTCACTTAGGGGACAACTACAGGTCCTCTTTACTATACCACTTCCCTACACTATTTGTAATAACTTCTTCATCATCCTGACTTGAATCTCTGAAAACTATAACCCATACTTCCCAGTTTAATTTTCACACGAATAAATTCAATTATGTCTCTCTTATTAAGGTTAGACTACTGAACTACTCCAGTCAGATCACAGGCTACTCTCCTCCACATAGTTTCTCATCTTTCATTAGAAAATGTTTTTTTTCCCCTCCTTGGACCTCATGTAGAAATTTGGTCTTTTAGTACTCTAATTGACTTCACAGATTTTTGATTCCCAGATAATTTCATCTCCTACTTTGCTGGGGAGATTGGGGTCATTCCTAAGAACCACTCTCATTCAACTCTTTCACTTTTCAAAACCTCTCTACCCACACCCAACTAATCCTGTTTCCTTCCAGTCTTAAGAGGGTGATATTGCCCTTCTCTTTACAAAGATTAAGTCCCTTTCCCTCTTGCTATCCATTCCTTTGATCTATTTCCTTCAGTATCCTTTGGGAACTTGGATAAATATAGCATTCCTTCTCTCTCTTCATTCTTTTCTACTGGTTCATTTCTTTCTGCCTACAAACATGATCAGGTCTTATTCGTCCTCTGAAAACCCTTTCCTTGTCAAGCTCTCAAGTTGTTGACTTCTATTGCTCCTCTCTTCTCTGCTAAACTCTTTGGAACAATAGTCTATCCTTCCTACCTTCACTTGCTTACCACCCAGTCAAAGAATAAATCAGTCTTGGAGATGAAAGGGACCCAGAGCCTAACTCTTATCTGAACAGAGAGGCAACATGGAATAGTGGATATAGTGTTGAACTTGGAATAAAAAAGACTTGAGTTTATGTCCTGTCACTGACATACTAGCTATGCAACCACGGGCAAATCACTTAACATCTTAAGACTCAATTTCTTCATCTGTACAAAATAGACTGTTGGACAAGACAACCAGTTCTAAATACATGAGTCCATAATCTTTGAGAAATATTCCTACAACTTCTTGAAATTCTTCAGTTACGTGAATCTACTGCTTTATAGGCTGATCATTCCATTTTGGGGTAGCTGAAATTATTAAGGAGCTCTTCTTCCTGCTTCTTCTTTGTAACTTCTATCCATTAATCCTATTTCTGTCTTCTAGATCTAAACAGATTAAGTTTAATGTTTCTTCTTCATAACAGGACTATCCTTTTATAACTGCTGCATATAATGTGTTATTCCCCTCACTTTTTATCCTACCTAATCTTTCTGTAACATTTTTCATTGGCAATCACCTCACCCCTCTTGATATTCTCTCCACCCTTGACTTTCAGTATATTGCTATCTCCTTGTTCTCTTAGCTCACCTCTCAAATCTCTAACATACACATTTGAAATACAGTAATGGGACACAATATGTTTTATTATGGTGCTAGTCAAGGCAATTTTTTGGATAGTTTTTAAGGTAAAAATTTGTTGAATGCTCATCAAAAAGTACTTTATTTTTATTCGTTAAACAAAAGAAATTAAAACTATTAAACTTGATTTTAAATTTAACAATTAAACCTTACTTTATAATACGTAAACTTTATAAGTGAAACACAAAACTGCTTTTTAAACATTAAGGTATGCCTGAGCATAATCAGTATTTTTATGTCTGGCTATGGTCATTAAATCTTAGCCTCCCCAAATCTTTGTCCTTAGCCTTCCCTTCTCTCTATAAACTCCCAATCAGAACTTCAATTATCCACACTGTTATGATTACATCCAAATCTGCATCTCTAGTCTACATTTCACTCTATATTGCAGTCCCACATTATCAAGTACCTGTTTGACATGTCCACCTGGATGTCTTTCTGGTGAGTTAATTTCTCTTTGATGGATTCAATAAACATCTCTACAATGATGATTTTCAACTTTCTGTTTTTACCTCTAATTTTGACTCTCATCTCTCCATCACTCTTTACATCCAATCAATTGTCAAGTATTGCCAATTCTGTCTCCATAATCTCTCTCACGTTTGCTCTCATTTATCCACTCAAACAGCTGCTACTTTAATTAAGGGCAGATCTGATATGGACTGTTGGAATAGCATTCAAAATGGTCTCTTTGCCTCTGTTCTTTTCCCTATGCAATATATTTTTTGATACAATTGTCAAAAAAGTCCTTCTAAGACACTGATCTAATGTTATCATTTCCTTGCTCAAAAACTCTTAAGTACTCCTTATTGTTGATATGGTAAAATACCAGCTATTCTTTGACTTCATCCTAACTTCATGAATGTTGCAGGCCATCCATCCACCATGTGTGGAATACATTCACTCACTACCATCTAAAAACTCTTCCTTTCTGTTTGAGATCAAGTGCACATCTTCCTGAAGTGTACTTTGTGATCCAATTCTACTCACTCCCAATTAAGTGGGCCTCCCTCCCTCTTCAAATTCTCCTGATACCTTACCTGAATCTCTCCTTTATTCCAATCATGTTATATCATGGATCATATTTATCTATCTACATTATAAACATTTACCAGCACAGGTTATAATGTTAACAACTGAACTCTTTGGGAAAAAAAAAATCCTTCCACACATTTTTAAGTTTAGTTTGCATCTTTTAACACTTTCTTAAATCTAGTCAATCAATAAAAGAACAAATCAAGTATTGCTTTGTAGCAAAGACTTATTTTCAAGGTGTCAATGCTCACAATGAAAATTTAACAATCAGCTCCTGCAATCTGGTTATAGCTCACTCCATCAGACACCTGGTTTTAACTTTGCCCCAGACCCACAGGAAAAAAAAAAGTAAGAAGAGATTTTAGTTGGTAAAAGTTACAGATATCAATGACAACAATTTTGTGTTCCTTTGCTTTTTTTTTTTTACCTTTTCTCTCTTCTTGCTACTCCCTATACGAACTATAATTTTTACCAGAGAGGCATTTTAGAGATGAAGAAACCAAGGCATAGAAAATTCATTTGGTTTGCCTGGAACACAGCTGAGATTCTATCCAAGACTTTCTGACTCCATTTCTAGTATTCTGTTCACTATACCCCTTTAATACTAATGGCACACCAAACTCAATTATTTGGAACTCAAAACAAAATTTCCAACTGAAACATTATCAATGGTGATTTTGATTTTTGGCTGTTTCACAAAAATCTCCTTTACCCAAAAGGTAGCTGAATTATTATTCTGGACCATAACCACCCTATGTTTCCATGGAAATTCAAGTAAGCATATCCTATGTAAAGAACATTCTTCTAAGTTCAAGGAGAGGTAAGAAGATATAACATGGTCTCTGCCCACATGGGGCCTACAAATAACAGAATTCAATTAAGTAAACATGTATTAAGTACCTAATATGTACAAAGCACACAGGCTCTAGTTATAGAAAATAACAAACAACATACATCCTGCCCAATGGACTCTACAATATATGTTTTTTTTCTCCCATGCTTGGAATACACTCCCTCCTTCCTTACCTTCTCACTTTAAAATCATTAACTTCAAGTCTCCACTCATCTCATGCATTATCATCTACAGGAAGCTTTTAAAGATTCTCTTAGTTGTTTTCATCTTTCTCAAATCATCATATGTATCTGTGTGTGTGCATGTACACACACACACAATTGTTTGCATATACTATCTCTAAAGAATAATGCAAACCCTACAGGTGGGGACTTATTTTTTTCATGTTGTCTTTATATTTACAGAGCTTAGCCTCCTTCAATGGTTTCAGGGCTGGAATATTCAAAGTAAATTCCAATCTCTAGCTTGAATGTTTAAATAGAACTCTAAAAGAGGCATGGTGATACTTTGGAAAGACTACTATTATACTTTGCTGAAATTTCTACACACCATCATCCAAAACGACTATCAGTCAAAAACCAGACTTGCTCAAGCGTCTTTCATTATAAAGAAAATGTACATTTCATTTACATTAAAATTACATTAGGAGTGTAAAAAATATACACAAAGTAGAAAATTTCTTGTTTCTAGAATTTCTATTGATTCAGTTAGCTAAATTTAGGAAGGAAAAGATATAAACAACTTTATAACCATATTTTAGATTTTAAAATGGGGATATAGTGGTGAATATCCTTGGGAGAAAAAAAGTCAGTGGTTACCCATATTAAGAATATACAAATCTCCAGACCCAGCACTACATCAAATCTAGTATCATTTTTAGTACCACAACAAAGAAGAAAGGAATAGATTTATCTCAGAACGTTACAGAAAATAACTGGGAGATGGCCAGAAAAAAAAATGTCTCTTAAATGACAATGAAATAAGGATAATTTTAAGAATTTTTAATATCCTTTTCAGAAACATTTCTTACACATTAAATATCCTAAAACAGCAATTCAACACTATTGCTTATACAACATGTGACAACTTCTAAATCATTTTGGGCATTAGTAACAGATCACAAAAATGGTGAAAGGGAAGAAGGGATAATCAAAAAATACTAAGCATCCAAAATGGAAGATGGAATGGTATCTTAAACAGCTGCATAAGTATTAACTGAATGATGCAAACTTGAGGTGAAATTTCTACCTAACTGTCACAGGAGTCTGTCCTGTACCTTGTGATGTTCAACTATAACAGCGGTAGGGATGAAGTCACAAATTTTCAGGTGACAAGTAGCAAAGACATGTTGGTTGATAAAATTGAAATAAGGAAAAAAACTGAGCTGTATAGTCAAAGTAAACAAGATGAAGAAGCATAGAAAGAAATGTATAGTTCTTGACAGAATTTTTAAATTTAAATTTTTTTATTGACTTGGATTTTAAAAAAGAAATTTTATAAGATGGGGAAAGACGCATAGGCAATGCATCCTTTATATGATTAATTATCTAGTTCATAATTCATTCAACAAATATACTTTTGCCACATGGCAAAGTCTTTGTAAAAACATTTGTGGGATTTAGTAGGATCAGTAAGAGTCAATACCATGATAAGCCAAAAAAGCTAATGAGATGAACACTTATACTAATTATGTGCATTCAGATGAAGATAAAATCGTTTCTCAATTTATTACGGATTAGAGAAGTTACTTAAGGATTATAAGGAATGTAGAAAACTAAATGAAACAAAACTTATTGAGTAAGGTTTTATCTTATTTCTTTATCTGTCTGATAAAATACTTTTCCTTCAGATAAAGGACAGCAAAAAGAGAGAAAAGGCAAAAAAGTAAAGGGACACAAAATAGTTGTCACTGATTATTATAACTTTTGAAACATATCATGGATCAAACAGTAGTAAAGCATCTATCATACTCATTCATTCCCCTAACTGGCCAGACAGTAATACATTCATTCAACAATCACTTATTTAGTTCCCACTATGGGCAAAGACCTATTCTAGGTGCTGTGGGGGATTTAAAGAAAATTAAGATATGGTTATAATCACCACGAAATAAATGAAAAGTGAATGTAGATAATCTACCCATGATTTAGGACCTCAACTATGTGATTTAAGAAAATCATTAGATCTATTTTTTAGTTAGCCTACAAAATGTCTTACCTTCAAAGGCCATAACATACACACTTCATGCCCATTTTCATTTACTTACATGAACTCATAAATAAACACACCATATAAATAATGCACAAATTAGTTCCTAATTTAAAAACATTTGAATAACTTTTGTGTATCTGATACTATACAAAAATATAGTAGAAACTACACAAAAATATTGTATAGTATACTATACAAAAATATAGTACAAAAATATACTATACAAAAATATAGTAGAAAAATATGGTCTTTGTCCTCAAGAAGTTTTTAATCAATCAAAGGAGGCCAGACTTAATAGAAGGATACCTATTTTATCACAGAACATTATTTCCAGACAGTATTCTTTTAAAGAGAGGCATGGTAGGAATAAATAGACTGGGATATAATGCCAATGCAGAACGAGTACCAAAAGCAACAATAAAGATGTCATCAAAGAGACATATAGCCAGAAAAATTCATGAAGTAGGTCAATAGCATATAAGCTACTTGAGGCCAGAGCACCGAATTTTTTTTTTTTATCCAGGTTATTTCATTCATATTTGACGGTTAATAAAAAACTTGTTTTTAACTGATTCAACTGATTGAGGGCGAGGCATTAACAGAAAGGCAGGCCCCCATAATTCATTAGTATCTGCATAATGTCAAAAAGTCTAGAGAGAATTCCCTAGAATATCGAGTGGACTGCCAGTAAAACATTTATTGGCTGATATGAAGAGAAGGCATACAGGTCAGATGCTGTGGATGGAAAATGACAAAAGACTGAGATGGTCAGTATCAGAGGTGGTGAAAATGTAGGAACATGAATACATTTTTGGGGAGCTATGACTTGGTACAACCATTTGTAGAGGCAACCACACCGGCATACCCAGGATGGCTGCTAGCACAGGTTCTTAGATCTACTTTACTAGGAAAAATAACTATTTAAGGGGTCAGCAGTCTTTTTAAAAATATATTCACTAGTTCAGGGAAAAAGTCAGCACCCTGAACTTCTGAGAAAATACAGACAGAAAATACAAGCAGAGAAATAAAGATCAACAGACAGGCTTTGACTACCTGAATCAACTAGATACTTTACATACATCCCTGGATGGAGAGAGCCTTTACATGTGAGCAGTCAGGGAGTTTTGAATGGCCACTCAGAATCTCGACCAGGAAATCACAAGATCCTTTTCATAAGCGAGCCCCCAAAGCAAAATACCAATTCAAAGTATATATACACTTCTCAGAGCCAGAAGGAATCACAACCCTTGTGACTCAGTGCCTAATTAGAACTTAGCAAAAGGTGTGAAAGCCTTCCTACAAGCAAGCTCTCCTCCCCACCCGCATTCCAGCAAGATTCCCTTAATGGGCTCCAGGTGAGGCCTATTAATCGGTTGCCACGATTTTACATCCCATTAACATTGCACCATTCTGGAAAGCAATTAGAAGTTATTCAAACTAAATGCTAAAATGGCCACTTCCTTTGGACTAGAAAGTACATTGCAGGGTATATACCCCAGGGGGGTAAGTGACAAAAAAGAAAGCATCCACATGTAATAAAATATTCAAATTGGAACTTTTCATGATAGCAAAGAACCAGAAATAAAATAGATGCCCACTGATTAGAGAATCACTAAACAAAAGTGGTCTGTGAATATAATGAAATTTTATGTAGGAAACAATAAATACAAGGAAGCATAGACTAAATTATAGTAGGAATTGATGCAAATAGTAGTAAGCAGAGCCAATTATACTAAATGCACAAAGATTACAACAATAAAAATATAACAACTACCATAAAACAATAAAAACTGAATGTTGCGAAATTATTAAAAGAATAAGGTTGGTCCCAAAGAAGAGCAGTAAGATGACACCTTTTCCCCTCCTCAAAATTCCTTTACAGAGGGATCCATGTGTGTGGAACCAAATTATATAAAACATCAGATTTTGTTTTTTGGTGTGTCGATACATTTTGCTGATTTTTTTTCTTATTACTCTTTTTTAAAAAACTATAGACATAAGGGTGGCTCTCTAGATGCTGAGGATAGAGGGAAATATATGTTGGCTGTGTAATTTACATATTGCCTATTTATGTAAGCAATGTAAAAATAAAAGATATCAATAAAATAATTTTAAAAGGCATGTTGTTGGTTGTAATGTAAAGTGTTGGAGGGAGAACCAACACTGATGAGATCACACATCCTTTGAAGCATCAAAGTATTTATTATTCATCCTCAAGCCCTATTACCAGGTCAATGGGCAGATTCTACTTTATCATAGAAACAAAAATTCACAAATGACTGATGTCCTAGTTCTTTAGCAGTCTTTCTACTCCCAAATGTGCAAATATTCATGTTGCCTAAGTGTCTTTCTTCTCATGGTGTTCTCCAATTTTTCCCTCTTAGCATCTGAGTAGAACATTCTGTGTTATTCTACTGTATTCTCAACTGAGAATGTGGCTGAATGTTTTTGTTTCATTGTTAATAATAGAAATAGATGGTATCCTCAGATGCCCTAGAAACCTCTGTGTTATTGCTAACATAGCTCTAGCTTGCAGATATGAAAAGGAAGCTTATGAAATGTTTAACTATTATTAATATGGATAGAATTCATGAGCACAAATGCAAAATTCAATTTGGATTAAATGACGCACAGATAGCATACATTCATAGGGGAATAGCCATTTTCAAGGATTTAAGAAAAATTCTTTTAGAACCTTAGGATATTCTGCTATTGTTTGGTACAGATAACTACAGTCATTTTACACTTTTAAATATTATCAGTTTTATGAATTAGCACTGATAAGGTGAATAAAAATGAATTTTCATAATTTTGTCACTATCCAAACATTGTTATGGATATATTAAAAATATTAACTAACTTAAAAGAATGTCATAGTATTTTTGAGTCTAGTGATACAGATTTATACTAAATAGTAGGAATTTTTATATCAATGTTATGTTGCCTCCTCATTAACAGAAGGAGTAATATATTGCACAAGCTATTTCTAATTCATATTTCATTAGAATAAAAATGATTTCACAGCATGGAATGTGTATGTGTGTACATGTGTGTGTATATATCTTTATCATCATCATCATCATGAACAATGTTTCATTGAATTTTTCCCTGAGCAATAACAGGAAAGGGCTGAAATAAAAACTGAAGACCCTCACTGCCAATGCCTGGCAAATTAAAATGTACAAAAAAATAACAAGCATGCTTTATAAGTTACTTTTTCTGCAAAAATGAATTACAGGTTTTTTTAATGCTTATATAACACACATATTAGGAGCTTACCAGAAGTCCCTTTCAGAGCTATGATCAATAAAAATAATTACGATAAGTCATTTCTATAGGACTTTAAGGTCTGCAAAGAACATTCTTTAAAACTACTCTAGGAAGTAAGCTGTACAAATATAATTTTGCTTCTTTTTTATAAGTGAGGAAACTTAAGGTCAGCCAGTTAAATGACTTGATCTTTATCACATGGCTTACTAGCCATGTCTACTGACATCAAACCGGCATTTCAGTCTAGATTTCCTGATTCCAATTCCAGTGTTCTTTCTGCTACATCATAGAATATCAACATATGATAAAACAATTTAAGGTAACAAGCTGAGAATTTTTTGACTTAAAAATGCAAATAGGCATATATGCCCCATGTATGGCTTTTTATAGCTTAGGATTTGGCAGGGATATGATTTAAAATTACCATAATGGTCAGAGATCTTGTCTCATTTTTCCATTTAATAAATGGTACCTCAAAGACAAAGTGAGTTTAATTTTCAAGGACTCAAAGGCTTATATTGGTATCTCCCAGGCAGAATATACTATCACCAGAAGCATGTTTATGTCATCTATGACCACTGGAGGAAAAGTAACAGTCCTTGGAATAGTCTTGTTTTGCTTGTTAAATCTGATGCGTTGGTGAACTTCACAAAATTACTGAAGGCAAATTCAGAGGAGAAATCGTAAACCACATAATTGAATTAGAGTATTTTCTGAGATTGAAAGAATTTTGAGAGTGGCTGTTACCAAAATTTCCTTCTTAATGCACAATGCTTCTATTATAGTCCAATTCCTATGGCTTGGTATGGTTCTCTAAGGCTGTACCAGTGAAGTGCAAACTTTGGTAAATCCTACCAAGCACTAAAAACTTCAAGTACAAGCCCCAGTATTAGGCTGTCTTCTGAAAACCACTCTAGTTATAAATTCATTAAGAAAGCTGCCCCTTCCAGGTGATGAATATTTTTGGCCATACCAATGCAGCAAAACTGTCTCCAAAGGCATAGAGAAGTAGATATTCTCATAACCCACACTGAGAAAATAGTGACTCTTTGTCAGGAGCTCCTTCTCCTCAATTTCATTATCATATAAATCCTTGATATCAGTCTCCACATTCTTCTCCCTTTCTCTAGTTTTTGATAAAAAAAAGAAACCTAGTCCTTATCAAGGCCAACCCTTCTACCTGTATCTTTGATCCTATTTCCCCCTCTCTGTCCTAAAAGCTTACCCTTCCAATAACTCTCAATTCCTTTATAATTTTAAATCTGTTCCCATCTTCTGGTGTCTTTCCTATTCCCTACAAATATTTTAAATCCTCCCCCTCCATTCTTAAAGGGAACATACACACTCAAGATATACCATTCCATAACTTTTCTTCTTGTTACTGTTAAGTGTATAATGGTGGGCAAGGTCTGTACTCTTTGCCTCCTCTTTCTCTCCTTTCTCTTTCTCTTCTATTCATTGTAATCTGACTTCTGACCTCAACACTCACCTGAAACTGCTGTCTCCAAGTTTATCAACAATCTTTACATTACCAAATCAGATGGTGTCTTGTCAGTATTCCTCTGTTATTACCTCTTTGAAGCATTTCACATTGTCCACTGCTTCTTTTTGGGTATGATTCCCCGCTCCCCACCCAATTATCATGCTACTCCTCTTCAGTCATCTCTGCTGGATCATGGTGCATATTCTATCTACCATATATGGGTATAACCCCGGATTATGCCATGGGCTCTCTTTTTCTTTCTTTACATCCTCCTTCAGTAATTCTGTCAGATCTGATGGGTTCAATCATCTTCTCTATGCCAAAGAACCCCATATCTTTAAGTATATCTGTATCTACACATATATACATGTATACCAATACCCACATATATATATATATATATATATATACATATATATATATATATATATATATATATCCTTATACACATATCCATATAAACACTGTAGCTAGAGCTAGATACACGTATATGGACATCTATCTGTGTGTGTACATGCATAAAAGCATGCAAATCTAGGTGCTCTTCCAATTCCAGATCTGCATGTACCTATTGGTCATTTGCACCTAGATGTCTCAAAGGCATCTTAAAGGTTATTGTGCCAAGAACAGGAATCATTATCTTTGCCCCTCAACATTTCTCTTTGCTTAACTTTTCTAATTCTGTTAAGGGCACAGCTATCTTTCCAGTCAACCAGGTTCATGGTATGAGAGCCATCCTCAATTTCTCAATCTTCCTTGCCTCTCATATTAAAATCAGTTGTCATGGTCATCTGTTCTACTTCCACAAATTGTCTCAAATCTGTCTTCTTTCCATTCACATGATCCACACCCTAGTTTAGACTTTGCCACCTCTTTTTTAAACCATTGCAATGGCTTCCTAATGGGTCTCAAGCTTCCCCAACATATTAGCCACATCAGAAACACAAGTGGCACCAAATATGTATAGGATAAAAAAAAAAAATCATCTCCTTTGCTTGTCACTTAGAGCACTTCATTATCTGGTTTCAATTGACTTGTTAAGCCTTACTATGTTTTACTGGAATAATAATTGTTCCCCATACATAACATTTCATCTTCTGCCTCTATGTCTTGGAATGTCAGATTGACTCCAAGCCAGGAATGCTTTGGAGTCTCTATGCCCTCTGCCTTGTAGAATTCTTAGCTCCCCTTAAGGTTTAGCTCATGTGCTATTTCCTGCCTCTCTTGACCCATACAGTTGCTAGTATTCCCCTCAAAATTATTTTATATATATATATATATATATATATATGTATATATATATATATATATGTCTAATTGACTGGAAGATAACTGAGTGTAGACACTATTTTATTTTGGTCTTTGGACCCCAAAGACTTAGCACAGTGCCTGAAACATAAATGTGTATAAATGTTATAGTGAATGAATCAACTGATAAAATAATACGTCTTTCCAAGTAGTGAAGTGATGTACAATATCACTAGCCTAGAAAAACACATCTCCCACCTATGAATATTATATTGGTATTGTTTGGACATAATCCAAATGGTACCACTGTACCCCCAAGACATTAAAAGAAATAAAAGGAAGGTCTTTACTGTGTAAGGAAACAGCATCCTCTATAAAGAATTAATTTGAATATACAAATAAGAATTAAACAATATGAAAAGTCCTAGTGGGGAAATGGGGAATGGAAATGGAATAAGGTTTCTTTTTAATATGCCATTACATATACTGATGAAATCAGAAATTCAACAAAGTAACAAGCAAATTAAATAAATTTCCATTAAAATGAAAATAAGGTCAACTCAAAATGCGACATTTACACTTTCTCTTATCAGGCTCAGTATAGGAAGATGGCTAACGCAATTAGGATGAAGTTAAAGCTTTGAAAGTGGGTAAAAGAGAAAGTCAACTTCCACATCTGATACATTTTGAACTCTGTGAAGGAATATAAGTCCAGTAGTAGCAAGGAGCCTCATTATCAACTATATTTCAGTTTCACACCATGGAATTGATTCATAGATAAAATGTCTTAAAATAAGATATTCTTTTGGTCTCGAGAGGTCACTGGATTGGGTGCTGTATAAATCTGCCTTATACTGTAGAATTATATTCTATAGTAAAGAAGGGGTTATAGACAATTTTCAATTATTTTGCTCTAAATGGGATTGGAAGATGACAGTAAGAGTTTCAAATCTTTAAACAACAAGGATATTAAACTACAAAACATTACCAAACACTAAAATTGTACAAATTTGGATTTTCCTCCTACTTTTTTTTAATGTTGAAGAAATATCCCTATCAGGGCAATAGTACAACCACAAGCAGCTATGTGAATATGTTACAAATTAGAAATGTTTCTGCTTTCAATATGTTTACCCTATGTCCACAGACACTAGATCTTACAAAGATTAAATGAATGAACAAATAATGATAATAAGCAACTGTTCCATGTACCTCAGGATATTTATTCACAAATATTTTAAACGTTAACCTTTTAAAATTTACCCCAAGTGTTGTTCAATTGTTTTTTTAGTCATGTCCAATTCTTTACAACCTTATTTGAAGTTTTCTTGGCAAAGATACTGGAATGGTTTGCCATTTCCTTCTCCAGCTCATTTTACAGATGAGGAAACTGAGGTAGACAGCGTTAAGTGGCTCACTCAGGGTCACACAGCTAATAAATGTCTGAGGCTAGATCTGAACACAGGAAGATAAGTTTTTCTGACTGTAGGATCAGTACTCTATCCATTGTGCCACTTAGTCACCGTACCCCTAAGCGTAGACATCTGTATATGAGAGCTTATTTATTTGTTCATCTATTTATCCATTCATTTCTCTATCTAAATATTTTTTTTTGGTATGGTCATACCTGAATGAGAAAGCACTTACAGTATTTCAAGTAGATGGAAGTATTTTTGTCATAATAAAGCAACATGAGAAAACAACAACTACATCTAAGTTTCTAGGAATATATATT
>CM053587.1:144834319-144852002 GCA_028646515.1 Pseudochirops corinnae | reverse complement strand
ACAATTTAACCACTTAATTCAAGATTCTATTGGCATCATAATATCAGAAACATGAGATACCCACTCAGACATACACTTTAAATTGCCATCAGAATTCTTCAAACCCTAGTAAAGCAGATGAGGATTTCAATTACATCTAATTTGTCTTCTCTTAAATAAAAACTGTCAATTAAGGTGTTAAAAAGTAAGTAGTTTTAAAAATTTGATTTAGTGTTTATAGGGAAAATGAGAAAATTACTACTTAGAGCTCTAGGGTAAATAACCACCACTCCCCCCAAAAAACTGTACATCAAAATCAGTAATGCAAAATGGTTAACCTTAGGTCCAAACAGATGAATGACAACCAGAGATCTAAAGGAACAGCTGATTTATTGTCTCAAAATTAGGATAATAATGGAATTCTCATGCTAGGGGAGAAAAGGGGCTTCAAAAATCTCATTTTGTAGATGAAGAAAATATAGCCTAGAAAAGTTGTGGCATGACAGAGGTTACATAGCCAGTTAGTGAAAGAGCTAGAACTAGAACTCAGGTTTCCTGATCCTCATTTCTTTCACCACATCAAGTTGCAATGGTTAAGTAAACAAAAATCTTATAATCACTAAAACCTAGAGTTTTGTGCCAGAAATTGCTTCTCACACCTTGAAACAAACAACAGCAACAACAAAACTTCTTAGCATCACTGCCAAGTGTGTGTTTGAGAATAAAACCAGATTTGAGAAATCCTGACTCTGATATTCATCTATCATAAAATTAATTTTATTCCCAGCTCTCCAAGTTTATCCTTTACAGTCTTGACAGCTGTCTTGTGCCTGACAACTTTTACACACCACTCCTCTCCCCCTCCTCCCAGTCTTCCTCCACAATTTTGGAACTATGAACCACGATTAAGGTAACTGTCTTTGTTCCTGGATGGTTAGTGGTAACATATTCTACTATGTCCTCACTAGCTAGCTCTGTAACTTTTCAGACCAAAGCATCCCTTCTCAGGCCACCACTCCTCTTTATGTGTATCATCTCGCCCAGTAGAATTTAAGTTCCTTGATTTTCTCTCAAAAGAGTTTAAGCTCCTTAACGACAACCAATGTCTTTTCTTTTTATATTTGAATCTCCAGAGTTTAGTACAGATTTGAGAACCTCTTAAGTACTTCTTTATAGTTTTTTTAATTTAATCACTCACAGCTAATATCTCAATGACTTCAAAGCTTACAAAACACTTAATTATATGTCATACTATTTGATCTTCATAACAACTGTGCGAGATAAGTTATTAATATCCATATTTTACAAATAAGGAAACTGAGGAAGGCAGAAGTTAAGTGATGTGCTGATGGTCAACTAATAATACTCAGAAAGAACATGAATTCAGGTCTGTACCATCTAGTTACCTCACTGCCAAAAGCATACTTCTTAAGAATATGTCTTCATTTGAGAAGGCCCACAAGAGTCCCACTAAAATGTTACAATGATACAACCTAGGTCTGTCATGGAAGATTAACTCTGTCAATCGGAGTGGTAATAGGAGCTACTTCCCCAACTTTCTGCTAATCTCCCTATTAATTTTTCATTAATCTTGTTTATTTATTGTTGTTTTTACTAGTACTACTAATAATAACACTACACTACCAGTCACAACATTTATGAACATATTTAGAAAAATAATTACACTTTAAATGAAGCTTAATACTAACTGAAATATTTGGGTTGCTTCCATTTTTTTTTGCCATGTGTAATTTTTATCTTAATTTTAGATTTTTAAAACTTGAGGGAACTCTGTTACCTGGAATCTGTCTCTAAACTCAGGTTATGCCATCTTAATCATCAATGTACATGCATTTTACTCTTTGTGACTCCATTTAGGGTTTTCTTGGCAAACTGGAGTGGTTTGCCATTTCCTTTTCTAGCTTCTTTTATAGACAAGGAAACTGAGGCACAGGGTCAAGTGCTTGTCCAGTGTCATATAGCTAGTAAGTGTCTGAGGCCAAATTTGAACTCAAGATGAGTCTTGATTCAGGCTGTGCCACTGTGCCACTTAGCTGCCCCCATTTATTAAATATATTCATGTATAATTTAAAGAATTTACTTTTACCATCCTAAAAGTACACATGCAACTTGGATTATATTCACCTATGCTATAATTTCATATAACATTTTAAAGGATGGTTAACTTTTGTAATTGTCACTGATGCTAATTATTAAAACATTACTGTGGTGGCTAGGTGGCGCAGTGAACAGAGCACTGGTCCTGGAATCAGGAGGACCTGAGTTAATATCTGTCCTCTGAAACTTAACACTTACTAGCCATGTGACCTTGAGCAAGTCACTTAACCCCAACTGCTGCCTTCTCCCCTCCAAAAAGCAAAAAACAAAAAAATCCCCCAAAACAAAAACAAAACATCATTAATATACTTCTAGTACTTATTTATTTAATGTTTTATATACTAAATTTTCTTCTAATTGTCTATTTATTTTGGGGACAGATTCTGGGTAGAGGATTCAGTCAAGATGATCTCGGGAACCAGCATTACTTGAAAGTCTTCATAGGGTCAGAGATTTAGAACTAGAAAGGGCCTTTAATGATCTGGTCTAAAATCTTCACTTTCAGATTAAAGAAGTGAGGATCTGAGATATTAAATAATTTTCCCACTGGCATACATGTGATATATGGCATAAGTGGGATTGGAGTCATGGTCCTTTCACCCTCCATCTAGGTTGCTTCTTCTTTTTAAAAAGTTTTCTTTTCTTTTGTATCAGCTACATTTCCCAAGTGCCAATTTCTTTCCATTGCACTATCCTATTTATTTTGGGGACAGATTCTGGGTAGAGGATTCAGTCAGGATGATCTCGGGAACCAGCTATTTTGGGGAGAAGTTACAAATTAAGCTCTCATATTAAATAATTAAAAGCTTCTTCAGATCTTCAGATCCATTTCCCCCAAGATCATAAAAAAAATTATGTAGCACATTGGATAACAAAGTTACGAAATCCAAGATTTAATCAGATTTGCTCTGTGTGATCTTGGGCCAGTCTCTTGACATGTCTGGGCCTTAGCTTCATCATGGGTAAAATCAAGATGAGACTGAAAATATTTAAGGTCATTTTCAGTTTGAAATTCAATTTGGTCTTAATTATAGCAGAGTGAGGAATAGCATAAAGAAGTTGAGGTATAAAAACGACAGCCTTCTTCATAAATTTGCCACCCCAGTGACTATAGCACTTTTAGTATTGAAATACTTGTTAAGTGTAGATGAAAAAAAATATGGAATATGTATAGGTACATAAATAATATATATTATATATACGTATTATGTATATATTTATATATATTTTACTGTCTAAATTGCCTTTAAAAAAATTCTCATCACTTTCCTCCTTTGTTCTATTCCCTTGCCTTTGACCTTTTTCTCCTGTGGCTAATACATGTCCTTATTTATTATTTCATTTTAATTACAATTACAATGCAAATCAGAAAAATAATGGTAGTGATGATGGTAACAACTATAATGACAACAATAAGTAATACTCAGAAAAAATGAGGCAGGGAGGTGGTGGTGGTGGTAGAATCTAAAGAACAGTTAATCACAAGATACAGGTAATAAGGTAGATCTATAGAGTTCTGGACTTGGAAGAAGACTTGAGTTCAAATCTGGCCTGAGACACTAGCTGTGTGACCCTGGGCAAGTCACTTAACCTCTTTTTTTCAATTTCCTCATTGGGGGATAACAACAACCCTTGTCTCCCAGGGTTGTTCTGACAATAAAATGATATAATGTTTGCAAAGTCCTTGCAAGCCTTGATTTGTAGACTTTAAAGCATTGCAGAAATGCTGACTATTATTATTATTAAAAAATCAGCACTTATTTATTCAAAAAAGGATGAGACTAGAAGGGAAAAACACAGTATTTGAAATCATGGTTCCATGTCCTTTTGGTATTTTATCTTTTTGATTGACCATGAAAATAGGCACTGACCTGTGTACTCAGGGCATAAAAGACATGTGTTGACCCCATAACCAGGGGCTACACATACAGTGTAACACTCTGCTTTTCCTTGGCATTCCCTTATTTGTTTTTTCTGCTGAAGTGATGGTAGATGCTCCTGAAGACAAATCCTTGTGTTTTCATTTTCTTGTAGAAAAGCAGAAAAAGTTAAGATAGGCATGAAAAGTGTAAAGGTAGACAAGATGAACGTGGGCAGAGCCAGTGTAAAAATGTGTAGCTTCTGCTGATCTACTAAAGATTTTTGGAAATGATTTCCAAGGGTATTTCCAATTACCTTCCTCAATTTCTAAAAAACAAAACTTATGCTGATCATTGGCGTCTTCCTTCTTTCAAATCAATGTTTTGTTTTTGTTAAGGGCAGAAATTGACTTCTTGACTTTTTGTTTTTAGTAATAAGAGTTTAAGATTTGGTTTTCTTGTTTTGTTTTCCAGTGTTCCGTGTCATTATGATCCACAAGAGACTACGGTACTTTCCTGGATTGTTGTGAGGATAAAAATGAGATAATATTTGTAAACCTCTCTGTAAACCTTAGAGAGAGATGAGGAAGGCCAGAAAAAGCATTTACATAGTACCTACTACATGCCAGGCACCATACTAAGTGCTTTTATAAATATTATCTCATATATAAATGCTAGCTATCATCACTATTATTATTGGTAACTGCAGCATTTCTATTTGTTTTAAAACACGCAAAAGTAACAAGGAAGAAATTCTACCAGAGCGACAAGATCATAGAGAGGAGTGTTGGGTAACAATGACCTAACAAATCTTCATCTTCATTTTTCTAGAGTTTGCTAAGAGAAATGAAGGAAACATAATAGAAGAGGATAGGGATAATGAAAACCAAATACTGTGAAGTCTAAATTGTCTAATGATAATGCTAGCTTCAGATCCTTCAAAACTTTCTCAATAGTTTTATATATATTAGGATATAAACTATCCCCTGTCATTTTAAAGACAGGTTGGTATGGCATATTCTGATACACAAGGTCTATTCTTTTAAAGCAGTGTGGTATCTAAAATCACATGGCTCAGAAGGATAATTAAATCCTATTGTGGGAAATCTATACTAATAATGATAGTAATGACACAGAAATATCAATCTACAAAGTCCCATTTTTTACATCAGTACAAGATGTATCTGAAAATGTGTTGAGCAGCATCAGTGACATGAGTATTTGTTTGAAACTGCCATTCAATTACTTTTTTTCCTGAGGCAATCAGGTTTAGGTGACTTACCCAGGGTCACACAGCTAGCATGTGTCTGAGGCCACATTTGAACACAGGTCCTCCTGACTTCAGGGCTGGTACTTTAATCCACTGTACCATTTGGCTGCCCTGAAATAGCCATTCTAAGGCAGATGTGTCTCTCTTATCACCTCCCTTTCCACTTTAGAATTTAGGAAATGAACTTAGGATCTCTAGGTTATAGCATAATGTCCTGTTAGCCTGTGGACTGAATTGGGATGGTAGAATCTCATGGTCTGTCAACTGTTCACAAAATAAAAATAACTTCCTAATACACAAAATTTGTGAAGCTATACTTCTCTAAAACACCTTCAAATTGATGTAAAATGTGTGTGCTTAAAGAAGTTTACCATTCCACATGCAAGAAAAAGAGCAAACCACACCATCACTACAATGCGGCACTCCAAAGACAAAGTCACCACACACATAAGATATGTCCAAACATATTTTGTAAGACTGTGTTTCAAAAAAATTGTAGGAAAGTTGCTTTTTTTAAAAAAAAATTGCTTAGGTTTAATTGATTCATTAATATCACTTCAACTTATAGTTGAGGCTTTTTACTGATAAATGGAGTTGGATGATGAGTGAACTCAATTATTGAATAACTTAACAAACAAGAAACCTAAATATATTGTTTTTAGTTACTCATTGTGTCAACAGATAGGAGCCACAAGTCTATAAGTCACAGACTTAAAAAGTTGAAGTGACACACCTCTAGTAAGATAGATACAAAGTGTCTGAGGCAGACTTTGAAGCTAAGGTTTCTTGTTTCTAAGTCCTTATCCACCATCCACTAGACAGTATATAGACCTGCTCAGGTGGTTTACCCCAGCGCATGAAATGACTAAGAAGGTTTAGAAGGGTTGCCCATTCTCTCTGTGATGCTTCTCCTAAGCTCTCTGCCAGGATCTTTGAATGCCCGCTAAAACCTGTGTGTTTGCGTTCACCACAGTCACACAAACCTGCAGTGGTCTGAGTACTCATATTTAAAAACCAGGCTGCAGTGTTGAGCAGAGTCATGTTGTCACCTGAAGGGAAAGGCCAAAAGAAAAACAAAAAGAAAACAAGAGCTGTTCGGCTTTGTGCTTGACGTAGCATAAATTTATAAATTCTTTTGTATTCCTATAATTCCTATAAATTAAGTTTAGATAATTCTTTTCCTACTGTAAGTGAATAAAAAAGGTTTTTGGTTGGAAATTCATTATTTTTAAAGAAGATTTTGGTTTTATTTTTCTTAAGTAATGGAAGACAGCTTAACAAGACATGATTTTATATAAATTATGCAAATAATTATTACTTAAAATCTTATTAAAAGTTTCTGTTGGGTATAAAAAATGTAAGCTTCAAATTACATGAGAAACAACTTATTTTATGTAACTGTCTTATTTGTATTATAATGAATTATAGGGGGTACAATTTCCTGAACTTCTATTGGAAACAAAATCTCTGCATTTAGCAGTGTACAGAAATGTTAAGTTTTATAGATTACAGTGGCTCACTGTCTCTGCTCTTCTAGGGCCAAGAGTAAGCAAACAAAAGATACTTACATTAGGTGAGAGCAGAAATAAACAGTGTATTCATATAAACATACACATGCATGATTCATGTTATTATAGCTAATGTTTTCTATAATGCATCTATGTAAATGTTTAAGTTTTTAAAATACGCAAGGTTATCTTAAACAGGCAGATATGGAACTCTACAGAGGAGTCAAATCTATGATTTAGAAACTCTCATAACTAGTTATAAAAATATGTATGCAGCATAATTTTAACTGTGATATATTACCTAGTTTTAATACTAAAATGCTTTATTATTTTAAAATATATTTTATAAACCGGTGATTTCAGTTTTTACATACCCGTGGCTTAAAGAATAGCAATAGATAATAAAAATATTTTATTAATTATTTTGAAATCTCACAATTTACCCAAATTAGTTATATTTATTAAAGGGTAGCATAAAATAAGATAATTTGACATTTTTACTGCTCATTTAATTGAAAAAATGGTCAATGACCAGTTATTGATATTTAAGAATGAACAAAAACGGGATATAAGTACAAATAATCGATACCAATACTTTGCAGGCTCTGTAAATGGAAAACAACTCATCTTAGAATAATATAAGAAGTTAATTATTTGCAAATATCTCATTTTAGCAACTGAAAACTAAAAGAGGAACAGTGACATTCATTGGCAATCACCATCAAACCATAGCAAAGTTTTAAAGAAAAGGTCCATATTAACAAATGAATGAAAATACTAAGTAAATAATAAGCAGAAGGGAAAAAAAAACTCACCTTCTGTGCCATTGGGTGTCATGGAATTGCTGTTTATGTGAGAGTTATCAAGCTTTGGACCACTGGGGGATTCACTACTACCACTTAGTCGGCTGTGTGGGCTGGTTAGATCCTGCATTTCCATAGACCTAAAGACAAGAAGTCTTCCATTTGACAGATGTATTAAATTCATAACACCACCCTTTAATGTGCTTGCTACTTGATACCTTCTTTGAAATACACTTGCAGAAATTTTCCTTGTATTTTTTTTTTTTTGATAATCCAAATAGTTGTCTTAGGTTGTGACTTCTGCTAGTCCTATTATGATGTTAACAGCCAATGAGAGATATTAAAGCTTATATCCATGAGAGATCACGTTGTGATTTAAAAAAAAAAATGCTATTCAATCCCTACTTTACTCCACCCCAAGCTGAACAAGTAGGTCTCTGGATCACAGCTCAATACATCTATTTTTAATGTTGAAAGAAGAAATTCAATCATGTTACTAAAACGTCTAAATGCTGTTTAAAAACACTTTTTTTTGCAATAGAAAAGTTACCTATGTATATATCTAATGTAAAGGACCATCATTTTATTGTAGAGTATGCCCCAAAGAAGCAATAAATTAGCACTGTGTACTCCCTCATAATTTACCACCCAATTGTAATTTAATGGGTCTCCAAACCAAATAAAACACTTGAAGCCTACAGTCCAGTGACAGGGAATGAGATATTCCTGATGCATGTGTTTACTCTGGCAAGCTACTTAATTGTTCCTCTGTTTCCCTTGAAACAAATGCAGCATTAAAACATTATTATGTCGGCTCACTTGTTTGCTTTGTGGATTATATACAGCGTGCCCAATTGAAAAGGGATAAGGCCAACATACAGGGAATTCATACAGGCATTAGGCTGCCTTAGCACTTGCTAGTACCTCAGCTGTCATTTAGTCAGGGAAATAAGAACAATTCTACTTTAATGCTGTAATTTCACATTTTTACAATATAAAAAACAGTTAAATTCCCTCTGAAAGTTCTTATATTCAGCAGTTAATTATTCTATAAAGGTACAGAAGCCACTAGTCATGTTCACCATTATGGAACTGCCAATTTATATTTTGTAGTCTGTTAATAAAGGGGGTGGGGTGAGGAGGAAGGATTTATTTTAAGTTACAAAAAAAGCACAGACACACACTGTTTTACTTTCTAGTTATCCAGGACTTCTAAAAATTTTTAATAATGCAAGTTCTCCTATCTCAAAAGAGGATGTATATATGATAAATATATAATACACACACATGTAGACATGCATGGATAGCATGCTTTTATATGTTGCAGAAGCTGTCACAAAAGTCTTGGTGCAGCTTTAGGTTTAATAGCTTAAATTAATATTAACATTAATAGCTGAAAGCTGCACTAAGACTTTTGGAACCACTTGTACATATGAAGCTGACACGTGTGTATGTGTGTGTATATATGTATATATATACACACACACACACATATATGATGTTGATACTCTTTACTCTTTACTTACTAATTCAAAGCTACTGCAAGTTAAAATTTTAGCTTAAAGATTTCAGTTAAATCAATTATGCAGGGCCACTTTAAATATTCTTAATATTTCAATAGAAACTTTCAAAAACTTTCAAGTATTTTTTCCTTATAAAACTTATCAAATTCACCTTCACTACTGAATTCCAAACAGGATTCCTTTAAATCCAGTTAATTCTCGTCTATTTCAGTAGGTACTCACTTACATGGGCCTGCCAGATATCAACTACAGTGAAATGATTATTGGCTCATAATGCCTTTTTTTTTCAAGCTTAACTTCTTCCATGTCTTCTTACAAAGAACAGTCTTACACACATAGAAAACTGCTAAATGATTTACAATGAAAAATTCTACTCTTAATGGTAAGAAATTAAGAAACTGTATGTAAAAATTGAGGGGGATCAGAAAGTGTCCTCTTCAATCAAAGCCCAATATCAATAATGCCCTTACCTGCAACTTGAGGAAACAGCAACATCTGAACTGGTTTGAGATTTTTGCACCTGTGGTCGGGGAGAAAAATTAGACGCTGTTGTTATTCTGCCTCAGTGTCCAGGCTTAATTATACAAAGCACATGGCTGAGGATGACAATACAGCCTTCAACCAAGAGAAAAAAAGGGGGGATATTGCAGCAGTGAAAGGCATATTGTCTATAAGTTGAAGTCTCAACTGTTGTTTCCTCTTGCAGGTCTATCCTCCTCCCAGTGTAAGGGGGAAGGCAGCCAAATGACGGGATAGTGATTCATCACTGGCCTATGACAGCTGCAAACTGGATTACCCCTCCCCCAATCAACATGCAAAGCAGCCTGGGGAAGGCAGCTTGGAAAGGGTGCCTAGGAAAGGTAGCTATTCACCCAATCAACATGGTTAACAGAAGTAGTTCAAGCATTAACCCTCCAGCATCCTCAAAAGATCTTTCATCTTCTGTTATCACTGGTTGAAATATATTTCCTACCCACCCCTGTAAGTCTTGACAGTTTCTTATCCTTATCATGTTGAATTTTTTTCTATTCTTACAGTTTGTCCTTTAACCTTCACTAGAACAGTTTCTGGGCAAGGCCATTTAATACCAGCCTGACTTAAAAATAGGAAAAACATGTTTTCCATGATATATTCCATATAAAGTCAAGCTATTTTCTCATGTAAACATGAAATAATATTGTTTCATTGCCTTCAGAATCAGAATGTATTCAGTCTTTAGTTAATTATCTGTCTTTTAAGGTTCGACCAGAAAATCAGTATATTTAGTATTTCAATAATCAACATGTTGGTGAAACAGTGTTATGATAGCCCCTTTTGTTATTAGATGGATTTGCATTTAGTTAGGACGCAGCCTTTGATATCACAGTCCTTCCTCCAGAGACAGTGCAAATTGCCAAGCAGGTGATAAAGTTCAGGTGAAGATTGGCTGTTGACTTGGAAGCACAAAGGT
Organism: Pseudochirops corinnae; assembly: GCA_028646515.1. Taxonomy (NCBI): domain Eukaryota; kingdom Metazoa; phylum Chordata; class Mammalia; order Diprotodontia; family Pseudocheiridae; genus Pseudochirops; species Pseudochirops corinnae. The sequence continues at coordinate 144,841,492 of CM053587.1, read as the reverse complement.
AAGTAAGTCTTCACCCGTGAAGAGTATATATTCTACCTCGTGTTTCCGTGCTAGTGAATCCCAAATTTTTGATCTGTCTTTATTCAACCTGAACTAATATCACTAATGATTATACAATAGAGAAGAAAAGTAAAGCATCTCAAGTGGCATAAATATTATCCAGGTAAACATAATCTGTGTTTGAGCTTTGTTATTTCTAATCATAAAATTTAGAAACTTTTTGTCTAAGAACAACGTTCTCAAAGTCTGACAGGTTCATGACATTAGAGATGATTTCAATGTATGCATTTCTATTATGTGTATATAGGACAAAAAACCTTAATTAAAAATACATTTAAAAGATGAGATGAGAATCTAAATTTAAAATTATTCAAACAAACTAAGTCAGTTTGGGGAAAACAGAGACAAGTTTTTAGAAATTAAAACACCGTCTTTTTTTTTAAATGCTTAAACTCAAGATAAAATGATTAGAAAGTCCAGCAATAGCCTCAAGGTATAGTTTCCTAATACTATTTTTATATATCTTGAATATAGTATAGGTGAGAAATAACTATTTTTAAAATGATCTTGGCTTATTGAGAATATACTATCTGATTCAAAAAAATTCTTTTATTGATTCTTCTATTTTTATATGCTAGATATCTTTGTAATAACTTTGCTTTTATATAATTTAAAATGATTGTATTTTGTATTTGAGGTTTAACTTATAGAATTTCAGTTTCAAAATGATATACTTCTAACTATAAGGGAAATTTTAATATGAGCAAAAATGAATCTAACACTTTCCTTTAAAAAAAAAAAACAACTTAAAGGTGTTTTCAAGACCACATCTTATTTCCGCTGAGCTTGGTTCAAGTTATCATGTACTGCACTTTTTACACTCCAAGATTTCTCAAAGTCCGCATCCATGATCTTCATTTCATTAAGTATACTTCAGATATATTCCTTTGTGTCTCAAGGATTATTTAAACCATGTGTTGTGTGTTACTGTATTTAAAAATGACTCTTTAATCAAAATAACTTTAAAACAACTAATCCTCACTTAGGCTGGTCAGCTGAATCCACATAGTGGTCCAGGAAAAATAAATCTACTCTCAAGAATGCGAATGCAGACAACAATTAGACACAGATGTGAGCAAAATTAGTTACAGTTTACAAAATGCTACACTTCACATGCTTTTAGTTTTTTATATGTAGCCCAATGTTACAATACAGCAAGGAAAATAGACTTTTCTAAAGGCTTATCCAAAAGGACACCTATTTCTGATTGATATTGATTGTCTCTTATGATGTATTACGCTTAACAAAAGTTGCTGTACCTGGTAAGATTCTAAGTTATAATATCTTCCAAAACTGATTAAGGTTATTTTCATTGGGAAATGAAAAAAAACAACACATTTCAATGGACTTCAGAAGAGATATAGTGAGGCATCTAGTTAATTCAAACTTACACTTTGCATGTTTGCAAAACCTATTCTCTGTAGTGTCCTTATGTGGAGTTTAAAATGATTTCTATGTATGCATTCCCTCTAATGTACCTCACATGGTTATATATAATTCAAATGCTTAATTTTAAAGCATTTCCCTTTTATTTACAAAATAGAAATATCTTTTTGAGAGGCTCTTCTAAGAGACAAAATAAAATTGATAAGAAAGTCACAGAATTCTACACTTAAGAAACTCAAACTGGTAACATTGACTTCTGATTAGTTAATGAGGTCTTTTAAGTTTGCCTTTTTTCTAATTAAATTTATAATTCTTCACAGATGTAAGTTTTGTTGATGTTCAATTTGTCTCTCTCATTTTGTTAAACCTCACAGAGTACTTCACCAATCCATTGAATAGCCACATTAAATCTGTTAATACCATGCTCTTCAACCCCAGAAATTATTTCCAGAAGGCAAACTTGCTTTGAGAGATCATCAAACAAGACTTAAGGTACACATTTTATCACATTTTCCCTACCACAGAGCTAGGGATGCAGAGGAAAATTCATGACTTTTGCACTGTTTATTATACTTTGCTAAATTACAAATCAAAAGCATCTGACAGAAGATCATGTATGAAGCCAAAAAGTTAATAATGTTCTCTGAAAAGTAAACTGTAAATGGTAAGGGATTCTAAATCTCAGCAGCACAGAGCAAATAAAACATAGGTACTTGTCTAAATTATGGGTTTTCCATAGGTTTTTTTTTTTGCTTCTAGAAGCAATTTTTATAAAATGACTGTAATTTAAAACATTTTTTAACTGAAAAGAAATTTTCAAAGTGAAAGTACCAAGCTTATCCAAATAAATAGAGCTGGCAGGCAAGCTAGTTTTGTTCAACCACAAATAGACCCTAGTTCCCACCAAATCTGAAAGACAATGGCTATTTTCTCATCAGACTATTTCATAGGGAAAACCTGTCTTAACAATAATCCTGCTTTTCAAGCAGCATAATTTTCTTGGTGAAATTTCTCTCCAATCAGTACTTACAGTCAAAGAAACTGTATTGTAAAAACCAAAAACACAAATTCAAAAGCATCCCTAGGCAGAGATATGTGTCCTTTAGACTTTGCTGATTTTATTCTCTTATCCTTATAAATGAAATGTTTTCAAAAAGAATTAATTACGGATTTCTCTACATCTGACAAGACATTGGTCTTGATCACATACTTCAAAGCAAATTTTTAAAATGGAATTCTTGTACAAACAGGAATAATTAAATAATTGATCTACATAGAATTTACAGTTTTCAAAGTTTAATTGACTTAAAAAACATTTATGTAAACTTTGAATGAAATGCTTTTGACATCTGACTTACATGTAAACTGATTTGTTCTTCTAGTATATTACCCTTCCGATGTATCCTGGTTTTTAGAAAATACCACTGATTTTAAAAAAAAAATTCCAAGGGGTAATTTTCCTCTAAGAAACCATTTATTATATCTATCAAACACGAGAGAATGGCCTTTCCTTTGGAATTGTATGCTTAAATGGCAGGCAACCTAATGCTGAACAGTGGCTCAATTAGGCTTTTCTGTCTGTCACCGCAAAGTATTTTCAGGTTTGAAAATGTACGGCTGTTCACTCACAGAGGACACTGGGCCTTAGCTGCTAAGGCACACAAAAACCAAGTATTTGACAGCGTATGAGTATTGTTTCTCACAAGTACATTGCTTCCAAAATGAGCAATATGAAGCAAAAGACTTAATAAAATAATGATCAGGGAAAGCTTATCTGAAAAATGTTATATGATGACAAAGTTTAAGGCCACTACACTGGGACATCACTAACTTTTTCCCATTTTGTCCTTGCCATTCACTTAGGTGTCAAAACACGAAGAAGAAAAATAACCTACTAAATACCATGACAGGTCTGAATTTAGCAAAATTCAGGTAAAGTTATGCTGAAATCTATTTTAAAATACTTATTCCAGTATGTATGCATTCATAAACAGTTGGTGTTCTTATATCGGCTTTGGATATGGAATAAGTTAAATGATCTTTTAAAAATCAACATCTTGATTTCAAAGGGATAGGTATGTATCTATAAGTCAAGAGAAATGCCAATTAAGGTCAGAGATTTGATTTGTATAAATGTATATGTTATTAGCCTGAAAAGTTCCTTTTTGAGGATTCACATGTTTTATCTTAGGGGGAAATTTAAACTTGTTAAGGAAATGACTTTCCTTCCCCAAAATGTGTTGCCAGCTTATCTTCATTTTGCCTTCTTCTTCTGAATCTTAAGCTTTTTCTTCATGTTCAGGCTATGAAAAAGCACTCATTGCCATTGCATATATGCAATATAACATATGCATAAATGTACCTTTTCCATTCCATATTATGCAATATTACTTGGAGAGATCATTCATAATAGAAGTGCAAAACGCTATCCGCAAAAAAAAAAAAATTACAATAGCCCTCCAATATTTCTCTATTTAAATTTATAGTGTGAACATAGACTACAACATATTAATTTACATGATTAGGGATGATTTATCATTAATGATTAGAATCATGTTTGTAGGTAGTAACTAGACTGTTTAGGATGGCATCTCGGGATTAATGAAGCAATAGAAAATGCCCCCAAATTTGGCTAGTTCTAAGTATTGTTTTTCATTTAAAAAGACGAAGAAAACCCTCACCGGGGAGGGAGGGGGAAGCGCAATCCCATGTCTCCTGTTATCTAGCTGGGACTCTGCCCACAAGACAGTTTTGGTCAGTCTCCACAATCAACAGTCAGCTTGTACTTACAGAGCTCCCGTCTGCTGCATTCACTACTTCTCCGTGGTCCTTTCCCGTTCTCTGGTTTAACAAATCTCCGTTCCGTGCATGTTTAGATTCCTGGGGGAAGGTACAGTTTTGTGCTGACGACGCTGAGGGTGATTTTTAGAAGTTCTCAGTGGAGCCCAACAACAGAAGTGCAGCGTCTCTGGAGTGCAAACCCAACCTAAAGGCAAAGCTCCCAGATTGCTGCTGGAGGCTCTGACTGCCGAGTGTCTGCGAGAAAACGGTTCCTCGAGGAAGAAAACCACCACAGTGGACTTTAACAGGAAGACTTAAAGTCGGAAGTGGTACTAGAGAGTTTGTATCTAGCACCAACCCCTGAGCCATCAGCTCCCACTGTTCTATTTAGTCACAGCTTTGAGCCGTGGGCTTTCCCCCCCACTAAACAGCAGCAGATAATATCTAAGATCCTTAGACAAAGAAACAGCAGAATCTTCATCCCTCCTATTTGTTTGCTCAGTCTTGTAGGTCTGCCCATGTAGCCTAAGGGCTTTCTTTTTTTTTTTTTTTTTGGTTTTGTTTTTGCAACGCAAACCACAGCTATTCTCTTGTCCTAACCTTATTGGTTTAAATGTAACAATTGAAATGAGCACTCTTCTGTCTGACTCAATCTTGCTGCTTTAGAAAAATTTATTATGTAAATGAATGAGCCTCATGCTATCTGGATAAACAGTTGTGAGAATTACTTAGTGGAAGCACTCTGTCAGCAACATACTCAGTTCTAACAGCAGTTACCAATACATTTATTTGGGGAGCTGCTGTATAACCATTTTTTAAACACTTTTCCAAAGACTTTGCTGTTGTTCTCCCTTCTGGAAACTAGTAGAAGCAAAGCTAAATCTTTCTTTAAAAATTTTACTTGATTAACAGGTCTAGGAAGTAAATTGACCTTTTGCTAACTTCTAGTAAGCCAGAAGACAAAAAAAAGTCTAATTTATAAATGAACTAAATTATAACTCAAATCATTACCTTTATGATGAATCCAATGGAAGTTGGAATGAAGGCATTTTCCAACATTCCAAGATCATTACCTTTTCATAAAGTTCTATGTGTGCAAATGTTTGAATGGGATTTGGTATTTAATAGTCTAATTTAAAATCATATTAGGAAAAAAGCTTCTTCTCATACATTTAGGATCTTTGCAGCTTTTGCTATTTGAGATACTTGTAACTAAACACAACTTATGGAACTCTATACCATGAGTGAATATTATGATTAACAATAAAATCTAAAACTAAATTTTTACACTTTCTTAATGTTATTACGTTTTATGTTGTTAAATGACTTCTGAAGTTAAAGGTGAATTATTTCAATAATGCATTTATTCCAAATATTTAAAAGCATTGATAAAAAAAATCTAACTATATATTTTACATGACAAGTTCTAGATCAAAGTCCGAGTACAAATGTCTCTTGTTTTTGTCTCTTTCATCATAAGTTTTATATTATAAAAAAATAAGGTGGAATTCTTATAAATTCCTTTATGTTATATGTTAAGGTGTTTTTCCCCAACTGTTTTTATTATTACATGAAACCTTTTTTCTGTGTGCCAAGACTTTTCTATCAAAACACAAAGTCTTTAAAAAAAAAAGAATATGGTAATGATTTATAAAGAAGCACTTGTTAAAATTGGATTGCTACTGGTATATCATATAATGTCTGCACTAGGCTTCAAGATCATCAATTAGTACAGCATTTCTTCACCAACCTGATTGTTCAGATCACTAAGATGTATTTTTACCTTTCTTTATTTGACATGCATGGATGACAACTATTTCAAGTCAAGAAATAACTTCTTTTATGAAATACAAGCAATGATTTTTTTTTTCAGAAAGGATGCCAATCTAAATTCCTCAGAAAAAGAATGCTTTGGCAGAGCTGTAATACAGCCTCAAACTGCAAACTCACCTAAGATTTCATTTTGTGTAGTACAGACAAGAAAGGAATCTTGGGATACCCTTCTCCTAATATATGGGAGGCCAGTTAAAAATATGTAGGTTTCTAATGGACCTATATATATCCCCAGCAGATACAGGATTATCTTACCACCTATAACAGCTTCTTATGCTGTAAACATCAGATATTATTTGGAAGAAAGTTAATTATTCACAAACTATAACACTGAATGTAATGGAGAGTTCTAGTATTGTCAGATAAAATGTAACAGTATTAATTTAATCTAAAATATCAACCATAAAATGGTCATTGCTTTAAATTATAACTTTTTCCAAAGACTACTTTAAAAATATTATCTATTTTAAAACTGAGGTGATGAAAAATTCAATCCTATATATGCATAACATCTCAGTTGTTCCAATAAAGATCTATGATTTGAACTATATGCCACTTAATATTCAAAATTTATAATTAAGCATCAAAATATCAAATTTTACTTTTTGGCATTTATGAAAATTTATAATCGATAAATATAGGAAATGCTAACTATTTAAGATAATAATTAGAATGTGTGATATATAATGGAGGTCACAAATAAGAAAATTATTCAACTAGATTAAATTATATCTATGTCATTACATGACATATTTTAAAATTAAAATTTAATTATTTGTGTTTATATAGTCAAATGAGATATCTTGAAGCAACCTGTGCATGCCATTACCAAGAAAAGTGTAACACATTCAAAGTGACCACTAATTGGAATGATGGTATAGCTAATGATTGGCAGTTACGAACATAAAAATTTCAAGTCATTTGGATAAAAACACAGTATCCATATTAACATATTTCATCACTAAAGGGAAAATTTGCTACAGCCTGGTCTACTATCTGTAGTATAGCCAAATGGAATCTTTTTGAAGTAATTATTCATAACTTTAAATTAAATGTAACCATTTCTAATAAGCTAGACATAGAGGGAGGAAGGGAAAGAAGGAAGGAAGGAAG
>CM053587.1:144799356-144834219 GCA_028646515.1 Pseudochirops corinnae | reverse complement strand
AAGTCATTTGGATAAAAACACAGTATCCATATTAACATATTTCATCACTAAAGGGAAAATTTGCTACAGCCTGGTCTACTATCTGTAGTATAGCCAAACTGGAATCTTTTTGAAGTAATTATTCATAACTTTAAATTAAATGTAACCATTTCTAATAAGCTAGACATAGAGGGAGGAAGGGAAAGAAGGAAGGAAGGAAGGAAGGAAGGAAGGAAGGAAGGAAGGAGAGAGGGGAGGAAGGAGGGAAGGAAGGAAAAACTAGTACAAAAGAACTCTATTACCACTCAGTTCATCAGTAAATTTGGCTGTTTGTTACATCCTGCTATCTACTATATTCACTGTATACTTGCACTTGGAATATCTCTTAGAATTTCATGATAAACACATAATTTTTCTAATTGATCAATGAGGTACATATGAGTATACTCTTTCCTGTTTGTCAATGGCATAATTTAGAAAAGTAATTTCCTGAAAATTAAATGATAACATACAGGTAGTAAAGGCAGGTGACTGTAAAAGGGAATAATAAATGTTAATTTGTTGCACCAGTCTAGTGTTAAAATATTTGTGAACAGAGGCTAATCTGTTATATATGTTTACTGCCCAATGAGAACAATTTTATTACATTCAAAAATTCAAAGTGAAACACTTTGAATATAAAACTCTAGCATAATGTTTGAATGGTCATAAAAGGCACAATATTATTCCCTACACTGCATCTCCAAACAGGTTTTATCTTACACAGCAAGCTGTTGCCTAGCTACATGCCTAGTTTTAGTAAAGTTTGAAATTTTGACAGGCTTTCTTAGTGGTTCAAGATTAAAGAAAGAGCCAATCTATTGATTACAAAGATAAGAAAAGTCATGATTTCCACTTAAATTCTAAAAGAAAGAAGTTTTAGGAGACTTCATGCAAAAATTCAGAAATATAATTGTATATTTTCCAGAATTAGATAATTTAACTCAAAATAAGTCATCACAAAACAATCAAACTGAAATATTTAAGGATTAAGAGGTACTGTGTCTTTTCCATTTTTGGGATGAGTACTCTAAATGGATTTGGCAGGTTCAAAATATTCTTTAAAAAGGTAAATATATATTTCACTGAAACATTTGTTTTAGCATTTTGTATATTTTCTATTTAGCCTTACAACTAAATACTTCAGAATTAAATATTCATTGTGTTATGTGTCAGAATAATGCATTAGCCTATCAGAATCTTTAATGCATGTGACATTGTTATCCTTTGAGAATAAATTCATATAAAATTGCATCATCTAATTAAAAAATACTGCTAAAGAGAGACTAATAGTTGTTTTTCTTCCAAAAGGAAACATGTAAATCAAAGAGTGGCATTATTTCTTTCATATTAATAACATATCAATTGTTCCTTGAAATAGTCAGCATTCTAATAATGAAATCATCCAAGATTATTAGAATATCAGATTCTTTCTACTTCTAGATTTATCATTTCCTATCTCATGATTTCTTTCATGGCAACATATTTCTGAGTATTTTAGGTAACTGCTGGTAGAAAAACTCACGTAGTGATCAAGGATTTTGCCATGCTTCCTGGCAGCTTCCATGATCTCTTGCATGACCACTGGCACAAGATCTACAAACCAATACTGTGATCTTGAATTAAACTCCCAGTAGCTGCTGCTGAAACTCTACCAAGGAAAACATCCACAATTTATTTTAAGAATGATATGAAATTGACCATACTATCTAATAGCATTTAGTTAACTTTCTTTTAGTCACCTCTACCAAGAATAGCTTTTAGCAGTGAATGAAAGGAGACAATTATATACTCCCAAGGAAAATGATTTGTGATGAATTATACTGGAGCTTTTATGACAACACAATATGAAAATACAGCCCATTTCCTGAAACCTTAATGAGCACATCCTTTATTGTCAGATATAATAATGTTTGTGGATCATGAATTCAGAAATTCAATAATGATTATCTATGGAGTTAAAAAAATTGTCAGTCTAAACTGTGAACACTTTTCAAAAATCTATTCCTGGCAAATATAGTTCAGCAACAAATTTTTTAACTGAAGAATAAAAGAGTTGTTAGCATTTTTAACCTATCCACTCCATTAAGCAAAGTATATGACATGACTAATTTTCCATTTTAGTTATTAACTTATTCTCTGAAACAACAAAGAAAACTACACCCTATGAAGTTCTATTTTTCTTCCTTTTCTTTAAATTATTACAATCAAACTGGTCCACATGGGCTGAGTTTGATCACAGCAAAGAGGTAATTTGTCCACTATACATAATATATTAGATTTATATTGACACGAGTCAGCCTAGCAGACAGAGGGTATCTTTTTTTCTACCATTTTTCCTCTGGCATGGGCAAAACCAATCTTGGCAGCACCTCTCACAAAATGTAACAAGAGCTGGAAATTCACTTTTTTGTATGCCAGTTTTGAATTACAATCTAACTCACATTAAAAAAAAAAATTCTTCAGAAATAGCGCACATCTCAACCAAGCAAGCTAATGGACAGCTTATTATGTTTGTATACTACTTTAAATATTTTTTCCTAAATATTTACATTGTTGTAATCCCCCATTTTTATAACACTGTTAAAGTCACTATTCAACAGTAGATGGAGCACTGGGTCATTGATGTAACCTAGGTGAGTCAAGGGTTGTACCATTCTTTTTGAAAGGTGACACATGCTAAATGTAATAAATCCAGAAAAAATAGGACTTACTTACCTAGAGCACCTAATTTTGTGAAATTTCAAAGAACATAGAGTGTTAACTAGTTCCAATTAAAAGAAATGTTGTTCCTAAGCATACTTTGAAGGCTGGTTTGTAAATTTCTTTAAAAAAAACAACAACAACAAATCCTAATTAAGCTGAATATAATATAAATGAGTATCCTTAATTTTGAAGTATTTAATCAGACAAGATCACTTTTCTTATGTTGATTAAGAATAGAGAAATATCTGCAGTTCATAAATATTTCCTATTTTGTAAAGGAAAGGAGAAAGTGAATGACTGAGTTTACAATAAGCAATTTCATGGATTACTTGTTTCATAGTGGCATCAATTACTTCCCTACTGCTTTCTTTAATTTCAATTAAACTGAAGTGATTAGCTTTGATCTTTTACAGCAATTACATCATGAACACATTATTTGCTCACCAAGGAAGTAATTGCATTTGCAAAGCTCTATAAGTCATATGACAGATTTGGGGATATAGTTTAAATATTTAGAACTGGAAAGTTCTATTTGTTACCCCAAAATGACTGCCATGGTACAAACCTTGATAAACTGACCAAAACTTTTTCTTCCTTCAAGCAGTATTAACACTGCTCCCCCCAGCCCCCAACCTTTTCCTTGCAATCTCCCAAATCGGGGGAAAAGTAACCTCTAAAGCTGTTTTAGACAGAAGGTCAGAATTCAAAGGACTGGTAACCTAATCCACAGTGCTGTGCAATCACATCACTATTGGAAACACAACTAGGAGCACCATTATTCTAGATGTTTTTATTAAGTACTGTCAATAGGTATACAATCTGGAGGGTTTTCTGTACTGTAAAGTTTATCTAGAATCATACATACAGGAGATCAAGTTGCTTTTGGCCATTGAATTTTACTTTAGTAAAATTCTGTGAGGTAAGAAAATGGGACCCTGTGTTACATATTAATGAAAGCAACAGCTTTGGTTTGTTTACACGAATACTTAAAGGGGGCACATCTTGGTAGACAAAATGTAAATAAAGCTTAAACTTTTTAGCCCCTGGATAATTAAAGGGGAAAATATTAAGCTTTGGTGTGTATTGTTTCAATGGGCACATATTTTCTACCTAAAAGCATTATAATGATATTGATCTAGTCCTTGCATCATCATTAATTAACCTAAGAATTTAGAAAGAAGTAAAATTAGGGTTTCTTTCTATATAAATTAGCTACAAGGCCAGTTAAAGATGAAATAAAGGGAGCACATTTCCTGGGGATTCATAACTATTTTGTTAGTATTTTTTAAAGAAGATTTTTGTTGGCAAATTAAAAATCATGCCCGCAAACATGAACCATGCTAAATCCTCATGGCTTCTGTTCTTTTAAAAGCTGAATTTTTAAAGGCTTCTGCTTTATATTTATTCATAAGGAATGAATCTGGAAATCCCTACTGTGTGTCACATAATAATTTTATGAAAATCCAATAATGGTATTTTGGTTAAATTGAAAGGTGACAAATAACATAAGATCAAAGATTTAGGGTTACTTAATCAGTTCTTCTGATTTAATATACTTTGAATAGGTAACAAGCTTAAATATATGGATCTGATAAACATTGGCATGGCACATAAACAGCTATTTTGTGTGGTAGAAGGAAAAACAAACAGTTTATAGAGAGGTCAGGCAGTTGGTAGAGGAGAATTCTATTGACACTATTATCAAGAGAACCCCCTGCTGAGTGATCCATAAAGCCCCAATTAGGCCTAACCTCATGGGAAAGCTGTTCACTTTCCTTCCTGTCCCTGCTAGAGACATCTTCCCCATGACTACCAGCTTTAAGGAGAGGTGTGAGATATAGGTGGGGGCTGGGGAGAGAGGGAGGGGGGGAGAGAAAGGGAGGGGAAGAGAGAAGGAGAGAGAGTCAAAGGAAAGTAAAGAAGAAAGAAGTTAAGTCTTTAAGCGAAAGAATCGCTTACATTTCTCAAAAGAGAAGATATGGTGCCTAAATGGGGAGTCTAAAGAAAGGAGAAAGAATTTTTAGACATTAAGATTTTTATATTGTTCTTAATTATAAATGTAATCATTAATGTACCCAGAAATTTCTCTTGGTTTTGGAAAATTCCAAGTAATATCCCTAAAAATTATACACACATACATATAATATGTATGTATATGTATATATATATATGCATATATATAATATCTATATGTGTGAATATACATATATATCACAATTTTCTTGAGGATTCATAACTATCTTGCTAGTGAACTTTAAAGAAGGTTTTTATTGGCAAATTAAAAAACATGCCTGAAAATATTGACCATGTCAATGGCTTTTGCTCTTTTAAATACTGTATTTTTAAAGGCTGCTACTTTATATTTATTAATAAGAAATGAATCTAGAAAAGTCTACTGCATGTCATATAATAATTCCATGAAAATGCAATAATGATATTTTGGGCAAATTAAAAGGTGGAGAGTTTACTCCCTTTCTGATACATATTTTTTGTTGTTGTAGAGTCATTCTTCAGTTGTGTCTGAGTCTTTGTAACCCCAGTTTGAGTTTTCTTGGCAAAGATACTGGTGTGGTTTGCCATTGCCTTCTCCAGCTCATTTCACAGATGAGGAACTGAGGCAAACAAGGTTAAATGCCTTGCCCTAGGGTCACATGACTAGTAAGTGCTTGAGGCTAGATTTGAACCCATGAAGATCAGTCTTCCTTACTCTAAGCCCAGTGCTCTATCCACTCTGCCACATAGCTGCCCTTGTGATATGCATGCATGTTTATATATTCACATACAATACACACACATATATGCATATATATGTATAAACACATGCACACATGTACATACACATTCACACATCCCACTAAAATAGTACCCATCCAAACTGACTCAATCTTGTTTAGTATTTAGAATTTTTAAAAATGTCTCAAAACCTTAAATAGAACACCTTGAACTGACATCAATTCCAGCCTATGAATAAAGAAGTGTTGAAAAAGGGAAGACTAAACTAAAAATTACACAAAAATGCTACAAGCAAATAATTTACACTCTTTCTTTCTTTCTTTCTTTTGTGTATATGCATATCTAGGTTTAAAATTAACTGCTTTTATTTATAATGGCTTTCCACCTCTAGCAAGATAGGACTTAGAACAGTCTATATCACATAGTAGGTGTTTTACAAACGTTAATTGAATTGAATATTTATTGACTCAAAGTGAATTACAATTCTAGTTCAGTTACACACTTGCTCAGTGACTTTGCTAATTACATTATTTAAACTTTCTATATTGAATCTGTAAAGAAGACATAGGGAGAAGTTATTCTTCTTACAGAAATGCTGAGATAAAAATATTAAATTTTTGTTAAGACATTGGTAGTAAAATTATTCCAGAAAACAGGGCTGTAAATGTCATAAGACCAATGTAGTCAAATGACTTTTTATTGAGTGCCCACAGGGAAAATGGCATGGTACCATATATTATCTTGGTCTTAATGGAAATTGACCTTATCTCTCTGATATTCCTGAATCATTCTTCATTTTATTTTTTTGCTTAATTTTCTTACCTTTTTTATCTTTTGGCCTTAGAACCTGCATAATTGGTCTTGTTAGTAGTATTATTGTCCTGGGAAAATTATATAATTTTTCATGACCAAAAACATTTCTTAAATACCATGTGTAAATGCATATATGATGAATCTTAGGTCTTAAAGAGACTGCCTTTCCTGAAAATATCACATAGTCAAAGATCAATAAAGTTAAGGAAGTGGGAGCTACCAGAAATCTTGGTATAGAGGAAAGAAAAAAAGCATAGCCTTAGATCATCATGCTTTACATTCTATTTCTCCTACTCATCATTCTTCCTAATACTATACAATTTTCCCTTTCATACTCTTCACCTAAAAAGGATATAATAGATTCTCTAAAATGGAGGGTGGAGCTGGGGTTCTTAACTTTTTTATATCATGTACTTACTCTCTTAACAGTCTGGTGAAGTCCATGCACCCTTTTTCTGAAAAGTGTTTTAAAAGAAGTAATTTTTATAAAAATAAAAATGTAATATAAAATGTAAATAAATTGAAATAAAATGATTGCTATTTAAAAGGAAACTGATCATATTTTTTAAAAAATTGTGTGTGTGTATTTGTAAAATCAAGTTCATCAACCTGAGGCTAAGAATCCATGATGTAGAGGAATGCATAGAGACTAATGTATGAGAACTCATCAATGTGATTACTAAATTCAGTGGTGAAAATAATAAGTCTTTCATACCTTTTCATCTAGGGTGATGCTTATAAATGTCCTCCCATATAGCTTCCACAGGAGCTAAATCGATTTGCTACTATTGGTCATTCTCTTTTAGATACTTTTCTTCTCTAGGTTTTCATATCACCATTTTATCCTGGTTCTTCTACCTGTCTGACCATTCCTTCTCAGTTTCCTATGATAGATCTTCCTCTGTATGATAGCTAGGACTCCAAACTCTGTCCTGGGCCTTGATCTCATCAGCTCTCATAGCTTCAATGATCATTTCTATGCATAAGATTCTCAGATCAAGATCTAACTTTTTTCCCAACCTCCAGTCTTAACATCACCTTTTTAACACTTCAAATTGAATTTTCCATATGCATATTAAAGTCAAAGTGTCCAAAACAGAGTTTATTTTCTTTTCCCCCAAACCTTCTCTTTCCAACTCCTCAGTTACTGTTGAGGACTTTTAGGGGGCCCTCCTGCCTCATAATGAATGTAAATTGTAATTATTTCTCTTTTGGCCAGCAACTCTGAGGGTCTTCTTCTCCCAACTCAATTTTTAAAAAATTATTATTATTATTAAAGGGGCCATCCCTTGACTCACTTCTTAAACTGGCCTATTCACTGAATGGACACTGCCTCACTCAAAGTGAGAAGTTGGAAAGACCTTAGCTTAAAAAGGTCCCCCATTATATCCTGGGCCATCTCCAGTTGTCCTGATCCATATCTGGCCACTGGACCCAGATGACTCTGGAGGAGAAAGTGAGACTGGTGACTTTGCACAACCTTCCCTTCCTCAAGTCCAATTCAATTGCAAGTCATATCACCATCTTCCTGATGTCATGGTCCTCCTTGAGAATAAGGACACACCACACACAATCCTCCCAACAGCTCAGGTTTGAAATCTCTAAGTTTTGATACATAACTCAAACTCATTCCACATATCTAATCTTTTGCCAAGTCTTGTGACCTTCACAACCTCTCACTTTTGTATTACCTTCTTTCCACTCTGATCTGATTCAGAATCTCATCACTTCACAACTGAAGTCCTGCAATAGCTATCTCTTGAGTCTTCTTGCCTCACATCTTCTCACTTCCATCCATCTTCCATCTAAATGCCAAAGTGATTCTCCTAAAGTACAGGTGTGACCATTCCACCCCAACCCCACACTCAGGATACTTCAATGACTCTTACGTTCCAGATCCAATAAAAAAAATCAGCTGTTTGGAATTAGAGATCCTTAACAACCTTGTACCTTTTAAAAAAAAAAAATTCTAATTGTCTTATATTCACCTCCTCAACATATGCCAAGATCCAGCAACATAAGCTTTCTTGCTGTTCCTTTCCAATAACACCCTGTCTCCTTCTCCATGCTTTTTCACCAACTGTCCCCCATTGCCTGGATTACTTTCCTTCCTCTCCTCTGCCCATTGATTTCCTGCTTACAAGAAGACTTTCTTGATCACATTATCACCTCTAACCCCAGCTGCTAGCACTTTTTCCTCTAAGATTACTTCTTAATTACACTGCATATATCTTATATGTACAAAATTGTTTGAATGTTTTCTACTCCATTTGAATGTGAAATAATTACTGAAAGGGACCATGTGCCTGGCATTGTGTTGAACAAATAATTGCTTGATATTTGATGACTATTAACGGAACATAAAGACTCCTACATTGAGAAGGTACTTATATAAGGATTCCAGAAGCCAGAGAGGTGAAGTATGGTATATTATATTACTATGGCATATTATATTATAAAGAATTTGGGTAAAGAATTTTAATGAGGATGTCCATGTCTTCATTTTTCTTCAGACTACACTACTGACTTTCTGGACTTTCTCTACAATGCCTTGGTATAAATATCTCCTCCTCTCCTCATCTCCCTCCTTTTATATTTATGCAAATATATTCATATTTATATTCATCTTCATTTTACATTTTACATGTCATCCTCCTCCACTAGACAATATGTTCCTTACAGGTAGGAACTGTCTTCCTCTCTGCTTGGATCTTGGATTCCCAGAGCTTAGCACAAGTGGCTGGCACTCAGTAAAAACTTAATGAATCCTTGTTGACTTGATGAAAGGTCAATAGAAAGAGAGAGAGAAGTTGTTTTGTCATCAGAATATACCAATGACCACCTGGGCTCAAAGAGAAACTAGATAAGAAATTTGGGAAATAGACCAAAAGTGTAGCATAGAGGCCTGGAAAAATAATGATGGGTAATTCAATTATCTAGCTATCTATTGGCAGTCTCTCTTTGTCAAAAATAGAATAGCCAATAATTTCTCCACTTAATCGTAATGCTAATTTCATTCTTTAAAAGATGGAGGGCCCACAGGAAGAAATTCTCAACTGTATCTAATTATTACTAATTAGGGTCTCAGGAATACTTTATGGGGTGGAAACCTTTGGGATATACTGTACATATTTTGTGATAGAGAAGAGGAAAAGTTGGACATAGTCTAACATGCACACCAGATTTTGTGAAAGCCTAATTCAAAGGGTTCAGAGAAAGCAGAGATGGGATCTGACGGACTAAAATCCTACAGGGAAATTCAGAAGAGATAGAAAACACTAAAGCATGAAATTCTGAAGACAGGAGGAAAAAAATCCAGTGAGGAAAAAACAACATTGTCTAAGGAAAACAATGTGGATGCACAGAGAACTCACCAATCACCATAGATTTTTAAGGATACGAATAGAAGATGGAAGCAAGGTTCTTGAACAGAGAATGAATATGAGTATGGCATAGTCATATAAAAATAGCTTCAAAAATGCTCCAGTTCAAAATAAGCTGAGGCTGTGAGGGAAACTAAGGATTTAAAAGTTGAAGTTTTAGTTATATGGAAAGAAAAACATGAAGATAAAAAGAGCAGATGGTCACTGCTTGAGGTGGATGGAGTGATAACCAGACTTAACAGAGAGAAGATAGAACTGCTCAAGTCATTTTGTGTCTGTTTTCTTTGCCAAGGAAAATGATCTGCATAAGACAGAATGAGAATATCTGATGTGGGGTTGATGGCCAAGATAAGTAAGGAGATAGTAAAAGATCATTTAACTGCCTTTGACGAATTCAAGTCATCTGGTCCAGAAGAACTACATCCCCAGGCATGGAAAGAATTGGCATTTGTGAGTGCTGACCCCATCAGTGATCTTTGAAACAAAGATCATGGGGGAAAGACAAAGGGTACAACAAGTTCAAAGAAGGACAAATGTCAAAATTTGAAATTTAGTTTTGAAAAAAAAATTTAAACTCTTTCAGAAGAGGTTGGAAGAAAACAGTTTGCCAATGATAAGTTAGTA
Organism: Pseudochirops corinnae; assembly: GCA_028646515.1. Lineage (NCBI taxonomy): Eukaryota > Metazoa > Chordata > Mammalia > Diprotodontia > Pseudocheiridae > Pseudochirops > Pseudochirops corinnae. Next base: position 144,823,942 of record CM053587.1, on the reverse strand, counting down.
TGACTTCAGTTTCTGGGGAAATTCTAGAAATGTTCATTAGTAAGGTGGTTAGTGAACATCTAGCAAAAGAAGTAGTAATAATAAAGAGCTAAAATGGTCTCATCAAGAGTGGGATGTGACAGAATATTTTCTTTTTTGACAGTGTGATTTTTCATATTAGGAAAATAATGAATATGGAGTTTATTGAGCATTTAGCAAAGGGCTGCACACTATCTCATACTATTCTAGTAGAAAAGATGAAGACATGCGGACTAAATAATTTGGAATTTGTTGAATGACTGGATTTGAAGAGCAGTTGTTAATTATTCAAGTCGACTTGCCAGGTGGTTTTCAGTAGACTGACTCAGTGATCTGTGTCTAGCCTGGTGCTTGTAAACATTTTTATTAAGGACTTGGATAAAGGCATATATGGTATGCTCATCAAATCTGCAGATGACATACAGCTGCAAGGATTGGATAGCAAACTGGATGACAAGCTCAAGACAAAATTTTCTTTGAGCAGCATCTAACAGAATGAAATTTTAGAGGGATAAATTCAAAATGTTATACTTGGATTCAGAATATCAACTACGCATGGATGAGCTAAACATAGCAGACTGTCTCAAAAGATCTCAGAGTTTCATGGATTGCAGGTCCAATATGAATCACCAGTGTGATCTAGTGGCTAAAAAACTAATGCAATTTAGGCTCTTTTGAGAGAGGTGTTGGTTCTAGGAAAAAAGAAGGTGATAATCTGATTAGACCACATCTTAAAGAGTGTGTTAATAACTGGGCATCACAACTAAAAAAAGACATTGATAATCTGCAAAGTAAACAAGATTGTGAAGGGCCATGTCAAATGAAGCTTGGTTACATTTAGGGGCAGCTAGGGGGCACAATGGATAGAGTATTAGGCCTGGAGTCAGGAAGATACATCTTCCTGAGTTCGAATCCAACCACAGACATTTACTAGCTGTGTGACTCTAAGCAAGTCACTTAACCCTCTTTGCTTCAATTTCCTTCTCTGTAAAATGAGCTGGAGAAGGAAATGGTAAATCGTTCCAGCATCTTTGCCAAGAAAACCCCAAATGGGGTCTCAAAGAGTTGGACGTGACTGAACAATAACAAAAGCTGTTTAGCTTAGAAAAGACTCAAGCAAGACATGCTAGTTATGTTCTGTTATTTGAAGTACTGTCATGTAAAATTGAGATTTTCCTGTTTGAATGCAGATTTTCTTTTTGATCCAAAAGGCATATCCAAGAACAATGGCTGAAAGCTTCAAAAAGGTAAATTTCCAGTTTGACCTCAGGAAAAAAATTAATAATGAGAATGGTCCATAAATGGAACGGGCTACTTATGAACTATTGATTTTCCCCTTAATTGCAGTTCTTCAGACAGAAACTAGATGACAGCATTTTGATTGTTATCCTGGGGTTCCCTTTTGGATTTTGATTGGACTAAATGTCCATATTCTATCCATTCCTTTCTCTACATAAGAGGCCCATTCTCTTTCCTGGTCAGATATTTCTTTGATTATGTCTCTTATACCAGTGGTATCAAATTCAAATGTTGTATCGTATTTTTATTTATTTTGCTAAACATTTCCCAAGCATATTTTAAACTGGTTCAGGCAGCACTCCAGAATTTTGCAGGTGAATCATAAGCCAAGAGTCTGACACCTCTGTCTTACTCCATTTTTGCACAATTGTTAATTTGTAATATGATATAGATCATGCCCATGTCCACCATCATTTTTACATTTCTCTTTACGTGATTCATAACTTTAACTCTTCAGAGAATAGAGTATTCCATAACTCACAACCATACATCATCACTGTAAAAATACTGATGAATAAAGACACACATATATATATATAAATATATGTGAATATATAAATACACATATATACACTGAATCTTACTAATTCTACATACAAATAATATATTGTATTGTGTAGTATCAGCTAATAATATTCTATTAGTGATCAATTTTTTGCTTCCTTGATATGGTTTTCATGCAGGAATAAAAACAGGTAACATTTATAGAGATTTACAAAGCACTTCATAAATACTGTTTTATTTGATCCTTATGATGATCTTTAGAGGTACATGCTATTATTATAACACTATATTGCATATCATTTTGAAGAAGATGAAACAGGCAGACAGAGGTTAAGTGACTTGCCCCAGGGCCACCCGCCTACTTGAGTGTATAAAGCTGGATCTGAACTCAAGTTCTTCCTGATTCTAGGTTCCACACAGTCTATTGAGAGGTCAAATATTCAAAGGTTTTCCAACTTGGTAGAAGCTGCTTGAATTTGTGTTTCTCTGCCATGTGCTTCTATAAGCAAAGATCATGTCTATACCAAGGTGTGACACTGAATAGGGCTTTGTGGAGAAATAGTGTAAAAGACAGGCATGATTAGAATAGGAACTGGGATTCTCATGTAACAAGAGCAAAGGACGACCAACAGAATGCTCAAACACTGTCTTGGAATTTACCAAGTTTCAAAAGAAGGCCTCCAGTATGTCACATGGATTCCCATAGAGATTTATGGGAGAACATTGACAAGAACAAAACAAGATGAGAAACCAGGAACAGATTTTGGTCTAGACTGACAGAGGGAATAGCCACCAACATCGACAAAATGTCAAAGGAAATAAACAGGATTTTTCTACTATTATTTCACTTATTTGGACATTTGGGGTAAGGGCTTAAGAGCTGGCTAATTTCCTATCCAGAGTAAGTAGTACCTCAAAACAGGGCCTGTTCTCTAATATTATATTTTTTTTGTCCCTTTTCCCTTGGACATAAAAGCTTTTTTCTCTTTAGCCAACTCTACGATGACAGCTTCTCTCCCTCCCACAGATTTCACTCCCTTTTTTTATGTGGCTGGATGAAAATGAGTATTTTCTGCCTCCTACAGAGAATGGAGAATTCCCACTGCCATGAGAGGCCCAGGAAGGTGTTACTTCAGCCAGACCCTAAAAGACAAACCTGTAAGGTTGTTTATGTGGCTTGGGCTTGGAAAATGGAATTAACCAGACGACAGTTGGGTGGGGAGAGTACGTGGGAGTTACGTTGCATAGTCTTTCTATCTGAAACCTGGGGACTCTACTTTAATGAGTAAGTGAGCCCGGCAGAGCTTTTATTCTTTTGAGCTTGTTTGGTTAGAGTTATGTGGAAAGTAAGTGCTCAGTCAATTTGCCAATGGTACAACCTTAGCCCTAGTGAAAAATGAAAACTGAACTAGTCACTTAGTTCGCTGGGAAATAGGTTAGAAGCAAATATAAATAGGCCATAATGTCCCATTAGAATGTATATTCCCTAAGAGCAGAGAATTTTTTTTGTATCCCTAGTATTTAGTACAGTGTTTGGCACACAGTAGACACTAAAATATTGTTGACTGTCTGACTGATTAAATACCCATTTAAGTATATAATAGGGGAGATCAGGGAAGTTCTGATCTGCAAGACTGGGGCATATTTCATGGAATTGGGTACATGTGATTTCGTCCATTGAGGATAGACATAACACACATTATCTATCTATCTATCTATCTATCTATCTATCTATCTATCTATCTATCTGTCTATCTATCTATCTATCTATCCTGACCCCTTGATTAAAGGATACACAGAGGATTTTTGACTAGGAGCTGTGTCAAAAAGAGATGGATACTGACCTAGGAAAAATTTCATACAGTAGACTTTAAGAAGAGATGGCAGTCTCTCTCTCTCTCTCTCTCTCTCTCTCTCTCTGTCTCTGTCTCTCTGTCTCTGTCTCTGTCTCTCTCTCTCTCTCTCTCACACACACACACACACACACACACACACACACACACACACACACTTTCTTTTCAAGAAGCCTCTTTTTAGGGGCCACAAACAATATTAACTCTTCCCTTGTGGAGTGGATGTGTGTGTGTATGTGTGTTTATGTCCTGGGAGCTTGGTATTTACAACATGAAACATGTCAAGTACCTACTGAACAAATTCATTCTGATATTTCACTTTTACCAGGCCTCTGTGCTATTTGATTGGCTCACTTAAGGTTCTCTTCTTCTGGACCTCCAAGCATGAGTGGCTCATTCTCTTGTTGGCAGTGATCTTCCCTGAGAAGGACATAGTTGCAGAAAGCAATGCCCATTGGGCAATTAGCACTTGATTAAATGGCTTCAGACTTTTCAAACTCCTGAGGTCTCTCCTAAGGTTTTCTGTTAAACCACTTACATTCAATAAAAGCAACTTGAAGAAGAAGCAGCTGGGAACTTGAGAGGCATACCAGGCTCACTTATGGAAGTACATCCTCCTGCTGCCATATGTGAATAGCCATCATATTTGTTGTCAGGGAGGGGTAGAGAGAAATACTCTTCTTTCTCTATACTATAAGTTCAAGGGAGAGTTGGCAGACTTCTAAGTGATATCTTAAAATTAAGGAAGAAAGAGGTAAGATCTCTTTTTAGAGCCTATACAATGAGCATCTCTTCCTTGCTTGGTGACCAGTCACCCAAGTAGTGGGTAAACAAGCATTTATTTTCTTTTAATATAATTCTTAGCCACAGAGACCAATGAGGAATTTCTGGTAATGCATTTTCTTTAGCAAGAGGACAGAGCATGTATGCCCTATAGCCCTATGGAACCTCTTTAATCCTATAAAGACAAAGTACACATGCCTAGTTTCATGGAAGGAGCACCAATCCAACCAATCAGAGCACTTCCCCATCATTCCATTAAGAATATTTTAGTATTTCACATAATTTTACCCTTCAATACACAGTCACCAAGTGAATAAATAGAAAAGACAGGTCTCTTGATTCCTAAAGTACTTTCCTGTCTACAAGACAATAATCTGTGTCCCACAGGAATTTTTGAAAATACTTACAAAAATAAGTGAAAATGTAAGATTACTATTATATGGTAATATCAAGGTGTATGAGGGTGTTTTTTTCCTATCTGGGGAGAATTATATCCATTATTCATGTCTAGCTCTGAAACCTGAGTTTCCACATACCTTACAGCTAAACCCTGGCCTATTCTCAACAAAGGACTAGTTTGTTTTGTATTATCTCTATAGAAAATGTGTTAAATATGAAAATTATAATCAAATTCTGGGGAACAGTTAAATTTGTTACTATTAAAAAATCTAAGGACTAGTGAAAAAGATAAAAACTTTCCCTTAGAAGTTTATTTTCTTTAAAAAAATTCATTAAAAGTTCCATTGAATTCATTGTTCAACATTACTATGTTTAGCTATTTGTACTAAAAGGAAGACAGAGGAACGGACAAGTGCCATGAGAAAACTTTGTCTTTTTTAGATTGTGAATTTATTGAGAGCAGAAACAACCTCATTTTTGTTTTTGTATTCTCAGTATTTAGTATGGTACCTAGCACAGAGTAGTTATGTATTATATGTTTCTTGATGGGTTGATTGATTCAACTTAAGACCAACCATTTTCATGAGTCTTTTAGGTAATCAATAAACCATACCAAGAGGGCATCTTCCTTTTCTGCCAAGGTACAATGATCAGTAGGAAGCTCCAGGAAGAGATATTGTGTAAACCAACTCTTTTTAAAGAAAAAAATAAGGTCAATTCACATTAACCTTATTATATATTATATCATTTTACTATATATGATATATTAAACTTACACATATGTTACAACATATTATTATCTATTATTATTTAAACAAACACCTTCCAGTAAAGTTTTAATTGTCATGGTATCTCGAAAACAAGAGTTCTGCCATTATAGTTACTTATTATGTATTCACACACACACACACACACACACACACACACACACACACACACAATTTCTCCCTAAGAGCAGAGGTTGTTTCAGCTTTGGTTTTGTATCTCACATACACAGTAGAGTGTCCAGCAAAAGCATGTGCTAAATCAATGCTTAAGGCAGCTAGGTGGGACAGTGGATAGAGCACAGGCCCTGAAGTCGTGAGAACCCAAGGTCAAATTGGGCCTCAGACACTTACTAGCTGTGTGATCCTGGGCAAGTCACTTAACCTGTTTGCCTCAGTTTTCTCCTCCAATAGAATGAACTGGAGAATAAAACAGCAAAATCATTCAAGTATCTTTGCCAAGAAAACCCCAAATGGGGTCATGGAGAGTAGGAAATAACTGAAAAAAGACCACCACCAACAAAATGCTTGTTTGAATGATTGCCATTTTATTTCTTTTATATATCAATTTCAATACTAAAACTACTTATATTTTCACTCAGGTGGATAAACTTCATTTTTATTGGTCTCACTCATTCCAACTTGCCATTTTGAGTTTTCAGGGGATTTCTGGTAACAGAATGATTTTGAACTTTTGCTTATAAAGAAACACTTTAAACAGAGAAGATGGGCTAAGATCCAACCTAATGTCTTTAAAGCCCGAGGCACTTTATAATTTGTTTTACATAAATCTAATCCTGTTTTGAATCTGCATTTTCATTACGCATTGGAATAATTTTTTATTTTTACTAATGATATGCAAGAACAAAAGAAACAGAGCACATTTTTAAGGCTACCATTCAATCTTCCATTTTTCATAGTAAAACTAGACATTTTTAATAGAGCCACAGATGACTCACAAAATATTTATGAAGGGATCTTAAAATAAAAATTAAGAAATCAAAACCAGATGACAGCAGATAAAAGCCTAGTTTTTGTAATTTATGTGATATGATGAATTAAAATAATTCTCACATAGTAGTAAGATAATTTTCTATATAGAATATTACTTATAATCATACAAAGTTGGAAGATATAGCCCAAGATACTGTCATATGAATGGAATAGACTACAATTATATTAAGATTGTTTTACTCTAACAGAAATATTTAAATAAAAAGAGTCACTGGGGAAGTGTCCCAATAGTTAACTGTGCATGTTGCATGTATATCAAATTTAATTTTATTGGAATGAAGACTACATACACCTCAATTATGTTTCATCACACTATTATTAGTACTTCAAATACTGCTTTATACCCATGGGGTCCTCAGTTTTCGATTTTAAAAGATGAAGTTGAACTCAAAGTAAAATGTTTTACAATAGTGGGGAAAAGTCCTTTTAAAAAAAAAAATCAAAGGCCTGAGTTTGCTTACTGATGTGCGAATGATTTATATGCATAATTCACAAGTCAGTTTAACACAGTATAAAAATGAAACAAGTAGCTTGCAACTACAGGAATTGTAGTTAATTCCAATCCAAAAGGTTTTGCTTTGCATTTGAATTAAGAGATCAGACCATATGGTATTGAAAATCAACGGGCAGATATTTGCTTACTCTTCTTGAAAGTGGTTATGCCAGACCGCATGCCTAGAGAGAACTGTCCCTGATAAGAATAGCAAATGGAAGAAATATAAGGACTTTTAAGTCCTTCTCACAAACAGTACCATAGTATCACACTAAATGAATAATTGTGATTTTTTTTTTTTTTAACAGCTGAAGGCACATGATCTCAATGCCAGTTTTAGGGATGTAATTTTACCACCTGAACAAGGATTGTGAGGCATAGCTAGCAGAGGGAATTTTTTTCCCCCTACTTTCTGTATGACCTTGATTAAATCGTTTATTTTGCAAGGACAATAACATAGGTGGTGTAGGGATTAGCTGCTTACTCAGACAAATCCTCCCGATAGATGTGACTTTCTGAATCTGTCAGTCCTCCAAGAACAGGATTAACTCTTTCATGCCTTTTTGGTGTAAGCAAAGGAAAGCATTGACTTGATAGCTAGTAATCTATAATAAAGCAAAAGGGACACAAAACGTAGAGTGAGAGATGGTTTCTTATTAGATAACATTTCTCTTTAGCTAATAAAAGTATATGAGTAAATAGAGGATGCTTAGGCATGTTTAGGAAGCTGAGTCTTTCTATTTTTTGCTAGAATATAGAGTAGATAGAGGAGAACAATTTGAAATGATTAGAGAGGGATTTTGGTTCCATATTGTGGGACTTCAATGTGAGGAAGAAGAGTTTGAATTGTACTCATTAAGCAACAGGAAATCAACTACTAAACATTTTTTGGCAGGAAAGCGACCAAATTTAGGCACCAGTAAGATTAGTTCAGCTTTAATGATAACAACAGTTAACATTTATATAGCACTTACTACTATATGCCAGGTACAGTGCTAAGCGCTTTACAACTACTACACTATTTGATCCTCACAATAACCTTAGGAGGGAGGTGCTATTATTATCATCATTTTACAGGTAAGGAAACTGAGGAAAATAGAGATTGAGTGACTCTATGATCACACAGCTAGTAAGTGTCCGAAGCCAAATTTGAACTCAGGTCTTCTTGATGCCAGGTCCAGTGTTTTATCCACTGTGCTACCTAAACATGTATTGACAAACCCGTTTGGAGACAAAGCCAGGCAGGTTGCAATGAACTGCCATGGTAGGGATGATGGCAGTTGAAATATAAAGACAGATACGACAGATGTTTTAGAGATGGAATCAGTAAGATAATATGAAAAATGAGGTGTTGTTTGTATTTTCGTTTTCAAAGAGGATCAATGATGTGACATCTTGACTTGTGCATGAATTGGATTTAAGTGAGGAGGAGTTGCAAAGAATTGTCACGCTCACTTTCTTTTCCTGAGTCATCAAAGTCCAGTGGTAAGAAAAAAGTCAAGACAACAGGCAATATCCCAGGACGCAGTGGATGTTCTTGGAGTCTTCGTGTCTGACCAAGCTCTAAGTGATCCACAGGCTTCACAGTCACTGGAAAAAACTGTTTTCATACAACCCTTCTGCTGGGGAAATCTTCACATGCTTGGGGTAGATAGCCCCCTACCTCAGCAATGGGTCTAAGGATTGTTGGTTACCCTTAGCCTGGGTTAGCCCTCTACCCAGATAGTTTCACCAGGGTGTGGTTGCTGTACATGCTATAGCTTTTTGAAGCCACAGGTCAGAACTGGCTGAACCAGGTGGACACCAAAGGTGGATGAGCAGCCCTGGAAAGGACTCACCAAGACCCTACACCATCCTCCCTGAACACAGTATGCACTGTATGAAAGGTGAGATGTAGGTGATAGTTAAAGGTATGAGAGTGAATGAAATCATTAAGGGAGGAAATGTACAGGGAAGAGAGGACCCAGGAAAGACCCTTGGGAAACACTCATGTTAAAGGATGGGAAAGAACAAAAAATCATTTTGTTAAGAAGTTCACCGTTTTGTTTTTTTTTTTTTAATATACTATCCCAGTTTTCGTTATTTGTAGTCTGAACAACTGGAACAATTTGAATTTGCTTAGGAAGAAACCACTGCTCTAATGCTATGTATCCTTGTCAGACAAGGCTGTTATTTCATTTTTCTTGGGTGAACAATTTTTCTCAGTTATAGATAAGAGTTTACTGGATAAGGTGGTAATATCTTTGGAGACTGTGGTTAAGTAAAAACCAAAGACATTTGAAAAAAAATTTTCAAGGTCACCGTGGACAGCGAGGTGACACAGTGGATAGAGTGCTGGGTCTGGAGTCAGGAAGACCTGAGTTCAGATCAGGCTTAAGAGAAATACTAGCTGTGTGACTCTGAACAAGTGACTTAATTTGTTTGCCTCAGTTTCCTCAGTTTGCCTCAGCAAAATAGGGATAATAATAGCACTGTCTCTCAGGGTTTTGTGAACATCAGATGAGATAATATTTGTAAAGTGCATAGCACAGTGCCTGGCACAGAGTAGATGCTATATTAGGGCACTGAGGTGGTGTAGTGGATAGGGCACTGGGCCTGGAGTCAGGAAGACCTGAGTTCAAATCCAGTGTCATATACGTAGAAGTAGTGTTACCTGGGCAAGCCACTTAACTCTGTTTGCCTTAGTTTTCTCTTCTATAAAATGAGCTGGAGAAGGAAATGGTAAACCCCTCTAGGATCTTTTTCCAGAAAACCCAAAATGGCATCATGAAGAGTCAGTCACAACTGAATGACAATAACAAAGCTATATTGGTTAGACTCTATGTATAAGAATTTTAATGATTTGGTCCCATAATGTACATAAAAGATTTCCCCAATGGACAGACTTTAGAAATCATTTTTGGGAGGTAAGTAAAAGCAGGACAAAAATACATAAACATCTATTCTGAATGCCATTTTAAAACAAAATCTAAAATGTGAATTGTCTGAATTTTTCAAGAGCAGTTGAAACTATGCAGGATTTGGAGTCAGAGTATTGAGGCCATAATCTAGAATCTGCTACTTACTACCTGTGTGACGTTGGGCAAGTCACTTAACATCTTGCTTCCTCCTTTTTTCTCATCTATAAAATGAAGGGATCAAATTTGATGACATCTACGGCTCCAATTTTATGAGTCTGAGAAAAATCATGAAAGACTTACTTTGTGATTTTTTCCCCATCTCTCTTTTATGTTCTTTGGTTCTCTCTCCCTCTAGTGCTTCATATATCTAGTATTAAGTGTAGTTCAACATTTCATGCTTCTTTGAAATTTAGCAATAATATATTATAGCTAAGGAAACTCTTCATTAACTAGGATATGTGAATTATCAGCATAGCCCATTGCCTAAGCATACCTGCCAGTCAGTCAACAAGAGTTTATTAAGTGTTTCCTATGTGCTAAGCACTCTGCTAAGTGCCAGAAAATGAGTGTAACATATTTTTTCTAGGCTTAAGAGCCAGAGCACAGATATAGAATAGAAAAAAGAAATAAAAACATTCCATAAACTTAAATATTGTAACTTAAATCCAAAGAAAGAAAAAAAAGCATGTTGTATACATAGCAGAACATAAGAGAAGATTCAAAATATGTAACAATAAATTCTCATTTCAAGAAAGCCTGTATGATAAATAATACATGTCATTTTGAGAATTGTCCATCTTTCCTTTGCTTCCTTGTAAGTTTTCTTTTGTTCTCTGCTGTCCATTTTACTTTGTTTTTTCCCCTCCTCCCACCACCCCCAGAAGGCTACAATAAAGTTTAGATATATATTTCTCTATAGTTAGAGAAATACATACATGTACACATATATACCTACATACATATAGACATATACTTCCCCAAATATTCTACTTCTGATATTTGTTCTTATGTATGTGCATCTCTTGTTTCCTATCCCTCCTGCCTCCTCTACTTCACTTCTAACCACTGCCTTGACCTCCTATTACTTGCCTACCCCACCTCCAAGGATGCCTCCCCTATACTCCCACTCCCGTAAATCTAAACACCCTTCTATACCCCTATTTTACCTATTCCCTCACCCTCCCCTCTAAAGATCCCTCCTTTGTCCTCTCCCCCTCCCTATGACCCTACCATTTTAATTCTTCTGAATTTAGAAGACTTTTATACTCTTTTAAACACACACACACACACACACACATCCCTCTTAAACCCATTCCCAATGAAAGTAGGTTACCAGAACTACCAGCCCTCCTCTACCATCTAATTCCTCTGTATCAATTCTTCCTCTTGCATCTCATTTATATAAAATAATTACTCTTTTTAGCTGTTCCTAAATGGTTTTACTTTTTAAATTCATATCTTATTCAGGTTTACCTCAAACTTTCTTATGAATTACCCAATTATTAATAAGAATTTCAGACATACATTTTACATATATAAAAAGTAAACAGTCTGTTCTTATTAATTCCTTATAATCAGTCTTTGTTATGTGCCTTATATATCTCTTGGTTCTCGTATGTCAAATCTTCTATTAAGTTCAGAATTTTTTTAAACAAAGTCTTGAAAGTCAGAGAGTTTAGGAATTTGACTATGATATTCCTATGAGTTTTCCTCATATGATTTCTTTTAAGTGGTGATTGATAGATTTTTTTCTATTTCTAGTTTCCCCCCTTATTCTAATGCTTCAAGACGATTTTCTTTAATTATTTCTTATATTATTGTATCAAGATTCTTTTTTTGTTCACAACTTTCAGTTAGTCTGATTATAGTTATATTTTCTCTTCTTGATCGATTCTCCAAATCTGTTGCTTTTCTTATAAGATGCTTCACTTACTATTTATCATTATTCATATTTTGTTAATTATTTCTTGAATGGGTAGCTAGGTGGCACAGTGAGTAGAGCACCAGCCCTGGAGTCAGGAGGACCTGAGTTCAAATGTGGCCTCAGACACTTGACACACTTACTAGCCATGTGACTCTGGGCAAGTCACTTAACCCCAATTGCCCTCCAAAAAAAAATGCTTTAATTATTTCTTGACCTCTTATAATTTTGCTAACTTCACTTTACCCAATTCTAATTTTTAAGGTGCTATTTTCTTCCGTAAGATTCTGGATCTCCTTTTCTAATTGGTTGACTTTCCTTTCATATCCTTCTTGTTTTTCTTGGATTCTTCTTTTTAAATTTTTCTTCCATCTCTGTCATTTGATTTTTAGAGTCTTTTTAAAGATCTTCAATGAATTATTTTTGGGCAGGTGTCCATCTGGCATTACTCTTTGGGGGTTTCTTTACTTCAATATCCTCCTTTGAAGATGAACCCTGGTCATCTCTATTCTCATAGTAGCTTTCTACAGTTGGATTCTTTTTCCTTTGCCTGTGCATTTTTTGTGTGCTAATAGGTTAATTTTTGCAATTTCCTCTAGCCCTATGGTATAGGAAATGGTACCTCTTGCCCAAGATCTTCAGTTCTCCCCTCTAGCCTGAAACCAAAACAAAACCTCCAACCCCCTGTAAGTGTCCACAGCCAGGGGCTTTTTGTCCCACTGCTTCTGCACTTACCTGTGTTGGCTCCTTCTCACCTTGTTGACGCTCTTTGCAGCACAGCTGGGTCTGGCATTCCTTGTCAGCAGAGATTCCTTCAATCTTCCCCAGCTCAGATGCTCAACTCCCCTCACTATAACCAGGACAAAAGTTCCTGTTTCTGGGGCTGAGGATTTCTCTCAAACCAAGCAAACTCAGGGCTTGCTGCTTGTTGTTGAAGCAGACCCTAGCCTGGAGGTGTTTACTCTTCACGGTGATCACATGGGATTTTTGGGGGATTTTTCTTCCAGTCTTCTCAAATTGCCCCAGGAAGACTCCTCTTGGGTTCCTTTTCTTATTTATTTCCACTCACACTTTACTTGCTGTAAGGTGCTATTTTAACTCTTCTGTGGGGACAAATCTTGAGGGCTTGGAATTTTTTGACCTCGTCTGCCATCTTCCTAGAATCCTCTCTGAGTCTAACGTATTAAAAGCTAGCCATTGAAATGCCAGCAAACTGTACCTCACTTTATGCAACAGATGAATTACCAAAATATATAAATCAAAGAGTAGTGTAAGTACCCTGGGTAGTAATGATTTAGCATATAAATGGAATCATACAATCTTAGAGATGGAAGAGACCACAGAGCCTTTCTAGGGCAATCTCTTTCTGAGCAAGAATAACCTCTATAACATCTGCAATGAGGGGTCATACTGACTTTGCTTAAAGACTAAACTGAGCAGACATTGCCTTTTGTTAAGCTCTAAGGATTTTATTCCTTGTTCTCCCCTAATCTTCCTTCTATATGAAAGCCCTTCAGATACTTGAAGACTCTTAAAGGTTTAATTTTCCTGTTTGTGGCCAAGCTTTTCCATTTCCTTCAAGCAATACTCTTATAGTGAGGTTACCAGTACGTAGAGTTGTTCACATGTTGTCCCCTCCACTGGATTCCACTGTTTTCCTATTTTTACAAGTGAGAATATTTGTCCTTCCCTGGTCCTATAACACCTCTTTCCTTCTATGTGATCTTTCATCATTTACAATGTTTCAACAATCTCAGTTACCTGTTCTTTTAGTACTTTTAATGTACTTTTTCTAAACTCCATGCTTTGAATTCAGGAAAGGTGACTTGGTGTTTTCTTAAGGATTTATCTTGGGTTCCAATTTCCTATTAGCCATCTCTATTCTGTTCTGCTCAGTCTAAATTTTTTTTTTTTGTAAAATAAGAAATATCTCAGTAATATATTTATTAGCTCCATAATTTATTGATTTTATAAGTTCATGTTTTTGTATTTCATGGGACATATTAAATTCAATAGTACTTACAATACTGATACTAATTTAGTCCTTAACATAGTAGATTCACACAGTGGTGGCACAGTGGATAGAGTGTTGGGCCTAGACTCGGAAAGACTCATCTTCATGAGTTCAAATCTGGCCTGAGATATTTTCTAGCTGTCTGACCCTGGACAAGTCAATTAAGCCTGTTTGCCTCAGTTTCCTCATCTCTAAAATGAGCTGGGAAAGGAAATGGTCAATGACTTCAATATCTTTGCCAAGAAAGCCCCAAATGAGGTCTTGAAAAGTTGGGCGTGACTGAAAATGACTGAACAACAACAACAAGTGAATAGTGAAAGGGATGTATCATTATAGAGAATTTTCTCCCAGTGTACAGGAGTTAAGCTCTTTGTCTGAAACTCATGCAGTTAACGGAGTTACCTGTGACACATGTCAGAAGCCAGGCTTGGACCTAGGTTGTTCTGATTTTTAGGCCAGTTCTATCCACCACCACACTACATCGCTTTCTCTAATGAATATCAGAACCAATATTGCATTATCGTGATTTTTTGTGTCGTCACAGGAGGAAAGAAAGAATAATGGAAAATGTGACAGTAAAGTTTTTATATGTTATTTGAGATAATTAAATCAATCACGAAAATTCTAAGTTCTAGATTTTCTTTTTGCTATTTTAACTGAAAATTTTCTATTTTATTTGATTAATCTGATAAAGTCTGCATTTATCATAACTCAATATACAACCAGCTATATAATGTAACTCAAAGAATAAGGACTTTTAAAAAATACATATATAATTCTTTGGATTTTCCATGCTTAGCACTGTGATTATGCATTAGGGGAGGTGGTCAGTTCTTGTACTTAATTCTGATTGCTTTATGAAATATTACATGGAATTATTCTCTTTGTACAAGTATTTTAAAAATCCCACTTTCTGGTTTTCTCTGACAGTTAGATGGGCTAATGCAATGGCTTTTAAATGAAATACAGCAATGAAGAAAGGAAAGATACATACTTAGTCCACCACATGAAGAATTCACAAAATACTGTGCTTAATCATAGGTTTATTAGCTAAAAGGAACCAGTGTGTTGACCTCTGCTCCCTACCACCAAACACTCTTTAGATGATAAAATTCAAACCTAGATAAGACAACTAATTTTATTAAGATCACATGGGGAATAAAGCGCAAAAATGGAATTCAATCCCAATTTTTCTGACTCCAAATGCCACATTCTTTCTTCTATCCCCTTTGAAGAACATTTGGAAATACTCCTGTCCAATCCCTTCATTTTAATGACGAGGAAACCGGCCAAAGAAATTCTAGTGTTTGACATTCCTTTTGTATTAAAATTATCTTTTTCTAACTATAACCTAGGAAGTCTAATTTCTTTACTTATGTAAACGAGATGCCACTTGTTTCTTTGACTTCTTGACTTGAATTCAGGACAGCACGGTTTAGTTGGTAGCATGGTACAAAGAAAAAGGATACCGGGTTTGCTGTTAGCTTCAGATCCCAGCTCTCAATTCTTAACTAGGTGACCTTGGGCAACACATCTTTGTTCTCTTAGCCTGAATTTCTTAATCTATAAAATGAGATAGGTAGATTAAATGATCTCTCCACTGCTTTTCAGTTCTGTCCATGGATCTATACATCCATTGGATTCACTGATTCATGAATCACAGTGCTTTGGGCTATTGCTAATAGCATCCTTACAGTTTAAACACATTAGAAATCTTTCAAGAGTGTCTAACTTAATCACAGAGACTTAGAGATTATGGTTCAGGATAATTTAGTCTTGGTTTATTTAGGTAAATAAATCATAGACTAAGAGAATTTCTGACCCCAACAGGACCCTAAAGGTCATCTAGTCCAATCCTTTTATTTTAGAGCAGTGGTTCTCAACCTTCCTAATGCTGCGACCCTTTAAAACAGTTTCTCATGTTGTGGTGACCCCCAACCATAAAATTATTTTTGTTGCTACTTCATAACTGTAATTTTGCTACTGTTATGAATCTATCTGATATACAGGATGTAGTTTCATTGCTACAAATTGAACATAACTCACAGGTTGAGAACCGCTGTTTTAGAGAAAGAAAAACACAAAATGGCCACCAGTCCTATGTGGCTCCATTCAGTTTCCACAGAAACAATGATAGAATATTTATAAAAGGGCTATAGAATGGTTAGGAATTACTCATTTTTAATTTAACTATTAGCTTGAGAGAAGGAAATCTAAATGTTAAACTTTTATCCAATGACCAACTAATTTGCATACTATTGGAAGAAATCAGCTGCATGAATATGGATATCCTTGTGATAAATGAAATGATAAGACATAAAGTAGTTACAGGTGAATGGAATGATAGCTAACAGAATCTCTTTGGAGAAGCAAAAAAGGCGTTGTTGAAGAGATATCAATGAATAACTCATAATAAGCGTAAGATAGAAAACCACTATTAAGGTAACTATGCTTATGTGAAATTATCTGTTCTAGAGAATGAAAAGTAAGATAAATTTTATTAATAACTTGACAAGATTCTCCAAACTAAGATAACATATACTGTGTCACTTGATGATTTCAATATGAAGGTGGGCATAGGAGATAAGACAGAAAAAAATATTTTGGAAAATATAGAATGAAGAAATATAAGATGTCAAAGGTTCATCCACTTTAACTTAAGAAACATTATATATAAAATCACAAAAAATGAAAAAAAACATATGTACTGATTATCCATCTCCTGCCCTGGATCCCTGCAACATGGTATTTTTCATTACTCTCTCAAAAATCTCTTAGCCTTTCTCTGCCCTCTCCCCAAATTGTAATCAAATCAACACTGTCATTTCTATAAACTTCATGCCAATTAACTGCCCTATGCCTCTATTCTCTAGTCCTATGATTTCCCAGTCCGAAACATTCCATCCCTTATATTTGTGGTCTCCTCTGTTAGAATGTAAGCTTCTTGAGAGCAAAGGCTGTTTTTCTTTTTGCACTTGTATCCCTAGTGCTTAGTTAGCATATTTTCTGGCACATAATAAGCACTTGTTAAATGTTTTGCCATTCAATAATTCTTCCGGAAAAGAGTTAGAAGATGTTGGACATGGCAACATCACACAAAAAATGAAAGTGATTATATCTTACTTAAATGATAGGAAATGCCAGGTTACTAGTATGGAACCCTATCAGAATCAGACATATCAATTGTTAGACGATCTTTTTTGAATCAAATTGAATTTGCTATCTGTTTGCAGTTATCCATCAGCATCACACTAAAAGACAGATTAATGATTAGAAGAGATGTGAACAATTTCAATAGCTTTAACATGACCTATTCATACAATCTATTCACATGGTGTAAAAAAAGAAAGAAAAAAAAGATATTGGCCTAATTATCATAATGACCTACAACAGTCTAACCAATATAAAAATCACCGTACTGAGTTGGCCAAAATTACCACAAAACCCCCTTAAGCAACAAACACTGTGTCTTTGCTAAACAAAGAGAAATGCTAGCCAGATTTGGAATAGCTAAGTGGTGGAATGGATAGAACACTGGCCTTGGAGCCAGGAAGACCTGCAATCAGATTTGGCCTCAGACACTTACTAACTGTGTGACTGACCCTGGGCAAATAATTTAACCTCTGTCTGCCTCAATTTCCTCAACTGTTAAATTGGGATAATAATAGTACTTACCTTACAGTATTTTTAATGTAAGGATGAAATGAGCTATTTGTCAAATACAGTACCGGGCATGTAGTAGGCACTTAATAAATGCTTCCTTCCTTGTAAAACACCACGAAGAAGGTAGCAAAGGATTGTATTAGTTCATAAAACAATGCAAAGCCGAGGAAGCAAAAAAAATCTTCGTGAAGTTATTGTAAGACCCATGAACCATATTATCCAATGAGCATTCACAGATTAAACTGTTAGGAGGCCATGAAACAGACATAAAGTGGAAGAAACTTGTCATTGAGGAAATCTAGGACCAGAAAAGGAGATGGGCCAGTTATATAAAGATAGGGATGGCACATCTACAGCCTTAGTGCTCCTCTGGTACTCACGAAACATAAAAAGGCTTAGGGAAAGGTTTCTAGGATTCTGGGTAGAATGACCTGGGGAGGATAAAAATTGCATGGGATGAAAAGTATGAATAGATTATCATCTGTGCTACCTAAGGGAATTTCCACATCTATACGATCACAGGCACTGTGGTAACAGTGAGGAAAGTAATTAAATGAACATTCCCAATCATTTAATAAAACAATGTCCCAATGCCTTAAACACACACTGCCCATAGATGTAATATTTATAGGGAGTGATGGCAGAAAGGAATAAAATGGTTAAAAAATGTATTAGGACAATGCAAATCATCCTATTTGTTATAACAATCTGTCTATCTACACTTACACAATGACATGATTTTCTTTCTAGTTGTTCAAAGGCAAAATATCCTTTTGTTTAAGCATAAGAGTGAAAAAAAGACCACTATGAAGATGATAGTTGAAAATGACGGTGGAATATATTTTAATATTTCCAGATAAGTTACATTATGATCTAGAAATAAAAAGCTATAATAATTGAACAACATGTATATGCCTTGTACTTCATTGTACATTTTCCTTCTGATTGCATAAATATTCATAAGGAAACACCTATGAAAAAAAATTTCAAAGCCCTCAGTTGAAACTGAGCAGTGTGGTTCTTATTAATTTTAATGGGAATCATGCAGTTGCATTCCCACTTACCACTTTAAGAATGTGCCTCCTATTTTCCACCATTAAAGAAATTGTCAACTCTCCTTCTTCTTGTTTGGGTTTTACAATTTAAAAATGTATTAGTTGGATCATTCACAACCTACTTAAAAATATTGCTATTATAGTATTTTAAAATAAAGAATCTAACTCTGTTCTGACAAATTCTTCAACACATTGTTGTTGTCTTTGGAAAGTGTTTTTTTTTTTGCACCTTCTTTGGAGGTTTTTACCTTTTCATAGATGAAAAAAATCCCAATGTATCTGTGACCAGGATTGATACTAAGATTTAGACAGACATATGTTGAGTGAATTTTTTACTCAAACAAAAAGAACTATCTATTTAAATTGCTTTAAAATTTCTGTTCACATATGTAAAATAGGAGCTCATTCCAACATGGACCACTACCCAATTCCTGAGTATGTTTAAAGAAAAAGTGAAATAATAGACAACATAAGAAAGTACTAGGAACAGAATAGAGAAGTGACCAATTTCTACAGGGCAGCTAGGTGGCACAGCAGATAGAGTGTCAGACCCAGGGTAAGGAAGACTACTCTTTCTGAATTCAAATCAGCCTCAGGTAGCTGTGTGACTCTGGGCAAGTCACTTAACCCTACTTGCCTCAGTTTCCTCATCTGCAAAATGAAATGCAGAAGGAAATGACAAACCACTCCAGTGTCTTTGCTAAGAAAACCCTGAAAAGGGTCACAAAGAGTAGGGCATGACTAAAAAACCACTGAACCGCAACAAAGCAATTTCCTGCTCATGCCAACAAATTAAGTGAATGGTTCTGTTGATTTGAAGCCAAGAGCACAGGGACTGAAAAAGTAAAAGAGAATCATTTACCTACAATATTATGACATATTATGACATTCTGGTATGAAACTTTAAAAAGATTATAAGCAGGAACCGTGATTTTGAATCTATCTACTTAGCCACCTAGTTATACATTCTTCCATCCACTTAGTGGACTTTTGAGAGCATTCCCACTGTGGCATGATTCTGAGTTTTCCTTGAATGGAAATTGATAGATTTGTGTTTCTCATCACAATTGAGAATAGAAGAAAAGGAGACATGTGGTGCAGTGGAAGTTGTGCCAGATTTGGAATCGGAGTACCTGCATTCAGATCCAGCTTGACTGCTTATTAACTGTTTTACCACAGGTAAATGATTTCATGTCTCTGGGCCTCAGTTCCTCATTAATAAAATGAGACAGCTGGACAAAAATGCCTTAATGGTCCCTTCCAGATCTAAATCTGTATTCTTTAGATTTATATCTTAAAAGAGTGAAATCATGATCTTCCTATGATTATTGTTTTTAATTTTCAGAGATCTTATAGATTTAGTTTGGTATAGCTTATGGAGTGCTAACCTTTTCCCAGGAAACCTCTCAGTATTATAGGCCAGTAGCGTCAAACTTCAAATAGAAACTGATCCCTGTGGACTGCATATTGACTTAAAAAATAATAACAACAAAAACAACCAAATTAATATTAGTGATGTTGTATTATATTTTTATTTCTTTTGCTTAACATTTCCCAATTACACTTTAATCTGGTTCAGCTAGTGGCAATGAATTTGAAACCTCTGTTTTAGGCAGCTCTATAAGTTGTAGAGAAGACACCAATCTGCATGAGCAGGACTTCCTCATCAAGGAATTTCCTATACATGGGTAATCACAATTATTGTCTCTGTCCTTATAAGTACTTATCATTCTGCCGATTTTTGTCTGAACAGGTCTTTCTTAGATCAGTGACTCATGTCAAAGGAGAAACATTTTCATAAGAATGAGAATGATCCCAAAGATTAACTTCTTGATAAACTGAATTTATACAAACCAAGCCTTATGTAGACTAGTGGTAGTTATCAACATTCTATTAGTACTTCATTACCTTAATCAGTTTCAAGAGTTTTGGGAAGCATGCCAGTTTTTACATGCAGATTTATCTGTGGACTAAAATTGGTAGGACATTCCTCTACTGAGTCCCCTATCATATTAGAATGCCAACCAATCTACTCACCTTAAGACTCTATCAAGACAATGAGAGAGAGAGAGTGAGAGATAAGACAGACAGAGACACAGAGAGATGGAGACAGAGACAGACATAAAGACAGGGAAAGAAAGAAAGAGAAAGAGACAAAGATAGAGACAGACAGACACAGAGACAGAGAGAGACAGAGATAAAGACAGGAAGAGAAAGAGAGACAGAGGGAGATAGAGAGACAGAGAGAAGGAGAGAAAGAAAGAGACAGAGAAAAGGAGACACAGAGAGAAAGAAAATCTATCATTTATTGTCTATGTTTTTAACTGATAAAAATTATCAAAGCATTTAAAAAACCCCACATTTTATACTTTCTTCTTCAATCTGTACTAAAAGACCTCACATTAGGATATGTATGTTACTTCTACTAATGATGAAAAAGTTATAGGTTATGCAGATTAAATCAATGGGCCCTTAAACTTACTAGCATTTTTCTTTTTTTTAGCCATGTTCTGCACCTCCCACATAGCCCCAAGAATTTGGCAAGATTTTCAGGAGACCATAACAGTAAGAACAGCTCCTGTATTATTCAAATATCTCTTATCAAAGAAGATCAATCAAACACTTTCACATTCTCATTCTGGGCCTGACTTTGCAGAAAAGTCATTTGCAGGTAGAGAATGTCCTTCAAAGAAGATATATTAACACCCGGGGAAAAACTGGTGCCAAGAAAAACTGAAGGGTGGGGGTTGTCATATTTTGTTGATGACAGACACAGACTAAAATCCTTAGTTATAAAACATTTCAATCTATTAGCAAAAAAGTAACAGGAAAAAGGTACATTTAGACTTCACCTAGTACTCTATGTAACCAGCTTTCACACAGGATCACAATGAAACCATCCTGGAGAGATGCAAATTATTACTTTCTTTTCTTTCTTCCCTTTTTTTTTTTTAAGGATCTCTAATACAAATCATACAAACTCCTATGTTTATTAATTCCAAAGTTCATTTATATGTAAGTTATTTTATTAAGCATCTCACAATACAGTGCAATGGAAACAGCCCTGTATTTAAAGGATCTGGATATGAGTGGTCTGTTATTATCACCTGGGTCACTAGAAATGCAGATATTAACTTTGGTAGGTTCTTGCCCAAAGCTCCTTCCCAGGGTTCACATCTACTTGGAATATCCAAAAAATTGGGATAAAAATCAGTCTTTACATAGACAAAATGAGCAACTATCTTTGTGGTGGGTCTCAAGGGTGTTAGGAAAATCCTAGTCTAAAATCATCTACCCAACTGAAAGAGATAGAGGACTTGGTGGATAGAGCAATGGGCCTAGATTTGAGAAGGCCTGAGTTCAAATCCACCCTCAAACACTTATTAGCTGTGTAACCCTAGGCAAGTCATTTAACATCTGTCAGCCTCAATTTCCTCAGTTATAAAATATAAATAATAGTATCACCAGTTTCCCTGAGTTGTTGTGAGAAAATATTTGTAAAGTGCTTAGCTCAGTGCCTGGCATGTGGGAGGTGCTTAATAACAAAAAGCATCCAGCATTTATATAGCACTTTAAGGTTTGCCATCCACTGCACCCCTGGACTGCCATACTTGTTGCCTGCTTGCCTGGAGGACATAGTGAGAATGAAATCTATTGAATACCTAAAACTCCAAATAAAAACTCCTGAGAACATTAAAGCCAAAATCCAGAGCTTCTTGGTCAAAGAAAAACAATTACAAACAGAAAGAAAACACATAAAAAAGAAAGAATTCAAGTATAGTGGGACTGCAGTTAAAAATCATGCAAAATTTAGTGGCCACCACTAGAAAAGAGTGTAGAGGTTAGAATATGATATTCCAGAATACAAAAGACATAGGCTTACCACTCAAAATAACATACCCATTATGACTGAGTACAATTGTATGGGGGCAGGGGTGGGAAGAGAGGAAAGCAAAAAATGGATCTTAAATGAAATAAAGAACTTTCGAGCATTCTTTTGGAAAATATTAGAGCTGTATAAAAACTCTGAAATGTAAACATACAAGTTAGAAGAATCATAAAAAGCAATTTTGAGGATTTGTGCAGCCTCTCCATGCTCAAGAATTCTATAGCCAGGAAACCTAAACAGAGAAACCAGTCTTCTACTGATGGTGCTTATAAATTGGTCTTTTATCATTCAGGAACAGATGAATAACTCTGTTCAAGGTGTTAGGGAGAAAGAAACTGGTAGGAATCAATCAGTCTCTGTGACACCTATGTTGAATCAGGTAACAGATGCCTCAGTGTTTGCTCTTCTCTTTTAGTTAGCTCACGTAGCTATTGTGACAATCTTTGTATTCATAAAATTCATAAAATTATCTACATGTAGATATAGATATATACATATGTGTGTATGTATATATATATACACACATATACATACACATGTGGGGGGGGGGTGTGGGGGAGTATATACTGTTTCCCTCAGGGTCCATCATCTTTCTTTGGTAAAGGCAAAAATGCTACCTCTGAAATAAAGATGAAGTGTGTTACCTGCTGACTGAAACATGGTGAACTCAAAAGGCAAAATTAGATACACATTTTTGGAAATGGTCAATTAAAGATATGTTTGGGGGGAGGGGTGGAGCCAAGATGGCAGAGTAGAAACAGGAACATCCATGAGCTCTCACACCAACCACCTACAATACCTGTAAAATATGACTCTACATAAATTTTAGAGCTACAGAATCCACAAAGTGACAGAAACAAGTCTCCTGCTGAAGGTAGGCTGGCATGCCGAGAGGAAGGGTCTACCTCACTGAGCTGGGAGCCAAGCACAGTCCTGCATGAGCAGTGTGGGCCTGGACCCACGGTGGCCCTGATCAATGTCTCAGACTGGCCAGAGCAGACTTTGGGAGAGTGAATCACTGGCAGCTGTGCTGGCTTTCAGACTTCTCAACCCATAAACACCAAAGAGAAAGTAAAAGGTCAGTGGGGAACTCAGTTGGAACTGGGTGACAGAAGAGTGTGGTCTGGCTCCTGTCCCTGGGGTGAGAGGTGGCAGAGGCACAATGGCTACAGCTGCTGCCACATGGCTACCTCCAGAGCTCTTGGCTTGCTGATCATAGGGGGACTAAGAGACCATTCATAGGGTAATAGCTCTTGCTTTGACCTGCTCAGATCTGGGTCACTGTCTTGGGCTGTGGTCCTGGGGTGAGAAAAGCTAGTGTGCCAGAGCTTATGGTGGGTGTAGAGAGAATACCCTCCTCAGACCTCTGAAAACATTTGCAAAACCTCCAGCAATTTGGGACAAAGTTCTCCACTCTGTAAGCAGAGTTACACCATGGCAAAGAGCTCAAAAGTCAAGTAATTGGCTGGCAAGATGAGCAAGCAGAGGGAGCACAATCAGATCAGAGAATCCTTTTTGGGGGACAAAAAGGATCAAAGCATGAACCAGAAGAAGTCAACAAAGGTAAAACTCCATCAAAAGCTTCCAAGAAAAATATGAACTGGTTACAGGCCATGGAGGAGTTCAAAAAGGATTCTGAACATCAAGTAAGAGAAGTGGAAGAAAAATTTGGAAGAGAAATGAGAATGTTGCAAGAAAACCATGAAAAGTGAGTCAACAGCTTGCAAAAGGAGACCTCCTAAAAATACTGAAGAAAACAACACCTTAAAAAATAGACTAACTCAAATAGCAAAAGAGGCCTCCCAAAAAGAGGAGAAGAATGCCTTAAAAAGTCGATGGACCAGATGAAAAAGGAATTTCAAAAACTCACTGAAGAGAATAATTCCTTCAAAATTAGACTGGAGGAAATGGAAGCTAATGACTTTATAAGAAATCAAGATACTATAAAACAAAGCCAAAAAAAATGAAAAAAATAGAAGGCAATGTGAAATATCTCATTGGAAAAACCATTGACCTG
>CM053587.1:144779601-144798856 GCA_028646515.1 Pseudochirops corinnae | reverse complement strand
GGGGGGGGCTGGGGTGGAAAGAAAGAAGAGCAGCTTCTTGCATTGGAGGTTGCTCCTAGCTATTTTTTTGTTAATAAGTCCTAAAGTTAACATTTTTACTTTGCAAATAAGAATTCCTATCTGTCTTCAAGTCTGATTTTTCTCTAAATTCATAAAACCATTGCATGCAGGAACTTGTAATTTCTATGCAGGAATATATTTCTATGGTTTCAGTAGTGTAGAGATCATCAAAATGGAGAAATCCCTTGCACCAAAGTAGGTTGATGCCTTCTTTGCTACATATAGTCTTAGAAAGTTGCCTAGAACAGTGAGAAAGTAAATGACTTACCCAGGGACCTCAAATTCACCTCTTCCTGGCTTTGAGGTCATCTCTCTATCTACTACCCCAAGCTGTCTGTCATTTTGCTTTGTAAAATCTTGTCGATAAAGAAAATAATGTATAATTGGATTCCTGCCTTTTCCAAAAGAGAAAAAAGTGATGCATTAAAGCTTAGTGAAACACCAAGAAGGTAAATAATCAGAAAGCAATTTGAAATCATGATCTGAAACTTGCCTAAGATAAGTTTCATTATTATTCAATTTTATTTGAATATTACTAGATCATTTCTTTTTTTTGTTATGTGATTTTATTTTTTGCCTTTTTTTTTGAGGGGAGAAGGCAGGGCAGTTTGGGTTCAGTGACTTGGCCAAGGTCACATGGCTACTACGTGTTGAGTGTCTGAGGCTGGATTTGAACTCAGGTCCTCCTGACTCCAGGGCTGGGTGCTCTATTCACTGTACCATCTAGCCACCGTCGTAGATCATTTCTTAAGGACTCAAGCTTTTTATCTTAATCTCCCAAGCTTTTCTTTCCAATTATTAGTGTATTTGGATGCAGTGCTAAAAGAGTTTTGGGATACTGTATTATTTATGTTATCCCAAAACATTATGTATGTTTGTTCCCGCCCCTCCCTTTTCTTTTTGGGCCATGAATTTGGCCTTGATCTTGCTCCAGTTTGTTTGGGAGCTTCCATTAGGCAATCAGTGACTAAGTGTGAGGACCTTTTAATTCCTTTCTCCTCACATTATTTAAGAAAGCTTGTTAAATAATCTTCCCTGCTTTTTAATGACCATTAATTTTGTTCTGTGAGTCTTTAAATAATTTTTTTTAAAAAAAGCAGAATAAATCTTAATTGCAATGATACTTTAAACAGATAACATTGTCTGTAAGGTAGAACATTACCTATCACAATTCCCCCACTAGGTCACTCACCATCTCTAACTAAGTCACATATTCTAAAAACTTTATCTTTCATGTAGGCAGAGAGTGTGCTTCAGCCTTCTTCTATACCAGTCAGAGTACAGAGCATGTATATTGCTAAATTCTTGTCAAATGATTGGTCTGATTGGCTAATTAACTTCCTTTAAGGCCCAGGTCACTAACACCTCCCTTAGCACCCTGTCTGGTGGTAGGAGGTGCCTAATAAATGCTTGTAAATTTGACTTGATTTCCTACAGGAAACCTTTTCTGGTCACCTTAGTTGTTTGTGCTCTCCCCCAACCTTAAATTTTAGGCCCATAGGTGGTACAGTGGACAGAGTCAAAAGGCCAGAGTTCAAATCTTATCTTATACACTTATTAGCAAGTCACTTATTCTCTCTGTGCCTCAGTTTTCCCATCTGTAAATCAGGGGAATGATAGTGCCTACCTCACAAGGTTGGCAGGAAGACCAAATGAAATAAAATAGGTAAGATACTTTATAAACCTTAAGGTTCTATATAAATACTATTTATTGTTATTAAATTGTCTTGTATTTTCTTATTGTTTTGATGTTCTATTCCTCCAGTGTAATGTAAGTTCTTGAGAGCAGGGACCATTTTTAAATTTTGTCTTTGTATCTCAAAAGCATAACGCAGTGCCTTGTGTCAATCAATCTATCAACAAGCATTTATTAAGCAAATTCTTGTTGTTTGTCATTCATTCTCTAAGACAGCGGTTCTCAACCTGTGGGTTATGTTCAATTTAAATACATCCTGCATATCAGATATTTACATTACAATTCATAACAGCAGCAAAATTACAGTTATGAAGTGCAACGAAAATAATTTTATGGTTGGGGGTCACCACAACATGAGGAACTGTATTAAAGGGTCACAACATTAGGAACGTTGAGAACCACTGCTCTAAGAGCACCAATGACATCATGGTAGCGATGTCTTGGCTTACATGTGCACTGGAGTTGGAGGAGGCAGGGCTTTGAAAAGTCTAGGTGCTGGAGATACAAAGACAAAAAAAAAATTCACAGTATCTGCCATTAAAAGGAACAGCTAGGTGGTGAAGTAGATAGAGTGCCAAGCCTGGAGTCAAAAAGCCTCATCTTCCTGAGTTCAAACCTGGACTCAGACCCTTACTAGCTGTGTGACCCTGGGCAAGTCACTTATTCCTGTTTACCTCAGTTCCTCATATAGAAAATGAACTGAAGAGGGAAATGGCAAACTACCCCAGTATCTTTGCCAAGAAAACCCCTAATGGAGTTATGAAGAGTCAGATGCAACTGAAACAAAGGAGCAGCACCAACAAAATCTGCCCTTAAAGAGCTTATGTTCTATTGGGTGATTAAACTTGTACATACATGCAAATACATATATTTAAATGTATATAAAATCCAGTATATAAATTTGTACATAACAGATTAATAAATCATTGTTATATGAGCCTGGTCAGTGACGGTTTTCCATTAAATAATACATATTTAATATAATTTCAGGTAACTTTTAAATTATTAGGGGAAGATATATAAATCTAAAGTTAAATTGTCCCAGACCAATGATTTTCATCCTCTTTAAAAACCTAATATAAAAGACAGAATTACAAAGAAAAAGCTCCTTAGTCATAAGATATAATTGCCTTTTCAGTGCTAATTGTGCACAGCTTTCATTATACCCAAAAATGAACGCAAAGAGACAACACTAACTTATTTTCTTTGATGAGAGAGACAGAGACAGAGAATGACAGAGAGAGAGAGAGAGACAGAGAGAGAGACAGATAGAGACAGAGAGACAGAGAGAGAAAGAGAGAAAGAGAGAGAGAGAGAGAGAGAGAGAGAGAGAGAGAGAGAGAGACAGAGAGACGGGGGGCGGGGGGGGGGGGGAGAGAGAGACAGAGAGACAGAGACAGAGAGAGAGAGAAAGAGAAAGAGAGAGAGAGGAAAGAATCCCAAAGGCTCATTTTCAAAGCAAGGAAAAAAACCTTTAAAAAATATTGTGTAAGGAACAACATGAACTATACAAACTCTCCTAGTACAGGACCATCTTATTGTCAATTTCAACCTTACTTAATGGCCTAGTTACCTCAATCTGAGTAGAAAGCTTGCTATTAAATTTAACAAAGAACATCTGTTTTTCATTTGAGGTGCATTCAACTGTTCATTAAAGTGTCCTAACTCTGCCTTTTTTCCCCCCCTGTTTCACAATACTTTGCCTTTCTAATAGTCTTGCAAGTTCAGCATGTGACTTAAAAACCTCAGAGTCATTGTGGCATTTCCTTAGAAAAATGCCAGGAGAAACATGAGAGAAGTGAAAAATCTTAACGAAGTTCAATAACAGTTTCTCTAGTTTACCTTTTCCATACTTCCTAGGGGTGTTTATTTTCTGCAATTATTCATCTAGGCTTCAGTGAACCCGAATACTAATAAATTTCAAGAAGTGTAATGAGAGGCCTTTCCTTCTGTCTGCAGGGAAGCTGAGGAAAACTCTGAGCTTGTCTGTAAGTTATTAGTGTTAGCACCTTTGGTGGAAGTATTTGCTTACCTTCCACAGTAAGCCAGACCAGGTCAAAATAGTGTCATAGAAAAAAGGCTGCAGATTTCTTTAATACTTTGATTATATTTGCATAAATTATTTTTCCTAGTGTGCATAAGGTACAATTGTTTGCCCCTTAACTTTGCTTTCTCTTTATTATATCTATCAAATGACTTTAAAAAATAAAGGGATTCTTACAACCCACTTAAAAATAAACAGGTGAACTTGGCATTTTGTAAAATATGGTACCTTATTAGAGGAGGAAAGGAAATATTTTTAAATTGAAAATATTTCTGTGTATACATTAATGAAAAACATTAAAATGTCAAGAAACAGTTGGATCTGCTCAGGCAATAAAGTGTAAAATTCAAATATCACATTTGTTTTATTTTATGCTTGTGTGTTTTAAGTAATGCTAAAGGGATTGTGCTAAAGGGATTGTCCATGTATATTACTGAGTAAATATGGGCAGTGGGAGATAAGGAAATAAACATTTATTAAGCACCTACTATGGGCCAAACACTGCACTAAGTGTAAACAGTGCTGTTACAAATATCTATCTTGTTTAATTCTCACAATAACCCTGCAAAGTAGGTGTTATTAACATTTTACTGTCCAGGAAACTGAGGCAGAAATAAGTTAAGTCGGTAGCCCAGGGTGACATAGCTAGTAAGTAGCTGAAGTGAGATTTGTATGTAGGTCTTCTTGTTCCAGGTCCAGCACTTACTCTATCTGCTGAGCCACCTGCTGGAATTTACATTTAAGTAAATTCATTATAATCTGGTCAGTCAGGCAAACTTTCATTAAGCATTTACTATGTGTTAGTCCCTGTGCTAAGTACTGAGGATGTAAAGAAAGGCAAAAAATGCCTGTTCTCAAGGAGATCATAATTTAATGGGAAAGACAACATGCAAACTTTTCTTTAAACTATAATACACACACACACACGCAACTAGATGGTACAGGGCATAGAGTGCTGGGCCTA
This sequence comes from Pseudochirops corinnae, assembly GCA_028646515.1. NCBI lineage: Eukaryota > Metazoa > Chordata > Mammalia > Diprotodontia > Pseudocheiridae > Pseudochirops > Pseudochirops corinnae. Next base: position 144,794,092 of record CM053587.1, on the reverse strand, counting down.
AGGTCAGGAAGACTTATTTTCCTGAATTCAAATCTGGTCTCAGACACTTACTAGCTGTGTGACCCTGGGCAAGTCACCTAACCCTGTTTGCCTCAGTTTCCTCATCTGTAAAATGAGCTGGAGAAGGAAATGGCAAACCACTCTAGTGTCTTTGCCAACAAAATCTCAAAGAGGGTCACAAAGAGTCGGATACAACTGAAACAACTGAACAGCAACAACATAAGTACATATACTATATATGTGTGTATACATACATATTGTATTTGTGTTTGTATAAGTATTTTAGCTGGAACTTGAAGGAAGCCAGGAGGCAAAGATGAAGATGTAAACATCAGCAAACATACGACACAGAAGGGGTAGTAGTAGCTGACATAATACCCACTTTCATCCATTCATTAGACAAGCACATATATTTCAGAAACTGTGCTAGGTTCTGGGCATACAAACAAAACTGAAACAGTCTCTGCCCTCAAAGACTTGACATTCTACTACAACTCTGCTAAGGAGTTAGGGGAAATGCAAAATTTAAATTTTTTTTAAAAAAGAAAAAGGTCCCTGCCCAAATCGAGTCTTGGTAAGACATGCATATAACTCTAACATGATAGTACATTATAAATACATCAGAGAAGCTCTCGTAATTCAAACATGCCTAGCATATAGTTCATAGGATTGTTAAAGATAGAGACCAAAGATGAACCTAGCATCCATCATTTAATTTAATTTTAAATAGAGTCTTGTATTTTTGAGGTTTCATTTTTCATTCCTTATTTAATTTATTCAGGGAGGCTGAGGGCGGAAATTGACATGAGACACCATTTAGTAAAACCCACCTGTACCTGAACAACAATCCCTTCTACCACATCCCTGACCAGTCTCCAGCATTTTCATGAAAACCTCCACTGAGCAGAAATTCACAGAAGTTCATTATATATTAGGATAGTGTTAATGCTTGGTCTTAATGCCTTAAATATAGACAAAAGCCATCTCAGCACACATTTCACCCATTACTTTTTATTCTGCCTTCTGGGGCCAAGGAGAGCAAGCCTAATCCCTCTTCTAGCTGAGAGCCCTTAAAATACCCCAACACAGAGATGACATAGTCCCCACTCGCTTCTCAATCAATTAATCGATCAACAAGTATTCATTAAGCATCTATCGTGTTCCAGGAGCTGTGCTAGATGCTGAAGATATAAGTACCAAAAAATGAAACAATCTCTATTCCCAAGAAACTTATATTCTAATGGGGACATGAGCATGCATGCACACACAGATATGTGTGTATATATGTGTGTGTGTGTGTACATAGGTATGTGTGTAAATATATGTATATGCATATCTGTATATAAGTATAAAAATAAAGTGAATAAATACAGATCTATAAAAAGTAATGAAATACAAGGTTGTTAGCAATGGAGAGCACTAGCTATAAGAGCGCCAGTTCTCAACCTGTGGGTTATGTTCAATGAATTTGTAATTTGTAACAATGAAAATACATCCTGCATATCAGATATTTACATTATGATTCGTAAAAGTAGCAAAATTACAGTTATGAAGTAGCAACGAAAATAATTTTACGGTTGGGGGTCACCAAAACATGAGGAACTGTATTAAAGGGTCACGGCATTAAAAAGGTTGAGAACCACTGTATTAGAGGGATCAGGAAAGATTTAATGCAAAAAGATGACAATTGAGGTGTGTCTTAAGAGTAGACTCTGAGATGGAGGTAAGGAGGGAGTATCTTATGGGCATGTGGGAATGGCCAGAGTAAAGCACAGAGATGGTCTTTGCCATTAATGTGTGTGAGGAGCAGAGACTGGGGAGGAAAAGAGAGAAAGCCAGCTTTTCTGAATCACTGAGTGTGGGTGGGAAGGGGAACAATGTCCAAATTAAGCTAGGAAGTTAGATTGGACCATTCTGGAGAGCAATTTGAAATACACCCAAAGGGCTATGAAATTATTCCTACCCTTTGACCCAAAAATATCACTTCTTGGTCTGTATCCCAAAGAGATTAAGAAAAGAAAATGACCTAGGTATTCAAAAATATTTATAGCAGCTCTTTTTGTGGTGGCAAAGAATTGGAAATTGAGGGGATGCCCATCAATTGGGGGAATAGCTGAATAAGTTATGGTATGTGATTGTGATGGAATACTATTGTGCTATAAGAAATGACAAAAAGGATTTTTTCAGAAAAACCTAGAAAGACTTATATGAACAAATGAAAATGAGCAGAAACAGGAGAACATTATATACAGTAACAAAAATATTATACCATGATCAACTGTGAATGACAGCTATTGTCAGCAATACAATAACCTAAAACAATTCTGAAGAATATAAAATGAAAAATACTGTCTACTTCTAGAGAAAGAACTGATGGAGTCTCAATGCAATTTCGAGCATACCTTTTTTTAAACTTTATTTTTCTTGAGATTTTTGTCTGTTTTTTTCTCACTAGACAACTAATAAGGAAATTATGTTTTGCATGACTGCACATATATGACCTATATTAAATTGCTTGCCTTCTCAGTGAGAGGGAAGGAGAGGGACAGATGTAAAGAATTTGAAACTCAAATTTTTAAAAAACATAAAATATAGTTTTTACATGTAATTTGAAAAAACAATTTCCTCCAAAAAAAAAAAGAAAATTAGGTTGGAGCATAATTGTGTTTAAGGCTTTCAAAGCTAAATAGAAGAGTTTACACTTTATCCTAGAGGCAACAGAAGTCACTAAAGCTGACTGAGTGAGAGAGTAACATGGTCAGATTTGTGCTAAATGAAAATTACTTTGGCAAGAATGTATAGAATGGACTGGCATGTGAGACATTTGGGACAGGGAGACCCATTAAGAATATGTTGCAATAATTTGAGGGAGAAGTGATGAGGGCCTGAATTAAGGTGTAATTGCATGGGTATAGAGAAGGGGTTAGATATTAGAGAGCAGAAAAGCAGGCTTTAGCAACTTATTACATATGTGAGATGAGAAAGAAAGAAATCAAGAATAATGCCAATTATAAACCTGGGGGACTGGAAGGATATTGATTACCTTTGACAGGAATAGAGATGTTTAGAAGTGGGGAGAATTTGGGGAGAAGAATAATGAGTTCAATTTTGGCCATTTTAATTTTAGATTTCTCTAGGAGATCTATTTTGAAATTTCAATAGGCAATTGGTGAAATGGGATTAAAATTCAGGGGAGAGATAGGACCTTGGATGTATATACATATACATGTGTCTAAGTACATATATGCTTACATATATATATATACATATATATATATATGGCATCTATCTAGAGATGATATTTTAACCCATCAGAGCTGATGTGTGTGTGAGGGACAGAAAAGACAGAGACCAGAGACAGACATAGACAGAGAGATACAGAGAGAGAGAGAGAGAGAGAGAGAGAGAGCGAGAAAGAGAGAGATTGTGTGTGTGTGTGTGTGTGTGTGTGTGTGTGTGTGTGAGGTAAAGAGAAGAGGACCTATGATAGAACCTTGGGGAACACCCAATATTGGGGGCATGATATGGATGATGAAGTCAGCAAAGGAGTCTGAGAAGGGGCAGTCAGACAAGTAGGAGGAGAACTAAGAGAGTATGATAGCACAAAATCCTGAAGACACAACAGATATGGAGAGGATGATGATTTGAGAGACGGAAGTAAAAAAAATTAAAATGTTTATTAAGTACTTATTATTTGCCAGGCACCGTGCTAAGCCCTGGGGATCCAAATAGGAACAAAAAGAAAATCAGGAGTAGAAGAGATGATTGAGGATGCAATTTGTTTGAAAAGAGAGGAGAGTATGGGATCAAGTGCACTTGGAGAGGTATTCACCTTAGCAAGAAAGGCCACCTCTTTTCAAAAAGTGGGAAAAGAAAGAGGGTAGGAAATGATGTCAAGGGAGTCTGAGACAATGAGAAGAAAATGAGGAAAAAGAGAGTTTATTTACAGTAGCCTCAATCTCAGTTGAAAAGGTGGGATGAGGGATGGTTTGGAAAGCTTTAGGAGGGAAGTGAAGGTTTGAAATAGCTTCTGTGTGGATTTAGAAAGGGAATCAATTAGGGAGGAATAGAGACTTCTTTGTGATAGTGACAGACCAACTGCGGTTAGATAACATGGATCTGTAATGTACCCAGCCAGCATAGTTGTGAGACTTTCTCCAGCTGCATTCAGTGGCTTGTGAGTCAGAGTGAAAGAGGCAGATTCTAGGAATAATCCATGACTGAGGTTTGGCAAGAGATGGGTGATAGTAGGAATGAGGGCAAGGGATTGAGAGGAAAAGACAGTGTGGAATTGAAATGGTTAACTATTGTGCTGAAACTGGAAAGAGGAAAGCGAGCTCAAAGCTAGGGTTATGGACTTAGGAAGTGCTAAGAGATGAAGGGATGGAAGGAATTGATCAGTTCCAGACTGGTGGGACATAGGGAAAGGTGGCATAGTGAGAGGTCATGGTCATATAGGAGACTGTCAGACCTCTAAACCAGGAAAGTGGGAAAATTATAGGAAATGGTGAGATCTAGTGTTTGAACAGCATCATGTGAGATGCTGAGGTAGAGTGATGAAGTTGCTTGTGGGATTTAAGAAGGCTGAGGACTTGGGAAATTAGGTTGAAGCAGCATCCATGAAGATATAAAAGGGCCACAATCCAGTAAAACTGTCTTAGCATATGGGCTAAAACTAGGTTGAGGGTAATTGACAAGCCTCAAACCTATTGGTGAGCTGGGGGTGGTGGTGTTATCTATCTCAAGAATGTGAAAACTGCCCTTGCTGGAATGGGTGGATGAGAACAGTTTGTTCCAACAGCCATGAAGGTGGCTAAAGTAGACACTGTGCAGTACTTGGATCTGGTCCGACATCAAAGACACAGACCATCACCAGTTGTCTTGATTTGTGTTTTGCCACTGGACTTTGACGACTTTGGGAAAGAGAGGTGACTTCATGCAACTCTGCCTCACTTAAACCCAATTCATGCATGAGTCAAAGACATCACCTGTGATATCATTGATCCTCTTCAAAAATGATGGATAGACAATAATAACAACAGCAGCTATGGTAGGTGAGGAAGACGAAGTTGACGAACATGACTCCAAGTTTTTGTACTGGGTGATTAGGAGAATGCTATTAATTAAAACAAGGCAGCTAGGTGGTATAGTAGATAGAATGCCTGTCTTAGAGTTAGAAAAATTTACCTTCACGTGTTCAAATCTGGCCTCAGACACCTACTAGCTGTGTGACCCTGGGCAAGTCACTTGACCCTGTTTACCTTAGTTTTCCTCCTCTGTAAATTGAACTGGAGAAGGAAATGACACACAATTCCCATATCTTTGCCAAGAAAACCCCAAATAAGGTCACAAAGAGTCAGATACAAACTGAAAATCACTGAACAACAACATAACCAAGGTCTAAACCTAGGAATATTCTTGCATTCTCCCTCTTACTCTACATACAGATAGCAATTAAGTCATTTTGATTCCCTTTTCACAAAAATCTCAAATATAACTCTCCTTTTGTTTGGTAGCTATGGTGATTAATGAGGGTGAAGGATATAAATTCAGGCAGTTGTTGTAAGACCTCCCACCGCTCTAGATCAGGCCCTCTCATCTCACACATGGACCATTTTAATAGTATCCTAATTGAGGTCTTTGCCCCAAGTATCATGCTTCTTAAATCCAAGATTCAGATATTTATCCTATGATCATTCTTCCTAAAACACTATTTCAATATTAGTAGATTCCTGTTCAAGAACTATCAGTTGTTCCCATCTCACTCACTTTAAGATAAAGTAAAAATGCATTAGTTTTCATTCAAGACTCTGAAAACGGAGTCCTATTTAGGGAAGGTACACTGTTAGGAAGGCTTAAAGCCTAGGATAACGTGAGGCTTGCATTAAATACTTTGAACAGCAAATAAAGCCTTTTTGAAAGTTCTGATGAGAACAAGAGAATGATCAAGAAAGAAATAGGATTGCAACTTAAGAGGAATAGGAAATACTTACAAATGCCTTGGTCTTCTCCAGTCAAGACACATCGAATATTAGACTATCATGAAGAAAGCTGAGGCTGAGTATGTTAAGAGACTGGCATCTTGATGGCAAAGCTTAAAGGGAAGAACATATTTAGAACAATTAACAACTATACAAAACCAGTTTCACTGTACACTTTTGATACAGTAAAATTGAGGACAACTGTCCTCCAAAAGCCTAAACAAAATTCATATAATATTGGAATAATTTGTACCTGAGCTCTATTGAATAAGATGAGAAATAATAATAATAATAACGGCAAATAGATTAAACAAATTTGAGAATAATTCTAACAAAAACCTATACAATGTTAACAAACCATAATGCTATACAAGGTGATTATACAAAGATTAATATTTTGTTGCCAAAAAAGGAGGAAGAAGATGGATAGATATTCTCAGAGCGTGTGATAAACAGGTCAAAATTTACCCCTCAAAAAACCCCTTTTGGAAAAAAGGGCCTCACTTCACAAAGGTTGATGATACTAGATTTGCTGAACATAATGGAAAATGGGTTTTATCTGATCAGAGTCTTTGAAATAGCTCAAATGAGTGATAGGCACCTCACAGGTGACATCTACATAAATTCAACCAATAAGAAAAACATCTAAAAATGGCTGAATCTTGAAGATTTGTTTGTAGAAATGAAAGTCCTTCTTAGAGTGATTCAGGATCAAGTCAATGGCCCAAAAATTGAAAAAAGGTTATTCTTAAGCAAATTGCCCCAATTGATGCTTATTATGAAAAGAAGTGATGGTTAACAGTGAGTTATTACATTAATGCAATTAAGATGACTTAGTAGAGGGAGACCTAGAAGACATAATCAAATAGTTAAAATTACACAATAGAACTTGCTGCCATTTACAAACTAATAGATAACACATTTACCTACATACCACAAATACAAACCTCACATTTCCTTGAGAATTTAATAAATAAATAGGCAAATAACACTTCCCTGAGCAATAGTAAAAACTGACAATGGACTCGTGCCGTTGCATTTGTCAAAGGTAACCGAAAGTGATTTACTGACAAACGAAGTCTATTAAAAAACTAAACATCCAATACTGGGATCAAAAGCCCCCTTATGGGTGACATCCACATTAACTCAGCCAATGATTGTAGACAAAAATAGTGAGTCACACAGATTACATTATGTAAATAGAGGGGTTTATGATGGCAATTATTAATTCAAAAGGCTTCCTCAACCCCCCAAAATACAATCTTTTTTATGGTCCTTAGCTTCCCTCACCTGCCTTAGGTCATTCTAAGTTTTAGCATTCATGACATTATGTTTTACAGGCCCCTGTCTGTATTCATCCTTTATCACTAATACAATCTGCCCCATTCCTTCTATGATCATATATTTCCTTGAATTTCTTCTGGCTATCTCTCATGTCTAGCCCTCCTTTTCATTTCTGCCTATTCACTTCCCTTCTTTTAAGTCCCAATTAAAATCCCATCTTCTATAGGAAACCTTTTACAAGCCCTCTTAATTCTACTGCTTTCCCTCTCTTAATTACTTCCTATTTATCCTATATATAGCTTGCTTGCATGTTGTCTCCCCCATTAGACTGTGTGCTCCTTGAGGGCAGGGACTGCCTTTTGTCTCTTTTTGTATCCCCAGTGTTTAGTACAGTGCCAGGGTACAGCAGGCACTTAAATGTTTATTGACTGACTGATGATTTTTTTTTTGCCACTGCTCTTGTGAAAGGCATCACTGGTAATATGCTATAATATATAATATGCTCTAATTCATCTACAATGAGAATAACAACAATGCCTACCTCACCGAGTTGTAATAACCAAATGAGATACACATAGAAAGCACTTTGTAAATATTAAATGACAATCAGCAATTATTTATTTTGCTTATACTTCTATATGTATCTGTTGTTTCCCAAGATAGGATGTAAGTTTCTTGAGTGAAGAAACCATTTCGTTTTTGCCTTTGAAACTCCATTGCCTAAAATACTGCCTGGCACAGAATAGACACTTCATAAATACTTACTGCTTAATCAATGAAATCAGCATGTCATCTCCAAACAAGAACATGACCACTAAAAAGGGTTTCATTCAAGATATAATTAAAATGAAAATCATACATAAATTTATCAATTTGTTTGGCCTCTGTTGCTATGCCATTGTTTCACTTTTCTCTCTATTTGCTTGTATCTGCTTGAATGTCATTGTGGTCGTAACACTTTAATGAACATGGTTACTATTTCTATAGCTGGAGTTCAATTAAAATATTAAGCCACAGAAACTATTTGGAAGGCTCCCAAACATGGCCCATACCAAAGTCATATAACATACAACTTAAGCATTTAAAAATATATTCATATTTCCTAGTTCATATAAAGATTTAAACAGACATCAGTACCAATGAATGCACTTTCAATAGATAAAGCTGATGGACCAAATTTAAAATAAACATATACATTAAAGTGTAGGAATATCCAATATTTAGTACTTGACATAAATGTATTCCATTAATACCACGCCATCATCCTTCTCCACCATTGCCACTTAGTACAAACAGAGGAGTAATTTGTTTAGCTTATAATCAGCAGAGAGGCTGCACATAATAAAACAAAGCATTCTGCTTTTAAAATGAATAAAAATTGATTGTGTCCCTATAAAAACTAAATTGGCAGAGTGTTAATTGTATTTCGCATAAACATCTGTAGCAGACAGTGATTCGTTACTGAGTTGTAATGCAATATAGGACACTTAGGAATAAATGCATCCTCCAGATGAGTTCATAGAGATTTTCTAAAAGCGCCTGATGAGATTGTAAAAATTTGATTAGTCAGAACTGCTAATGACACTTAAGACAAAGGGAAATCTTTAAACAAAATTATTTTCCTCTCCATCTCTCTTGATAAATTATATGCAAATTAGTGCTGATTGAAAAATGTTTGCCTTGAAGGTAAATTCGTACTAATGAAGGAAAGGTCATCATACTTCAAAAGCTCTACCTGCAGCAGATTGAAGAGAGTACCAATTTTAAAATATATGATTTTAAAAGTAGCTACCTTATTTCCCCCTTTGCAGATAACTATGATAACGAGAATAGTTATGTTCAATTTCATTTTGGTGAATTCTTTAATCACATACTTCTAAACTTATATTTACTATATTAATAACATAATTGATGGGCAGGGGGAGGGAACATCTAGCTATCAAAGTTTCAATTTCCTGCTGAATGTTAGGAAAAGATATTATTTTAAAGTCAAGGTTTTTTTTGCTTTTAGGTGAGCGTCATTCCCTGAGAAAGTTATTCTTTATTCCACTCCTCGTTGATTGAGGAGATAGTTCTGTTTATGTTATTTCAAGTTACTTTCTTCACCAAAGTTCAAGAACTTATAAATTTTACTTTAATCAGGAGAGCTAGATTATCCTTAGAGAATTAAAAACAAATTAAAGAGAGCCAACATACCCAAAGTCCAAGAAACCGTAATTACTGAGAAAACTGGGGTAGAAGAATATCTACATTATAGGTTCCAGAATGCTCTGGCTTGTTTTGAAAGATGAATAGAGGACCAAGGTTAACTCTGATGGTCTGAGGTTAAGACTGAGGAGACTGCTTATTGAAATATGGGGTTCATAACAATCCAGATAAGGTTAAACTGATCATAATGACATGAATGCATTATCTAGCTAGGTGGAACAGTTATAGAATGGTAGTCTTCTTGTCAGAAAAATCTGAGTTCAAATTCAGCTTCAGATACTTAACTAGCTACATGATTCTGAGCAAATCATATAAATTGCTTTTGCTTCAGTTTCCTCATCTATAAAATAGGGATGATAATAATAGCACCCAGGGTTGTTGTGAGGATAAAATATGATGACTGTAAAGCACCTTACAAACCTTAAAGTACTATATAAATATTAACTACTATTACTGATAGAAGCAGCAAGACATTTGGGAGAAGGTATTTGAAATGAGTGATTTTGATCATGAAGCCTGTGGATCTAGAAAGGAGAATGTTAGTGGATACTTATTTGGAATTCTCTAAAAGTATATTCAGAGGTAGATATGGCCTTGAGGGATGATGTGTAAGGAATATTCAACTAGATGATTCTTATGCAATAATAAAACTGAATGAGCATTCTCCATGTCTCTGCTGTGTTATATAGATTAATAGAATCTCAGAATGTTAGATCTGAAAGTGTTGTACCGAAACCCAAACCACACTACTTTGAGGCCCACCATATTTTAGCCCTTCATATTTTTGTCTTTTTCTCTATTCTAAAACCCTGTGCTAGCAAGGTTATTACGAAACAGCTTAAGGCATAGTCCTGGGTAAATTGCCCAAGGTGTGACCCCCTGACCCCGCTCTCCCCCCCCCTCCCTGAATCAGCATTCTGTATAAAAGATCAGTCCCGGGGTTATGATATGGTGCAAGTCTATCTTAAAAAGAGACCACCTTGTTCTGTTCCACTGACCAAGCAGGGTCCCCACACTCTTCACTCAGAACATGACCCCAGCCTGTTCTGGGGAAATTGACTATTCTCCACTGCCCCTTACCCAATGACCCTCTACCCTGTACCCTCCACCCTGTTCCAGGAGGGATCTCTTTGTCACAGGAAAGTTGTACCCTTGTACCCTTGCGCCATATTCCCCAATAAGCCCTGAGCTATAAATCTAACCAATAGCTGTTTTTGGCTTTTGTAGTACATCATTGATTATGCTAGCTCCCCTCCCTGATTGTTGTTTTTGTGGTTTTAGCTTTTTTAAACACTGTTTGTACCTTCAGTCAACACTGCCTGATTTGAGTTTATTTTCCAGGTAGTCATGCTTGATCAATAAATCCACAACTAAATTTACCTTGAACCCAGGTCCTCTACTCGCTCTTATTCTCTGTACAACAAAAGCAACCATAAATCCTTCTTGGAACTACCAAAGTGATTTCCCTAAAGTATAGTTATGACCATGCCATTCCTCTGCTTGGTAAACCACAGTGACTCCATATTACCTCTAGGATCAAGCATAAACTACTGTTTGTTATTTTAAACCCTCTACAATCTGGCTAAAACCTATTTTTTCCAGCATAATTATACATTGCTTCCCTTCAAGAACACTGTAGTTTAGCCTTCTTGTGGTTCCTTATACACACAAATCCATTTCTGATCTCCATTCTTTTATGCAACCTGTTTTCCATGCCTGGAATGCACTCTCTCCTTACCTCCAACTCTTCAAAACCCTAATTTCCATCAAAGTTCGGCTCAAATGGTACATCTTACATGAGTCGCTTTCTCATATTCCCAGCTGCTACCACCTTCCCCCATGACCTTGCACTTTTTTGTATACATTTGTATGTTTACACTTCTGTAATGGTAATTAATTTAGGAAGTACTTACTGTGAAAGAAACAGAGGGTGTGAACTCTGTCTCTTGTTACTGACATGGCTGAAGGGAGTTGGCTGAGACAGGAAGCCAGTGTGTGTGTGTATATGTGTGTGTGTGTGTGTGTGTGTGTGTGTGTGTATGTGTGTGTGTGTGTGTGTGTGTGTGTGTGTGTGTGTGTGTGTATTTAAGAGGAGCTCTGGAGCTGGGACAGACAGAATCAAGAATTTTCCTCTTGGTGGCTCCTGGTAGAGGGAACAGAATTTTCACTGCATCTGGAAGCTGGGCTGCTGAACTGAGAATTGAGTTAGAGTTCTCTAGGAGACCAGAATTTGGTGAACTCTGAAGTTGCTGCCTGGTAGGCTGAGATTTCTTCTGGGTCCTAAGGCCAGCTGAACTGCTGGAGGACTGAAGAAGTATGACCAGGATGGTAAGACTTTGTTTGTGGCTTGGTTGATCCTTGAGTTCCCCAAAACAGAAATTGTGGAGCTTTTGAGATATGCTGGATCCTGTGAACTTCAGTGTGTAGCAAGAAGGGGCTGGAGAACTAGATGAGAACCTGGGAGCTGTCTGCCTCTGAATCTGACTGGTGGATTCAGATAGAAGCTGGGACCATGGAAGGGGATCCAGGGAATCTGAGAGACCACCCTAAGTCAAGATGAATAAAAGGCCTCTCCTTGGATATTGGAAGGCATGATGTTTACTAGACACCAAGGGGTGGAGGGTTTGTGTCATTTTCTAATGATTGTATTTAGTGATTAATGATACTTAGTGACTGATTGCTAGATAAGTGACTGATTAATTTAATCTATGATTGCCTCATGAGTGAAAGATTGATTATTGTATTGTGAAATGACTGAATGATTAAGTAAGGGGGGTTTCCCCCTGAGGGAAACCAGATAACTATTCTTTTGTTCTTTGTTCTAAATATTGTGGCCACTGTAGTGAAAATTATGTGGCCATTCTAATGTTAAGCTGTTGTGAACACTATATTGTGATTTTCTGTGATAAGATGTAATTTTATGATTATATTGTACCTTGATTTTCTAAGAAAGTTTGCCTTGATTTGTTATGGAATAAATGGAGTGTTCACTATAGGGTATAATCAGAACCTTAAAAGCTGTTCACAGTAACATTCTTTTGGGAAGCTGCTCGTGCATGGTGTTACCACTTCCTCCTTATCCCTACATCACAAATGAGCACATTTGAGGGCACATATTATTTTACATTTTCCTCTTTTTTTTGGACATCCAGTTATTAAACATTTGTCATCCCATCACTGGAGTAAGGAAGGAGGCAGGAATCCAGTTTTTGGAGAACTGTACTTATTGGGGCAATAGGTGGGTAGACTAGTTACTGAAGACTCTGGTTAACAAGATCAAGATAGATTTATGCTAGATTTATTTTAAGGCACTGAACTCTGGACAGAGATCCTTATTCTACCATTATGGGGGTAGAATTGGTCTTAGAGTCTGGAACTGGGCCCAGCCTACAGGTGAGGAATATATTCAGCTGTTAGTGTTAGAGAAATGTGGGAGCAGGGATTCAGGCAGGTCATTACAAGAGTTCTGTGTAAAGAATTAAACTGAAGTCTATTTTATTTGTATTGAAACAATTATCTTATCTCTATCTAATCTGGACAGAGTAAGAGGTAAAGATGTTCCTTTAATTGAACATCTATTTAGAAAAATAACCCTCAAGATATGGTTTCTATTCTATTTTGATAAATGAATAGTACCAAATGCAATTTTGAAATATAATATTTTTTTCCAAGAATGAGAGATTTTAATTCAAACCACATGTGAAATTGGAGAAAGAGAAATGGTATTCTACAATAGAACATCAAGTTACGAAACCATATCTGCCAAAGCTCCAAGTTTTCACTGATTGATTAATCTTGTTGATTTACACTGCCATTAGTCAAGCAATTGTCTGTCGATAATTAAAAATACATAATCACCCTCCAGATTAAAATGACCTCTTACTTATTCAGTAGTTAATATTCCAGTTTGAATTATCCAACTAGTTTCTTTTTTCTTTCCTACATTCCTCCCTCCCTCACTTCATCCCTTCTTTCCCCGTTTTTCCTCCCTTCCTTCTTTCCTCCCTTTGTTACTTCTCTCTCTCCTTCCCTTTCTCTTTCCTTCCCTCCTCCCTCCTTTACTCCCTCCCTTCATTTCTCTTTCCCTCCTTCCCTTACCCTTTCTTCTTTCCTTTCTTCTTCCCTTCCTCCATCCTTTTCCTTCCTTCCCTCCTTTCTTCCTTCATCCATCTATTCCTCCTTTCCTCTTTTACTCTTTTTTCTTTCTTTCTCCTCTTCCTTCTTTCTTCCCTGTCTTCCTCTCTCCTTCCTTGTCTTTCTTCATTTTCACTCTTTTCAATCTTAAATGCATTTAATGGGAGCTAGTTGGCAAAATACATAGAGCACTAACGTTGGAACTAGGGAGATGACTTTGAATTCTGCCTTGGATACTAACTAGCTATGAAATCCCGGGCAAGTCACTTAACATCTCTTGGCCCCAGTTTCCTCATCTATAAAATTGAGATTATAATAGTATATACTTCATAGATTTGATGTGAGGATCATATGAGATCATATATTTTATATATCTGTGTGGTTATATAAATACATATATATAGGAATTTATATATATATATGAATTGGTGTGTGCATATATATATATATACACACATATGTATACATATATAAACATTTTTCAAACCTTAAATATCTATATAATAGCTATTTTTTAAAAAACTGCTCACATTTCCCTCCAGTGAATTGTGTTAAAGTCTCAAAAAGACATTGTGACAGGATCTTTTATTTCTTTACCTATAAAATGAGGATAAGATGATCTCTATATACCTTTAAGATTTAAATCTTATAATCTAAATTGTTAAGATGAAACATGGAATAAAATTATTTTGTACCAGAAAATAGTGAAGTTTAAGTAATTTTTTGCCATTTTAATCACATAAAGACTTTATACTTTAAGGAATAAAAAATATAGAGTGACTCTGTTAGTTTAAAAAAAACTCAGGCTCTGTCAGATTTATTTCAAATGTTCTTCCCATAAAGACTTTTACATTACTAAGTCTATTTCTAGACTTCCAATCATA
>CM053587.1:144760076-144779101 GCA_028646515.1 Pseudochirops corinnae | reverse complement strand
AAAATTGGGAAGAGAAATGAGAATGATGCAAGAAAATCATGAAAAGTGAGTCAACAGCTTGCTAAAGGAGACCCCCCAAAAATACTGAAGAAAATAACACCTTAAAAAATAGACTAACTCAAATGGCAAAAGAGGCCCAAAAAGCCAATGAGGAGAAGACTGCTTTAAAAATCTGAATTTGCCAGATGGAAAAGAAATTTCAAAAACTCACTGAAGAGAATAACTCCTTGAAAATTAGATTGGAGCAATTGGAAGCTAATGACATCATGAGAAATCAAGATACTACAAAACAGATCCAAACAAACGAAAAAATAGAAGGCAATGTGAAATATCTCATTGGAAAAACCACTAACTTGGAAAATAGATGCAAGAGAGATGATTTAAAAATTATTGGTCTACCTGAAAGCCATGATCACAAAAAGAATCTAGCCACCATCTTTCAAGAAATTATCAAGCAAAATTTCCCTGATATTCTAGAACCAGGGGGCAAAAATGAAATTGAAAGAATTCACTGATGGCCTCTTGAAAAAGATACCAAAAAGAAAACTCCTAGGGATATTATAGCCAAATTCCAGAGTTCTCAGGTCAAGGAAAAAACCCTGCAAGCAGTCAGGAAGAAACAATTTGAGTACCGTGAAAACACAATCAGGATAACACAAGACCTAGCAGCTTCTACATTAAGGGATTGAAGGGCTTGGAATATGATATTCCAGAGGTCAAAGGAGCTAGGACTAAAACCAAGAATCCACTACGCAGCAAAACTGAGTATAATGCTACAGGGGAAAATATGGTCATTCATGAAATAGAGGACTTTCAAGCATTCTTGATGAAAAAACCTGAGCTGAACAGAAAATGTGACTTTCAAATATAAGAAGCATGAGATGGTAAACAGGAAAAAGAAATCATAAGGAACTTATTAAAATTAAACTATTTACATTCCTACATGGAAAAATGATAATTGTAACTCATAAGACTTTTCTCTGTATGACGATAGCTGAAGGGAATATATATATGCATATATTTGTGTACATACATATATATGTGTGTATACGAGGATGTATGTATATAAATATATAGGTGAATGTGGGCATTTGTATGTTCATGTATACATAGACAGAGGGCACAGGATTAGTTGAATATGAAGGGATGATATATAAAAAATAAAATTAAGAGATGAGAGAGGAATTTACTGGGAGAAGGAGAAAGGGAGAGATAGATTAGGGTAAATTATCTCATATAAAAGAGGCAAGAGAAAACTGTTACAATGGAGAGGAAGAGCAGAAAGGTGAAAGGTAATAGGACAATCTGATTCTCATTTAATTTAGCCTAAGGAGGGAACAACATACACACTCAATTGGGTATCTTACCCTACAGGAAAACAGGGGGGAGGGTAGTAGATAAGAGAGGGGAGGACAGAAAGGAGGGCAGAATGGGAGAGACGGTAGTTAGGAGCAAACATTTTTGAAAAAGTTTAGGGTCAAAGGAGAAAATAGGGGGATAGGATGGAGGGAAATACATTTAGTCTTCCACAATACAACTACTATGGAAATGATTTGGGTAACCACACATGTATAATCTATGTTGAATTGCTTATCTTCCCAGTGGGGGTGGGTGAGGAGGGAAGAAGGAAAAAAAATCTGGAACTCAAAGTTTTAAAAACAAATGTTTAAAAATTGTTTTTTTACATGCAACTGAGAAATGAGATATACAGGTATTGGGATATAGAAACCCATCTTGCCCTATTAGAAAGTTAGGGAGATGAAGGAGGAGGATATAAGAGAGAACAGATTGGAGAAGGGGTATTCAGTAAGCTTGCTATTTTGGGGTGGAGGTAGGGGAAAAATGGAGAGAGAAAAAATTGTAACTCAAAATTCTTGTGGAATTGAATATTGAAAACTAAAAACAAATAAATTTTAAAACTAAAAAAAAGAAGTTCCATCAACTTATCTTTCCCTTTTTTCCCTTTTATACAATAATTATTTTCAATAATTTTATACTTTATCCATGTGTGAAAGCACCAGGCTATCTTGCACCCTCTTTGCATATTGTACAAAGAGCTCTTTCTTTTTCATTAGTTCTAACATAAGACCTTCCTATACTGGAACTGGTCTTGGG
Source organism: Pseudochirops corinnae (assembly GCA_028646515.1). Lineage (NCBI taxonomy): Eukaryota > Metazoa > Chordata > Mammalia > Diprotodontia > Pseudocheiridae > Pseudochirops > Pseudochirops corinnae. The sequence goes on along the minus strand of CM053587.1, from coordinate 144,776,986 downwards.
TTGCATACCACCACCCCTTTTGTCATTATACCATGCTTTTCTATATTCTTCACAGCCAACTTTCCTTATGAGTGCGTCCAAAGATGCAAATAGAGTAGAAGATAGCTTTTGCTCTTCTCCCTTTGTTACTTCAGTTACCTTCTCTATTCACTCAACAATGCATCTTGTAATATTTTTAAATTTTAAATTTTGATAAGTGAAGCATTGTGATATTGTGGATAGACAGCTAGCCTTGGAGTCAGAAAGAACCCTGTTTCTCTGATACAATCTGGCATTGAGACCCCAAATAAATAACATAGCTAGCTTCTGTGCCCAAGGAAAATTTCAAAGACTAAGAGATGCCAGTGTGCAATGGTAGAAAGTATCTTGGTAAACAAGAAAATAAATAAATTTATTTATTAAAAAAAAAACAAACAAAAACGAAAGTATCTTGGAGTTCCCTATTCTGATGAAATCACTAGTCTGGGGGGAAAAGGTCACATTACTATGAGATATTTATAATATATCTGGTTTAGTGGAAAGAACACTGAGTTGGAAGTTGGAAGCCCTGGACTGAAGAGAGGACTTTCTGGGATCTGTCACATACAATTGGTATATTGCATACTTACGATGTGACCCTGTATAAGTTCCTTCAGTTTTCAGGGTAGCAGTTTTCCAGTCTCTGAAATTAAGGGGTCAGCTTCTATACTCTCTAAGGTCCTTTCCATCTCTTATATGCTATAAATATGAACCTATGATTATTGGTCAGATTATCTGACATGAGACTTTTGCATATGTTTTCAAAGAAAGTCAGCCAGAGTCCTTTTAACATCTTGGGTCTTTGTAATGGCAAACATTATGCCTCTCCCTGGCACATTGCCATCTCATTTAGCATAATCCAACTCTTTTTGCTATACCTTGTGGTCTACTCGTTGTCCCATACATCAGTACCACCTGTCTTTCTTGCTAGGCTGTGAAACAGCATTCTTGCGTTTTTTCCCCACCTAAGACAATTGTGTAATTCAGTGCAGCCAACACAGCTGGTATGATAGCTTTCTCATTCCAAGTCCCTGACACCTTGTGTCTACTTCATTTTAATTTTATTGTATGTCTAATTGTAAATTTCACATAGATGTAACTTCCTTCTTCACAAATATCCCTAGCAATATTTTTACTGTGTAAGAGATTATTGTATCAGTTAATAAGCATTTATTAAGTGCCTACTATGTGCCAGGTACTGTAGTCTCTGCTTTCAAGATCACAGTCTAATGGGGGTAAGAAAACATGCAAACAACTATGCATAAGTAAGATATATGGAAGAGAATCAACAGAGAGAAGGCATAGCATTAAGGGGGATCAGAAAGGCTTCTTGCAGAAAATGTAATGTTTACTGAGACTTGAAAGAAGCCTGAGAAGGTAAGAGATAGAAAAGATGTAGGAGACCAGACATGGGGGACAGCCAGTGAAAATGCATTTTATTTTGGTTATTTCTTGATCAACCTTCATGCAAACTTATCTCATCTAAAAAAATATTGATGATATCCTGTGTAAGATGTAACCCTTCTCTGTCCTTCAATAAAATAAAAGGTAGTTTGCTAATGCCTGATCCTATTCATGCTGACCTTATTCAATCTTAAATTATACCCCACAGTTCATAGACAAAACCAATCTAACATCTTTAATATTTAGGATATCTAACATCTTTAATATATTTAGGATAATAAATATTTGCTCAATCAAATCTCTTACGGTGACTGTTTAATTCCTACAAATTTCTTCCTATTATCTTGATATGTTTTTACCCTAGTATACTTTCCAGAACAAGATATTTCTCTGGGTATGTGGAGTTGACATCAAATTCTTTGCTACCTGAGAGATTGATTTACATATATATGTGCTTTGAATTTAGCACCACTGAATTAAAATACAATTTCTCACCACACAGTTCCCAATTGGGAAGCTACTTGAGTTTAATTTTTCCCCCTACTTTTTTTCAATTAATCTTTCTTTATATCCTTTTCTTCCTTTATCATTTTTCCTTCTTCCCTATTTTATCCTTTGTAAATATATTTTAAAAAATCTTCTACATTCTCTTTCCTCATTTTCTTCTCCTCTTGTCTCAACTCTTCAATTTCTTCATTTAGATCCTCTTCTAAAATTTTCTTACTCAATGTTAACTTCTGAGTAAACAAACCCTCACATGCTGTTTACTGCTACTCTCACAGGTTTTCCTTCCTTTTCTGTCAAGTTCTACTTTACTTTGCACTTCAAATGAATACTGCTATCTTCTGTCTTCTATCTCTTTAACTTAGGTACAGTAGTTTTATGAGCCAAAGTCTGTCATGGAATACCTTCTGTCAGCTTCTTATTAGAGTCTACATGGCCATGTGAGCTTTCTCCTGATGTATTTCTCTCATGCAGGTAAACAAGATTCCAAAACCTAACTCAGCAGCTTGTACTAGTGGGTGAAATAGGTTTTGATCAATATGAATAAAAAAATCATGATGTCAGGGATATACTTTAGGACAGGGGTGGCCTTTTGACTAAGTACAAGTTTTACAGAACAAATCCTTTTATTAGGGAGATTTGTTCTGTGAAGTTTGGATTCAGTCAAAGGGCTGCACTTGAGGACCTAGAGGGCTACATGTGGCCTAAGGTTCTCCACCCCTGCTTTAGGATAATGAAATAATTTTGGTTCATACATGGCTCCTGAACAACTACAACAATTTCTTTTTAAAAATATTTTACTTTGAAATGAATTATTATAGAATATTATTTCATTCTAGCTTTTCCACTGACCAGATGTTGACCATTGACAATAACTCTAGTTGATCTTTTCTGCTTATTTGAAGTTGACCTTGAATATTCAAGGACAAATGGAGATTAGTAAGACTTAAGATAACTCTAGGCTTATTGAAATGGTTTTTCGTGGCATAGTTCTGTTTCCATTGGCTAGCCATAGTTATCTGCCCAAATGTATATATTTAGCCTTGTTTTTTAACTACTATTTACCAGCATCCCCCCCAAAAAATAAATTTGGGAACAGAATAGTAATTTTTCTGTATATTAATTATTTCTTTCTTATTTTGTAATGTGACTATTCCCCATCAGGCATATCTCTTACTGATAAAATCACAGATTGAAACAAAAGATACAAATTAAAATAATTTATTATAAATTCCTAGAACAATGTAAAATACATTCTTTATCTAGCTCACTAAATACTGATTTAAAATATTTCCCTGTTAATAACTTACTTGTGGAGTCTACATATTATAATCCCAGGATTCTAAGTATTCACAGAAAAGTATGTATTTAAGCAAACACACTTTATCCCTAATTTAAATATAATTTATCACTTATTAATAAATGTATACAGTCCCAGAGAATGCCAGAGTGGGAGGATATACCCATAAGTTCATAGCCTGCACATATATAGAAGAGCAGAGGATATTTAGTATTAATGCTGAGAAAACAATTAATATATACCAGCCAATGTATGCACCCCAAGTACTTTGTTACTATCATCTCTGTATTTTGGATTTAAATCTGACCATTCTAGTTATGATTCCTGAACTTACCTCATCAACAAACCCAAGTTCAGATCCTTCTTGTTTCCCAAGACTGACCTCTCAGATAATAACCCAGCTTCAAAATCAACACTGTCACAGTTTAATGCAGGAACTTTGCCCAGTACCCCAATATGCAATCACCCTTCACCTACTGGTTCATAAGACTTTTGCTCATTCATGCCTCACTGACAAAGGCTTTGGCAGTACCCTCAAAGCCTTCCTTGATTGAAGCATGTAAGTAGGCATGGAAAGCCTGGCATCTTCTCCTTAAGTGCTGAGGGCAGAGATAGTCATCCTTCAAGAACAGGCACCATTTTCTAAGCCCAGATGGTGTACTCTCAGACTGTAGGCTTTGAAAGGTGAAACAATAGGGCTCTGGCAATACTTAAGACAATGCTTCTTAGTCCCATACCTGCTTGATCTTCCCTCTGAAGTTTTCTAATTGAGCTGGTAAATTTCTAAGATTCTATGCCTGGAAGAGGCTGTTTCTAAAGTTTTAAAGTTTTGGCCTTATAAACTCACCACTAAATTGAGTAAAGCTACTTAAAGTACTATAGAAATATTAGTTTACTATCATTACTATTATTAAAGGTGGACATTTTATTCAGTATCAAAGACAACTGGGAGAGTCTGAAAAAATTCAAAACTGAACTCTAACAGAATTTCAGAGATCAATTAGAGACAAACTATAAACTGAAAAGTCTGATAATAGTCATAGGGCAAATCTCTCTATAGTAACTTCTGAGGCATAAATTAAGAACTAGCTTGGAATAAGAGTACACTAATGAAAAAACTAATTGACCTCATTCACAATTAACTAAGGAGAAATTAAGTGATCACAGCTTTTCATAGCCTAATCCTTTAAACCTCTGATTAAGGGTCAACTTCATTTCTGCCCTTTAGGACTTACCCTGATAGCTTCATATAATTAAATCTTGGGAAAACCACTACACGTGATACAGAATCCAGAAGAACATATGCAGGTATATGGGGATTTGGCCTTAGCTAACTTCTTCACATTGGGCAAGTGGGCTGAAGAACTGATGGTATCTATATCTGGGCTCTGTAATCTGGTTGCCATTTTTCAGTAGTGCATGAAGGCCTTGTTTCAAGATTTGCTTAAGTTGAGGTTAATCAGAAGCCAGATAACTTAATCTGTGTGATCATAAACAATACATAATAAATCTAAGAATTAAGCAATATTGCTATTTCTCTATCTACATAACTTGTAATCAGTTTAAGAAAAAAGTTAGTTTAGCCAGGAAATTATATTATAGCATTAATTATAAGATGCCAGCAGATAAAGACAGGCCATTAAAAGGTAAGTTTCTGTACTGAAATAATCAGCTTCCAATATTACATAGGACCTTCAATGTTTCTTGGCCTTTACTGGATACATAGTGAAGTTTTCATTATAATTATTGATAACTCTCCTTATTGGGTTCCTGAAAAATCTGAAGAACTACTGGTGGTCATGTAATGCCAAGCAAAGGCAACTTCCAGGGTTTGGAATACCAGCCTAGTAACTCTCCATTTATTCAGTGACAAATGAAGGCAAAACATTCACAGAATAGAGAAAATCTAAATACAGTGTAACTCAGTCATTTAGCAAGTTCTCAATTCAATCACAAAGTATAGAGTCAAAGTAACCCACCCCTGGCTAGTACATTCATTTAATCAGTCCAGTCACAAAGTCCCTCTATTCAGATAGAGATTAGTTTCCAATCATAAGCAAAGTACATTCATTTGGTCTGTCACAGAGCACAAAAAGTCAAAAGTTTCCCACCCATGGATCACAACTGAATTGCAATTATTATCAGTTAACTCCAAGTACCTTCTCAAAAGGGGCAGTGGAGAGCACAAAGGCCATCTATCCCTAAGCCACAACAAAGTTAAGATATCATCACAGCATTCAACACCCAAGGAGAGGTCTTTTCTTCATCTTGACAGGATGCAAGTTCTCAGCAATCTCTGTTCCTGGGGAGACAAAGCTTAACAAAGCCACAATGTTAATTGCCAATGTCCTCATCAATTCATTCTCTGCCTGAAGAACAGTCCCAGAACCCCTGAAAATATCAGCAAACAACCAAGATTTCTGTAAACATACAACAAGAAAATCCTTCTTTAGGGCTTCTAAACCAACAGCAAGGTTCCAGGACCTCTGCAACAACAGCACTGTCCTTCACCAGCAGATGATTCTGGCAAAACAACATCAAAACAGACAGAAAAAAATAACCAGCACCACAGTCATGCCTCCTCAGTTCTCAGCAGCTCCAAGTGGAAGCTCTCAAAAGTCCTGGGCAGCTCCAACTGGCCCTCAGCAGTCTTTCTCTCAGCAACTCTGGCCTGTGGCAATTCTTGTCTCTCTCTGCCTCCATGATACTGCTCCCCAAAAGTTCTTCTGCTTCTCTCTGCTTGGGCCTGTCTCTAAATCCACCATACCAGCTCCTCCCAGTTCAGTCCTCTCTCTTCACATCAACAAGTCCATCCCACAAGTTGGATTCACAAGCTCTGGGTTTTAACACTTAACTCCAAAACCCAGCCAATACAAGGGGATCTTTAAATTTCATTACCATTACAGGTCACTGCCCAATGAGGAAACATTCTGAGAATGAAGTAGGTATATCCCCCTAATATATTTTGACTGGTATGCCTTGCTTGTCATTCCTTTGTGATCAAAGATAATTCAGTTAATGTACTAACAGGAGCCATTTTCCCTCAGGTTAACTCTAAGGCAACTTGGATTTCCATCCTTGCATATTCTTTGCACAAAAATTCATAACAGAGTTTAATTAATCCAGCTGGGGAGGAGGAGTTACTGGGCAATTCACTGAACCTCTTCCATAAAATGAAAATATTGGACTGGATGACCTTTAAATTTCTATCATTACTAGTATTAAAGTTTGACATAGTTTACATGACTAGAGACATCTGGGAGACTTTGAAAAGTCCAATACTGAGATATATATTTGTTAACCTATGATGCTATAATACCAAAATAAAACTAAGCCTGATCTTCTCATGGAAAGGCTTTCTTTTTAATGCACTCTTTCAGAGAGTAGCTGACATGGCCAGCAGGTACCTTGAAAACCTGAAACAGCTAAAGGAACAGAGAGAGTCTCAACATCTAAAGACCAGTGTAGGACCATTTGGGAGGGTTACATGAGACTAGCAAGGAACAATGCTTGGCAGAGACTATACACCTAGCAGATACTATATGTCATGCTCAAACACCAAACAGAGACTATATCCAGCAGGAAACAGAATTAATTGAAGATCATAAAAGTATTAGCAGAATAAAATAGTGATTGTTTTGGCATCAGAGGACTGAGCTTCTCCTATACTTGAGTGCCATGGCCACACATATTTCCTACATGTATGGCCCTCGTGTGTACACCTTTGTCACATTTCTAACATATGTTTCTCTCCAGGCATGTTTCCTTGACTTGCCCACTTTTCCTACTGATGGCAAGTCTATTTTTGGGAGCATGTATTCAGGTATTGGACAAATGATCTGTTTCTACTTTTATTGTTATGCTATTATATTAACTGTTTTTTTTCTTTAAACCAAATGTATCCTCTGGTTGATTAGTAAAAACAAAACAAAACACTTTGTTGGGGACCACCATGATTTGTTTTACTTTTTTTCTTTACTGGATGTAGACCCAAAGATTATCTTGAACCTAAGGAGGTTCTCAGGAGAACCCATGTGTGAGAAGGAGTACTTCTGCTGTTATATACATATATGGTCCCACCTACATGTACTTCCTGGGTGAAGGGGGGGAAAATAGAAATGCCATTTCTCTGCCACGATAAGCTAATGTGGCAATGGCATGGATATATTGGGATGTACTCATCAGTATAATGTAAGGTTCTTGATAGTAAAAGCTATCTTGCTTTCAAATTTGTATCCCCAGTACCTAGTTTAGTGCCTGACAGAACACAATAAATGCTTGTTGAACAGGAGGTAGCAAGGTGGAGCAGTGTATAGAATACTATTGTTGACAAGGATTACATCAGAAAAAAAAATGAATATTTGGGAAGTGAATAGCTAAGAAGATAGTGTTCTAGATGGCTGAAGATACAGTAGTAATGAACTTGGCTAGACATGGAGAATATCTAATTAAAACCAAGGAGAATAGACATGCCTGTGTATTTGTAGTTCTGATCAAGATGTGTTTAACTAAGAATGAGGAAGAAAAAATTGCTCAGAAAAACAGTTAAGCCAAATTCACTGGAGATTATCAGAGATGATACAGAAAGAACAGTGAATATGACAACTAATTCATAGCATCAGAAAAGAGGGGCAGCAATGACACCTGTGGTTTCAAGTGCCTATATAGCAATTTGCAGAATGTGGGAAATAAAACTGACTAGAATACTTTTGATCACCTAATATTATACTCATAAGTATTTTCAGAAAGAATACCAGGGGGGTGGTTAGGTGGTGCAGTGAATAGAGCACCGGCCCTGAAGTTAGGAGGACCTGAGTTCAAATCCGGCCTCAGACACTTAACACTTACTAGCTGTGTGACCTTGGGCAAGTTGCTTAACCCCAACTGCCCTACAAAATGGAAAAAAAAAAAGGAACTTTGAAAAAAAAAAAAGGAATACCAGGAAAATAATTGCAATTTATTTGCCAACATCTGTGGCAAGGGATGAGGAGGTAGAGAAATTCTATCAAGTATCAATAAGACCCTCCAAATAAAATCAACAAGCAGTGATATTTTGTGACTTCAATGCAAAGGAAAATAAGGATGGAAACAAAATATATTGCAAAATATTTTTCAGGAATACCAAATTAAAGAGGCCAATGACCCACACCTATAAGAGCCTCATATCTATACATTTTTATTATTCTCTTTGAGTAATCAATTAGAAGGTGATAAACAGAAAAAAATACTAAATAACTTAGCTAAATTGAAATTAATTTTAACAGATAGTAAATGACTCATTACTGATGTAGAAGTGCGTGTTGAATCAGCTATCTGTGTACAATAGGCCCTCAAATTTTGTAGAGCAAATATCAGAATTAGTATAAACACAGGATAAAGAATTTTTTTAAAAAATAGATAAAGGGTATGGTATTTAATTAAAACAATTCTAATCCAACCCATTTAAACAACTTATTGATGCTGTAAATGGGAAATAGATGGAAGAACATCAACCCATGTTAAATAATTCCATTTTTGTTTTCATTGTGTCAAACTCTTTGCGATTCCATTTGGCGTTTTCTTGGCAAAGATACTGCAATGGTTTGCAATTTTCTTCTGCAGCTCATTTTGCAGAAGAGGAGACTGAGAAACAGGGTTAAACAACTCTCCAGGATCACACAGGTAGTAAGTGGGACCGAATTTGAACTCATGAAGATGAGTCCTCCTGAGTTCCAGTTTTGAGATGATTCTGCAGGATAACAAGGTTCTTGTGATCAAAGGCAAAATTCAAAGAAATGCAACAGAAGTGATAGGGTAGAAAATGGTTGGAAGAAGGTTAGGGTGCATGATCTGAGGGAATTATCATTATACAATGAATAAAACAGTCCCTAATAATAGGGATCTTCAATTCAAACAGAGAAGATAACAGGTACATATATGAGTACACAGAAAATTTATGATGTGATGAGCTCAACAATTTCAGAAAAACATGGAAAGATTTGTACAAAATAATAAATAAAATGAGCAGAACCAAGAGAACATTGTATATAGTAATAGCAACATTGTTTTAAGAATGAATTTGTTAAAATAAGTTATTTTGTCTAGTATAAGTGCCCAAAATAACTATAAAGGGCAAATAAAGAAAGATGTTATCTGCATCCAGAGAAAAAAAGTGATATATAGAAGTATTTATAGAATAATTTTATACACATATACCTATTTGTGTCTAATGGTAGCCATCTCTAGGGTTGGGAGAGGGACAAAAAAAAAGAAAAAGAAATTTACATCATAATTCTGTTGTATATTTGAAAGGAATAGCAAGTTGTGCACAGTAGATTTGCAGTTTCATGTACAATCATGTACTATGGAAATGTTTGTTTTATTCCATAAATTAAAAATAATTTTAAAATTATATATATTTATACACACATATACACAAAGCAAATAAATACACAATAGTTAAGTAAAAAGTAATTTGGTGCGGGGGAAGTTCTGAAAGTTATGGGGAAATCAGGAAATCTTTCACATAAAAGTGGTGCCTAATCTACATCTTGAAGGAAAAGAGCAATTCTATGAGGCAGACATGGGGAGAGATTACATTCAATACAAGGAGAATGAATAGCGCAAAAAAATTGTGTCCCATGTGAAGAACATAGAGAAGACCAGTTTGACTAGATCACAGAATGCAGAAGAAGGGAGTAATAGCCAATGAAGTCATAAAGAGACATTGAGGGCAAGTTGTGGGGGGCTTCTAAAACATCTACATGCTAGAAGAAAAGAGTATATATTTTATCCCAGAGGCAACATTAGAGTTTGCTAGATAGGAGAATCACCTGGTCAGATCTCTGCTTAAATAAAAATTAGTTTGGTACCATCGTGGGGAGTGGGATGGAAGGAGAGAGAGACTTAAGGGAAGGAAGTTGTTGCAGTGATCTAGGCAAGATGTTATATAAGGGACTAAACTAAGGAGATGACTAATGTTGTGAGTACAGGGTAAGGACTAGATGTGAAATTTGTTGGGTTATAAACCTAGAAAGCTACAAGAATAGTGGTGGTGTCTTTCATAGAAACAGGTAAGTTTGGAAGAGGGCAGGATACAGTGCAAAAGAAGAAACATTCAGGTAAGTAAACAAATAACCATTATTGGATCCTGAAAACTTTTCCTAGATTCCTGTCCCATGTATCTCTGACTCTTCTATGTCTTGGACCTCTTCAAGAGTTCTTGTTATAATTCCTGTACTTCCTTTGTCAGAAATCCCCATATGATCTCCCCTTGTCTCTCCAGACTGAACTTATCAGTAATATTTGACCCCATCTCAGCACACCTCATGAACATGTCTGACGCTCTTGAACTGTGACTAGGATCACTAGTATTCATCTACAATAAAATAACATGATTTATATTCGACCTCTAAATTGCCCTTCTTCATGCAATTATCTTTCCAAGATAGAAGTTCTTGATACAAATTAAACTAGATCAATAATTTGACCTTTGGAACATAATTCTTCCTGCCTTTTTCCTTTGTGCTTCCTTTTTTTTTTTTTTTTTTTTTTACAATATAGAAGTTCAAAATACCCTTGTGGATAAAAGCTGGTAATATGTTTTGTGTAGATTCACTTCTTACTGGAAACATCCTCAGAATGTTAAGAAACTATATGTTGCTAAATCTCCATTTGCAGCCAGTAATCATGTTTCAAGTCTCCTATTTGAAAGGAAAGTCATTGGAATTCTAGATGTCACATTATCTTACCTCTTTCTGGACATCTCTTCCTTTGGGATGAGGGATTGAGACCAGTCATTGAATATAAAATAAAAAGTCCCAAGTCAAATCTCTGACATATCAGACATGTCATCATCATTTCTCAGAAGTTGTTTATTGGGGCAGCTAGGTGGCACAGTGAATAGAGCACTGGCCCTGGAATTAGGAGGACCTGAGTTCAAATCCGGCCTCAGACACTTAACACTTACTAGCTGTGTGACTTTGGGCAAGTCACTTAACCCCAATTGTCCTCCAAAAAGAAAAAAGAAAAAAAAAGTTGTTTATTTTGATGTATCCTGTATTCAAGCTCTGAAGCAATACAGATTGGACTAGGACTCACACATAGGCACCTGGAGAATGTAGATAATGCTACAAGATTTCTTAATTGCCTATCCCAGGGAGCTGTCCATCAGCACCATAGAAAACAAGGCACAGAGGATAATACAATGGAACACCAGACCACCCAAGCCAAGCTGCTGTACTTCTCCTCTAAACATTACAGTCATTCATTCACACATATTCACTGTGAATAGCACCATAGCTTGGCCAGTTTGCCATGTTTATTATATTAGTATTTTTATCCAATGCTGATTCACTCAAATACTCTTTCCCTCTAACCTAAACCTAGCATAAGGTTTAGGTTCAGGCTGTGAGTTCAAAATGAATCAAGAATTATGTGATGAGAAAGGGGTGAAAAGAACTAATATGAATTTAGGCTATATTAAGAAGTACAGTGCAAAGGATATTGCAGGGAGAAGGAGTCCTGGACTCTGCACAACTTGTATATTTCATTTTGTTCTGTGGGACCTTGAGGGAGCACAAAGTCAAACCTGAGGGTATTTTGAGGAGAGTGACCAGTATTATGAAAAGACAATAAATCAAGTGAAAAAAGAAATCAGCTGAAGCAAAGATTCAAGTGAGTAATATCTACCTTGGAGTATTTGAAGAGATATTACATGGAACAGAAATAGACTTGTTCTAAACAGAAACAGACACTTTCTATTTAGGTCTAGTGGATATAGTAAAAAAACAAACAAACAAACAAAACCCAATGTTGTCCCTCCCCCTGCATTGCTAGTTCTAGTGCCTTCTCTTAGATATTACCTCTTTTCCCTCAGACATTATCTTACACTCTATATATCTTGAATGTACACAATCATTCATGTTTCTCCCATTTTACAATGTGAACTGCTTGAGGACATGGACAGTATTTTTGTCTTTCTTTGTATCCCCAATGCTTAGTATAATACTTTGCACATGATAATTGTTTAATAAAAAAAGATTGTTGGTTAATTGATTAGAAGTTTCAGGGATAAAAATCTAGGCTTGAAATTAGGAAAACACTTCTTCATAATGCATAGGTTATCTATAAGTGGAAATTCCCAATGCCTTGGGAGGTTGTAAGATCTTTAAGGTCTTAAAGATCTGAGAGTAGAGACTAATTGGTCACTTGCCAGTCATATTGTGCTGGGGATCATTGTTCAGGTGCAGGATTCTGTGATTCTGAAAGTCCCTCTGCCTATGCAGTTCCAGCTATATTGGTATTTCCCATCCCACTCATTGACAAAATAATCAAATTAGAGCAATTAATACACATACATATGTACGTACATACATATATACATATATACAAATATATATATATATATATATATATATAGAGAGAGAGAGAGAGAGAGAGAGACAGACAGACAGACAGAGACAAAGACAGACAGAGAGAGAAAGAGCACCTAGCGTAAGTAAGGCAAAGAATCCTATAGGACTTGGATTGCAAATATTCTAATTTACCCTCTAATCACTGAAGAGTAGATAAAAAATATATATGAAAATATATGCCCATATTAAATATATATACATATATATATATATCTTTGAGAGCTTTGCTGTAGCTATATTTTAAACATTAAATTCTCTTTTTAAGAAAGTCATGTATCAATCTCAATAGCAATGACCTTCCTGAGAGATTGGGTGGTGTCACAATTTTCTTCTAAATAGTCATGTTTAATTAGGTCTAACTTAAGGAATAAATCTCAGGTTTAGTAGAGAAGACTACAGTATTGATGGTATTAATGGATATTCTAATCACTTTATTTCTTTTTCATCAAAACAAAGAGATGCATCATGGCATAGTAGATAAAGAGTTGGCTTGAAACCAGCAACACCTGGGTTCAAGCTGTGTGACCTTGTGTGAGGTCACTTAACCTTGAAGTGTACTAGAAAACTCTAAGAATATAACTCACAGAGAAGGTATTGAACTGCATTGGTAAAGTGAGTTTCCTCACCTAGAATTTTTCAATATCAACATCACTGGTTCAATTCCTATCTCTATCCCTATCCCAATTTCATCTAAACAAATATTCACAGCCCAAATTAGGAACTAAAAGTAAATTAATTGCAAAGACTGACTCTAGACATGGCTGCAATGGTGGTTTTCTTTCTAAAGAGAGTTGTAGAGACCACAACTCATTTTCCTTTTTTAAAAAAGGGATTTTCACACTGTAGTTTGCAGTGCTCATTTTCCAGAAAATTAACTGTGATGTGTGGACATCACTGAGCAATGTTTGTCCATTAGAGCCTCTGTGGGTGATGAATAGATCATTCTCATTTCACTGAAAGTGATGAACATGAGTCCGTTTATTCTTGCCTACCATGAAACAGTTTCAGTCAAGATGAAACTATTTTCCATGATTTCATCCTTAACACTTTCTTTTCATTATGATCTTTTTAAAAATTTCCTTGCCTTTTCTAAAAGGCCAGTGGTCCTTCCTCATTACTAGATTGTTATCTTGCACCACTATAATTGTTAGGGGCATAAGAAAAATGAGAACTGATTTTAGTGTAAGATAGAGATTTAACGAAAAAAATACAGAGGCAGCTGCAGAGAAAATTATGGACATTTCCTACAAATTTCCACCCTCAAAATCTTTTCAGACAGATATCGAATTACAAAAATTACACTGTCAGTACAAAACTCCTATAGGCTCATTTGTCCAAAGGCAGACACGTTACAGCACATTAACTCTTTTTTATGCCACCATGATCATATATATTTGAGTTCTCCTTCCAGAGATCCTTAATAACATGGGCATTTTCCCTATTGATCAAATACATTTATTTCATAGAGTCATATAATTTCAGAGTGGTAAAATACTTCAGTAGACACCTCATTTAACTCAGACTTGAGAACTAATTCCCTCTACGACATATATGATAAGTAAAGATGGCCTTTTGCTTAAACGCTTCCAATGAGGGGGATCCATTCCCTTCCATGATAGCATATTATACTTTTGGATATATTTAATTATTAGAAAATTTTTACATTCATTAAGTTGAAATTTACTTGTAAATACCACACATTACTCCTAGTCCTAACATCTGTAGTCAAGTAGAACAAGTTTAGTCCTTTTTTCCCATGACAATCCTTCAAATATTTGCAGATAACTATTGTGATTTACAAATTCTTTTCTTCTCCAGCTAGTATCCCCCATTCTTTTAACCAATCCTCATATGACATGAACTCAAGGCCCTTCACCCCTCTGATTGCCCCATTCTGCACATTCTCTAGCTCAGGGGTAATTAACTTTCTCATGTCATAGACTCTTTTAGAATTTCTGGTGAAACTTATGGACCTTTTCTCAGAATAATGTTATTAAATGCATAAAATAAAATACATAGGATTATAAAGCAACCAAGTATATTGAAATGAAGTTATTAAAATATTAAATAAAACCAAAGGTCCTTAGCTTAAGAACACCTGTGTCTGGCTCACCAATGTCCCTTCTAAAATGTGGCATGTGAACATGATGCTTTAATTCTACTGTCACTAGTAAAGAATATGTGTTTTATTTACCTTCTTGGCTTTGGAATCTCTGTTTCAATTAATGCAAACTTAGATACATTAGCATTTTCTATTAATTATAGAAACAATACCTTATTCCACTATTGACTCCTTAATATATGTTCATATAAATTAAGAGTGAGAATGCACAGGTGTTATGCATGAGAGGTTTACCCATAGAGAATATGTGTGGAGGGGAAACTTACATCTTGTTTGTCCTTCATTTTCAAAGAGGACTAATGACATGATGGGATGACATCTTGACTTGTTTGTGAACTGGATTTAAATGAGTAAGAGTTACATAAAGTCAGCCTCACTCTCTCTTCTAGAGTCATTGATGTCCAGTGGCAAGACAAAAATCAAGATGACTGGTGGATGACTATGATGTTTTCAATGCCTGGCCAAGAGCTAAGTGTTCTACAGCACCTGCTTCAGCCACCTTCATAGATGTTGGAATAAATTGTTCTCATCAGTCCATTTTGTTGGAGTGCTTGGGTAGACATCCCCTTAACTCACTGATGGGTTTAAGGTTGGCTGGTCACACTCAACCTAGTTTAGCCTGACTACCAAGACAGCTTTACCAAGGTGTGGCCACTGCACATACTACAGCTTCTTTGAGCTACAGGCTAAAGCTGCCAAGTAGACAGGAAAGGTGGATGAGCAGCCCTGAAAAGGGAATCAGGAAGACTCATCTTCCTGAGTTCAAATTTGGTCTCTGACACTTACTAGCTGTGTGAACTTGGGCAAGTCACTTGAACCTCTTTGCCTTAGTTTCCTCATCTAAAAAATGAGCTGCAGAAGGAAGTAGCAAATCACTCCAGTATCTTGGTCAAATATCTTTCTCAAATGGTGTCACAAAGAATTGGGCATCATTGAAAAATGACTGAATAATACATCATCCAACTCACATCTACAATGCTCCAGGACTCCTAATATCTTTTAATGATGTCATCATATTGCTCTTACTGGGCTTACTTCTCACTACAGTCTTTCTACTGTGCATCTTGCTCCCCTAGGCTAACTGGGTCTTCTCCTTCTTGGATTCAGCATTTCTATGACAAATATTCTATGGAGTCTGCTGTGTCTCATTGACTCTAAAGGGTAAAGCTCCCTGCTAATATATTCTGTGCTCATCCACTCAGAGCTGTCCAAATCAAAGTCATTTAAGTTTCAGTGTAGTAGGGTTATACACATACATACACATACACAATAAGTATGTATGTATATATGTGCATATACACATGGAGAGATATAAATCTAGATAGATAGATAGATAGATAGATAGATAGATAGATAGATAGATAGATAGATAGACAGACAGATAGACAGACAGATAGATAGATATAGATACATGTCCCTGATTAAGGGTAGGTTGACAGCTCCTTAATCATAGCTACTACAGCTAACAAGCCAGGCAGTGTGTTCCCAGGCTTACACTCTTTCTTTTTGTCTTTTTTCTTGGTAGACGCAGGGATTTGCTAGTAACTACTTGCTCTGTGCAATGCTTACATAATTTTAAGTTTTATTCACATTATTAACATTGTTTGTCTTCATGACTTTCTTGAATAGATACTCAATACAATAATAAATCAAGTCCTTTACTGGAAATTGGAATTGGAAATTTGAAATTAGATTGTCAGTTTCCAATTTCCAAATAAATGCTCTCACTGAAAATTTAACCACCTTACCCAAATAGTTTATGTTGGTTCAAGAACTCCTCCTTATGCAAGTTCCTCCCCCAAAGGGCTGTATGTGACTGAGAATGTATCACAGCTGTGATTGAAATACCTGTGTACCTTTACACCTGGGAGCATTGCTCCTGTTCCATGGAAAAGTGGACATGTGGTCACATAGGACTATTAATGAACAGGGAACATCTTCTTATTCCATTAACATTACAGGTACACAGTCCCATATGTGCAAAAATATTTATTGCAGCTCTCTTTGTGGTTGCAAAAAACTGGAAATATAGGGGATGCCCATCAATTGGGGAATGGCTGAACAAGCTATGGTATATGAATGTAATGGAATACTATTGTGCTATAAGAAATGGGAAGGAGATGGACTTCATAATTACCTGGAGAGGCTTATATGGACTGATGCTAAG
>CM053587.1:144699391-144759576 GCA_028646515.1 Pseudochirops corinnae | reverse complement strand
CACTCTAATTTTGACAGGATTATTCTCTTCAGAGTGCTTTTGAGATTCTTTCTCCATCTGGCAAAGTCGACTTTTTAAGGCATTCTTCTCCTCATTGGCTTTTTGGGCCTCTTTTGTCATTTGAGTTAATCTGTTTTTTAGGGTGTTAATTTCTTCAGTCAGATTGCTGACTCTCTTTTCATGATTTTCTTGCAACATTCTTATTTCTCTTCCCAATTTTTCTTCCACTTTCCTTATTTGGTTTTCAAAATCCTTCTTAAGTTCATCTCTAGCTTTAAGGCAATTTTCATGTTTATTGGAAGCCCCTGGTCAGGGAGCTCTGGCTGCATTCTCCTCCTCCCTTTCTCTGCCATGATCTTTCTTTTCCCCAAAAAAGGAATCTAGGGTTTGGTTGCTGTTCTTACTTTGCTTCTTATGCTTATTCTTACTCATGGTTGGTCAGTCCGTGATTTTTTTTTTTAATATCTGTGGGGCTCTGCTTCCAGAAGGGAATGCTCTGTCCCAAATTGCTGGGGTCCTCCAGGCTGCTGTAGCTCTCAGGAAGGTGCTGGGTCCCTTTCCCACTTCCAGCTCACTAGATAAAGAAGACCCACAAGACCAACGCCCAAGACTGTGATCCGGATCCAGGCCACTGAACTCAAGAGCACTTGGCCTCTGAACAATCGCCTGGTCCCCCCACAGTCTGCAGGACGAAGTCGTGGAAGCTGCAATGCAGAGGTGCGTGCAAAACCTCTGCCTTTCGCTTTTCAACCCTGGAGGCGTTTTGGCCAGACCACTTTTCTCCCATGACCTCGCAAGTCCCACTGACCTAGTTCTGAACACTTTCGCAGCTGCCGCCAATCTGCTCCTTTAATCCTCTCATACAGCCGCCCCCGGAGCTCAGCCGGGGCTTCAAGCCAGGCTGGTTCTGGTTCACAGTGCTGATATGGTTCCTCGTAGCCGAGCTGACTTTAGTGGAAAGTATATTTGTGTGCGTTTTGGAGTTCTAGGATTAGTTTAGAGTCATATTTTATGGGTATTTTGAGGTGGCTATGGGAGAGCTGTGATATGTTGCTGCTCCTACACTGCCATCTTGGCTCTGACCCCCCAAAATATTTTATTCTGAATGTAAGAAATAAAATACGCATTTCTATACCATAGTAGAATAGAAAAAAGATTGTTGTACATGAAACTGCAAATCTATTATATACTACTTGCTATTCCTTTTAAATATGTAATAGTTATCGTGTAACCTTTTTTCCTTTTTTTTCCTCTCCACCCTAGAAATGGCTACCATTAGACATAAATATGGATGCATCTGTTTGTGTATATATGTATGTATGTGTGTATGTATATGTATATAGATATGTGTATATATGTATATATAGAATGTATATGTATATATATATATAAATATACATATATGTATATAACCATTCTATTCATATTTGTATTTATTAGTTCTTTCTCTGGATATAGATAGTGCTTTCCTTTCTTCCTTTATAGTTAAATTTTTTTCACTGTATCAGGCTGCCTCTGAACCTTGGTCATTGGACCCAGAGTTGGAAGAGATCTTGGAGATCATCTAGATTAAGGGTCTTTAACCTTTTATGTATCGTGAACTCCTTTACTGAAACCTATGGGCCCCTTCTTAGAGTAATATTATTAAAAGTGTAAAATAAAATACACAGGAAATAAATGAAATTAAATTAATTAAAAATAAATCAATATAATATTTAATTAAATGATATAAATTAATTGATTTCTAAAATTATACTTAAATAAAAACAAAATACAAAAGAAATAAATTGTATGAAAATACAGTTATAAACAAATCATATAAAAAAATAAACCCAAGCTCATGCACCTTAGACTAAGAACCCTTGATTTAAACCAATCTTTTTGTTGGTCTAGTCATTAGAACCAAGACCTTTATTACAGATGAGGAAACTCAAGCCTTGCCCCCCATATGAAATGACTTGTCTAAGGCCTCATGGCTAATAATTAGCTAAGGCAGTATTTGACACAAGTCCTTGGACTCTAAACCCATTATTTTTTTCCACTATACCATTTCACCTTTCAAGTGACAATGGTCAATACATGAATTAAGTTCTATGTAGGAATTCAGAGGAAAGAAAGACAGTTGAAAGTTCCATAGAATTAGTAGGGTTGGAGCTAGACCTCAAAGTATGGTTAGTGCTTCTAATATATCAAGAAGTCAGTGGTAGGAGCATAGGATGGGGAAAGAACAAAGGTGCAGAGAATGATGTAGTGACTTCAATGTTGTTCAGTTGTTTCCAACTCTTCATGAGCCCATTTGGAGTTTTCTTGACAAAGATACTGCAGTGATTTGCCATTTCCTTCTCTAGCTCATATTGATGAGAAACTGAGGCAAATAGTGTTAAGTGACTTGCCCAGAGACACACAGCTAGTAAGTGTCTGAGGACATATTTGAACTCAGGAAGATGTCTTCTTGGTTCTAAGCCCAGGGCTCTAGACACTCTGCTTCGCAATGCCTCTAAAGCAAAGATATTGTGCAATGATTGTTCCTTCAAATGCTCCAATGGAAAGTGCTACACTAAAAGTTTTATCTAAGTTTATATTAGTTTTTTGGGAACCTGTGGCCCATATCATTGAATCTTAAACTGGTACTTAACCCCTGCAATCCTTCTGTCAAGTAAATCCTTATGTCCTTGCAGCAGGGGGTGTCGGGGCAGAATTAGGAACTTTCCAAAGTGTTTGTCAAATTGTTCACATTTATATCATGCTTTAAGGTTAGCAAAAAGCTTCCCTCGGCTTTTAGAACAAGCTTCTAAGGTAGGTAATAGCAAGTGCTATTTCGATTGTAAGGACAAGGACTATATCACCTATGTTCCTGCCAAAGAAGTCTTTTTTTTTTTAGTTGGGACGTACAATCATATAAGACTGTTGGGATTTGAAGGCCTTACCCTCTTCAAGCAGAATATACTGTAAAATTACAGAATCTCTGAGATGGGAGAGATCGTTTAATACAAGTAGTAGCTAAACAGGAATACCCTCTGCTTACCTATCAAGGCACCATCTAAAGTTATTGCTTAAAGTCTGCTGCTGCTATTCTGTCATTTCAGTCACACCCAACTCTTCATGTATAACTCTATTTGGGTATTTTCTTGGCAGAGATCCTGGAGTGGTTTGTCATTTCCTTCTTCAGCTTTTACAGATAATGAAAGTGAGGCAAATAATGTGAAGTGACTTGTCCAGGGTCACACAGCTGTTAAATGTCTGAGGCCAAATTTGAACTCAGGAAGATGAGTCTCCCTGATTCTGGGCCTGGTGCTCTAGCTGCCCACCTGACACAAAATAAGAGCTTAATAAATATTTTTTGAATTGAATTTTGTCAGCAAACATCTCTAAGCTCAATATAGCAATAATAACAACAAAAGTCAAATGTGATCTTAACCTCTCTTGAAAAGGACATGGCTCAGAACTAATCCTGCTGTCTTGCCCTGGTCAGACTGCATCTGGAGGGCTGTGTTCAGCGCTGATTCCACATTTTAGGGAAGACAAGAGGAAGGTGACCAGGTGATGAAAGGATTTGAGATTATGCCACATGAGGATCAGCTGAAGGGACTACATTGTTTAGTCTGAAGAAGAGAACACTCCGAAGAACATAATACCTGTTTTCATGTTTTTGAAGGCCTGTCCAGTACAATGGTGATTACAGACAGACAGCGAGGTAGACAGGGTGCTGGGCTGGGATCAGGAAGATCAGGGCTCACATCTAGCCTCAGACACTTACTCGCTATGTGATTTTGGGCAAATCACTTAATTTCACTTTTCCTTGGTTTCTTCAACTGTATAATGAGGATAAAAAGCTGATATAAAAACAGCATCTACCTTCCAGGGTGGCTGGGAGGACCATGTGAGATAATGTTTGTAAACCAATTGTCACAGTGACTGACTAAATAAATGCTAGTTATTGCTATTATTAATCTCATTATTGTTATTAGATTTGTTCTACTTGGTACCATAAAGCAGAATTAGGAAAAGTGGATAAAAATAGCAAAATGCGTATTTAGTATTGATGTGAAGAAAAACTTTGAGGGTTTTCCAGAATATTTGCCAAGTTTGATAAAGTGAGTATGATAAAGTTTGCTGTTGTCGAGTTGTGTCTGACTTTTCCTGACCCTCTTTGGGATTTTATTGGCAAAGATAGAGTGATTTGTCATTTCCTTTTCCAGTTCATTTTACAGATGAGGAAACTGAAGCAAACAGGGTTGAGTGACTTGCCCAGGGTCACACAATTAGTAAGTGTTTGGGCTTCAATTTGAACCCAGGTTTTCCTGACTACAGGCCTGGAGATCTATCTACTATACCACTTAGTTGTCTTTGACACATGTGCAAGCAGAAATAACTTCTGAAAAAAATTATGAAATTTTCTACCTTTTCCCTCTACTCCAAAATGAACTGAGAGAAAATAGGTATATATGTATGTGTATATGTAAGTACATACACACACACACACACACACAGATAGATAGATAGATGTATACACATGGGCAACAAGGAAGAAAGAGATGAGGATAATTACTTTTTAAGTCCCCTCATTCTTCATGTTCCTTGTATTCAGAACCATGATTAAATTACCTTTTTATTTCCTCATTTTTTCCTTTTTTCATCATCAAAAAATCTCTAATGCTCTTTTATTAAGTAATATTTCTATATTGAAACAAAAACTGTTTATAATTTCTTCATTCACTTTTCTATTTCAAATAAAATAAAACAAAAAGCCTACTATAGGGTCATGGTAATTTTGATCAACAGAAAAAGATTTCCTCATTAAAATATTCGTGTAGGAATGTGTGAAACCTGGGTTTAGGAATTTTTCCAGGATATAAAATGAGCTTATCTGGAAATAGAATGCAATGAGTAAGATCCCTTTGTTTGTCTTTATACAATAGTACAATAGCTGCAGGTTAGGAGAAAGAAAATGCTATTTTCTATTCTCATCATCAAGCAAGTCAATTGTACACTCATTGTCCCAGGCCATTTCAGCTAAACCCTACTGATTTCCCTGATAAAAGGAGGGAGATTAAGATTAGCCTCAGAACAATTCATTTACCTTTAAGAGTTTAAAACTACAGGTGCCTCTTGCAACAAAATAAATATGCTGCTAAAACCTCTCCCCCCCCCCAACCTAAACTGAGGCAATTATGAGAGAACAGGCTTAGCATAATAAATAAATAATAAATAATTAGGAAAAAACCAAACAATTTGTGCTTGAATTGCGAGCTAATATTTAAAGAAATCATTATTCTATTCCAAAATACTGTCCAAATAAATCCGCTATTCTCAGCGGTACAATAAAAAAGTGGTGCTTTTTTAAGCTCTGTGTATACTTTTGTTTAAAAAATTCAAATAGAAATGCTTTCAGGAAAAAGTTTATAAGTACTCACTTTATGATATATACAAAGTTTACAAAATCAGACTAAAAAACTGGGTTTCTTTCTTCTGGTAAGTAACTTCCTATGCAAATGTCCAAATTGGAAAGCAATTTTACAAATCAAATTCTACAACTAAGTCTTATATGAAAGAAATAATCTAAACCAAGTTTGAGGGTAGTGAAATGTCTGAATATGTTTTATATACATTTTAACTTGAAAAATCTAAAATACAGAGCATGTACAAAAGATGCAAGGGAGTAATGTAAGATCAACACCCTTTTTATTTAATATTACTGAAATATTTGAAAGAGGAAGGGGTGAACCTAATATAACAATAACTACAAAGCAAGTAACTTGTAAGAAATAAAGTTCAATGTTGTGCAAAAACTGATAATAGCTAAGCTATATGAGCCTGTGTGAAAATGCAGGTACAAAATATAATTTTGAAAAAATAGAAAGAAAGCACATCCTTGCCTAGCTGAGATTGGTATTGAGTTCAAGGCCTTGTTTTATTAATTCATCCAAACATTTATTATAGTCCTTCTTATAGGTACCCATGTTGAGAGCACCTATTGTTCTGACTACAAGGTTGAGACAAACAAAGACAGCTGTTTCTTGAGTTACCTCATCAAAACCATGTACGGACCAATCTCAATATGAAATGGCAATGCTAGATCATCAACAAAAGTGTCCTTGATGGTTATCAAGTCTCCCACCTCTGAAACTGTGCTTATTTCCTCTCACAAAGGTCTGCTAGGCTACACATGACAGCAAGATTACTAGGTAACTGCTCCATTGGAAGTTAAGATGAGGTAATTACAACAAGAAAAGAATTTATTTCTCTGTGTATGAGATGAGTGAAAACTTCTCAATTTGGGGTGGTTAACTTTTCAAATTGCTTCTGTCAACCACTTTTATGTTCCTTTGTTTGTTTTCCCGCCTTGGTGGGATCCTCCCCTTATCTTTCCTTGCTGTCCCAGTTGGGGAAGTATTTGGTGAAGTATGCCTCTCCACCAATGAGAGGGGAAACAGTCGGGAAGGGGTCTTAACTAAGTTAGGTTATAAATTCCAGCACTATCTTTTGTAACTTGCCTCTTCTCCATGATGAGTCATGGGGAAGACCGCCCTCTTCTCCCGGGGAAGAGAATAAAGTCCTGTTCTTATCCTAAGAGATCACTGTGTTTAATTCTTTTCACTAAATTAAGGATGAAGGATATTTTATATCCCAAATACCTGCAAATTAAAAAAAATAATTCTTCAAATAAAAAGAAAGGATAGACAAATTCACTTCTTGGCTGGTTTTGGGTTGAGGTCCTCCTGATAGCAAACTGGATGAAACCAAGGTGCTTCAGTCCTATAATTTCACTATACAATTTCAAATGCTAAAACATCATGAAAAGCTGGGATGAACTACTCCCTCTTTCTTCAAGGGTGGGGAGAGAGTGTATTTGTGACTTAGTTTGACTATTAAACAGAAGCAGCATGTATTACAGTGAAAGTAACACTGAATATGGTGTCAGAGGTCCTGGGTTTGAATCCAGATTCTGTGACTGATTACCTGTGTGACCTTAGAGAAGTCACTTATTCACTGGGTCTCAATTCATTAATAAATGAAGTTAGACTAAATGATACCTAACATCCATTTCAATTTTAAATTATATGATTGTATATTATATTTATAACTGTACCAGAGTTTGTAAACTACAGAAACCACAAGGTAAAAGAAGGAGAATGGGGGAATGATTAGGCCCTAAAATATCACAAAGGGAAACAAGATGAGTTTAGAAGATGGGGTCATGGGAGCAGCGAGGTAGCACAGTGAATAGAGCACCAGCCCTGAAGTCAGGAGGACCTGAGCTCAAATCTGGCCTCAGACACTTAACACTTACTAGCCATGTGACCTTGGGCAAGTCACTTAACTCCAATTGCCCTGCCTTCTCCCCTCAAAAAAAAAGCAAAAAAAAAAAAAAACAAGATGGGGTTATAGCTACCACCAGAACCAAGGTGGGAAGGAATGTGAAGGAAACACACAGCCAGCTTTATGTAGTAGAAGAGGGAGATACAAAAAGGAACTCTGGGAATACTGGGGCAGAGAGAGGGCAGATTCCAAGGTTCTGGTAGGGGAAGGGAAGAGGATTATGGCAGAGAATACCGGTGGTGTGGTGTAGAAATAATGGTCAGAATGTAGGTACCAAGATCGGAATTCTGAAGGTGGCAGTAGATGGGAATACAGGACACAGATGAAGATTAGTGTCAGGTAGAAGGGGTTAAAGTCAAGATGATCAATTAAAGCACAGTGGAGGCCGCTGGCCCTAAGAATATCTCAGATAGAATCATGCTTGATTAGGAGGGGCAGACTTTATCCAAGCAATGTAACTGTCCTAGGGAGTATTCTCCCCAAACCTACAAAGAGACTCTGCTAGGAAAAATAGAGACTAGTCACAAAACAGGTAGACAGATGAAAGAAAGGCATATGACTCCAAATGACTCTACCATACAATGAGAAAGTAGATAAGTATTTTAGATGGGCTGCAATTTGTAGCAATTGGTGACTTTTGACCATTCTTTACATTCCTTACCCTTCAATACGGAGGAAAAACACTGTGTGACTCTGGGTAAATCATCTGAACCCCTCCAGATCCCACTTCAGTTTCCTCTGTACTTCAGCTTCCTCTTCTATAAAATGGGGAGAACAGAACAAGGTAATTTCCTATATCAATTCAATTCAGTAACCATTTATTATCTGTTGAGCGTGTTCCAGATATTGGGTAGGTACTAGGGACAAAGAAAAAAAGGTGGGAATTGGCCCCTACCTTCAAAAAGCTAACAAACTACTATAAATACACTTAAGCTCTGATTTTTTGTGATTTTTTAAAAAAACCAACACTAACTTAAAATGTCACTTGATCATAGAACTGTCAGGTGTGGGTAACCTGCAGCCTAGAGGCCACATGTGGCCCTCTAGATCCTCAAGTGCCATCCTCTGACTGAATCCAAACTTCACAGAAGAAATCCCCTGATGAAAGGATTTATCCTGTAAAACTTGGACTCAGTTTAAAAGGCCACACCTAAGGTCCTTAAAGGACACATGTGGTCTCAAGGCTGCAGGTTCCCCACCTCTGGGAGATATTGGGCTCCCTTTCATTGAAGGTCTTCAAGGAGAACATGGATGAACACTTGTCCAATATGTTATAGTGAGATACTTTTTCTGGTATGATTGAATCAGTCAATGCATTTATTCAGTTTTTACTGTGTGTTAGACACTGTACTATAGGATACAAAAAAAAAAAAAAAAACAACCCGAAACATAGAACATTTGACATAGGAACTATTTACGGTATAAATTAGAGAAAATCTCAGAGCAAAGACACTACTAATGGGGACTGGAGTTGGAGAACCAGGAAAAATCCTTCCTCTTGCAAAGGGTTGGAGCTGAGTCCTGAGGGAAGCCAGGGAAGCCACTAGGTAGAGGTGAAAAGATGCTTACTGAATTGAATTGATATAGGAAGTTACCTGGTCTGTTCTCCCCATTTTATTGATGAGGAAACTGAAGTCCAAAGGAAACTGAAATGGCATCTGGAGGGGTTTAGACAATTTACCCAGGGTCACACAGTACTTTTACTCCATATTGAAGGGTAAGGAATGTAAGGAATGATTAAAAGTCACTAATTGCTGCAAATTGCAACCCATCTAAACAGTTGTCCTCACACAGAGGATAGTCAGTAATAAGACCTGGAGTCAGGAAATAGAGAGACAGGAAGCATTAGAGCAACAAGAAGAAGCCAGTGTTACTGAATCATAGAAAATCTACAGGAGAGTAAAGTGTATGGCTGGAAATAGAGAAAAGGCAAGATTATGAAGAACTTTAAAAGCCAAACAGAATTTCAGATTTGATAGGGGAGGTAATAAGAAGTTACTGGATTTTAGTAAATGGAAAGTAGGGGTGGCAGTGGGGGAGGCTGAGACAGGGTGAAGGTGATATGGTCAGAACTGAGCCTAATGAAGACCATGTCGGTGGTGTAATGAAGGATCACCTGAAGTGGGGAGAGACGTGGTGTAGAGAGACCAACCAGAAGGCTATTGCAACAGTCTACGAGCGAGGTGACGAAGGTTTGCACCAAAGCAGCAGTTATGAGAGTAGAAAGAAGATGACACATACTGGAGATATTATGAAGATAGAAATGACAACACTAGTTAACTAGTTGCTTATGTGGCATGAATGCAAGTGAAGAGTCAAGGATTGTAGCAAGACTGTTAGCCTGGGTGACATGGAGGATGGTGGTGTCCACGCAGTAACAGGGAAGTTGGAAAGAGGAAGGATTCTGTGTTTGTGGCGGGGAAGATAATGATATCTCTTGGATAAGTAGAGTTTGAAATGTCTGAGGTGCCCAAAAGGCTATTGGTGATTCAAGACTGGAATTCAGGAGAGAGGTTAGGGCTGGATGAAAGTGATAACTGGATTCATGGAAACTGGTGTATTCACCAAAAGAAAGAGTATAGAGGAGAAAATAAAAGGACTCTAGACAGATTTTCAGGAGACTCTCACAGTTAATAGGCATGACTGAGAGGAATATTTAGGAAAGGATGCAAAGAATGAACAGTCAGACTAGAAGAAGAACAACAAAAGAGCACTGTCATGAAAACCCAGAGAAGAAAGAGCATCCAGGAGAAGAGGATGAACAAAAACCTGCCACCCATTTCTTGCCAGAGACAATGGACTTAAAATACAGAAGATGACAAACATTTTTTTCACTCTGATCAATGTAGGGATTTGTTTTGTTGGACTATGCATAGTTGTGATTAAGGACCCTCTTTCTTCCTTCCTTCCTTTCTTCCTCCTTTCTTTCCTTCTTTTTTTGGTAGTTGTTCAATTTGGGGATTGTGGGAGGGAAAGATTTAATAGTTGCATAAATAGATATAGAAAGATGTATAGACAGATATAGATATATAGATGATAGGTATAGGTAATAGAGATAGAAGATAGGTTGATAGGTAGATAGATTGGTGATAGGTAAATGGATAAACGATAGGTAAACAGATACAGATGACAGAGATAGATAGATGATAGGTAAATAGATCATAGATTTTTTAAAAGAAGGAGTGATCAACAATGTCAAAGGTTGAGAGAGGTCAAGAAGGATGAGGACTGACAAAAGTTGTGACAACTAAAAGATGCCAATTAACTTTGGAGAGAAAATTTTCAGTTGAATAATAAGGTTGGAAACCAAACTGAAATGTGTTTAGAAGAGAATGAGTTGATCTGGATGACCAGTTAGGGTTCCTATCAACTTTGAAATTCTATTGTTCTGTGATTCTTTATTGATTTTCCCTCTTTTCATTCAACTATAACCCCAAAACACTCATTTCTTACATCCTTCCAGGAAGTATGAACTACTATTATAATTACTATAAGGCCAATGAAACTCCATTTCCCAAATCATTACACATATTATTTCTTTTCCAAGGAAACATTGAAAGCGAGGCAGCTTGTTGAGTAGGAGGGACACAAGGACTGACATTCCATCTCTCATTCTTCCCCTTTATTGATGATTTATAAATGCTAAAAATAGAAACACCCTGTATAGAGGAAGCACTATACTATGAAGCTACATATCAATAACTATAAAATGATGATCCTAATGTACTTTTCAGATAAAAACTGGATAATGGTAATCATGAGCAAAGAACTGTGCAAGTAGAATCAGCAGAAACCTTCATTTGAATCCCAGTTAAGATACTGGTTTTGTGACCTTGGACAAGTTACTTGACCTCTCCAAGTCCTGGTACCTTCTCTATAAAAGAGTGATAATAATATTTCTGATACCTTTATCAAATTTATGGTGAGGAAAACACTTCGTGGTCCTTAAATCATTACATAAATGTAAGCTATTATTATTTTTATAGATAGAGCAGCCTTAGGACTGAAATAATAATACATATTCATGTTAATTTTTCATCATCAAACATTTTGTACTAGACTAAAATTATGGCTTTTGATGGAATGGTGACTCACAAAAAATGAGTATGTTTGTGTACAAAAAGTTTTAACCTCAACTTTATAATGCAGTTCTTAATGGAACTGCTAGGAATGCACTTATTCTAAAACAGGATTAAAGATAAAACTGACAGAAGAGTGAAAACAAAGAAAAACCACAAGTAAAGAATTTGAAATTCCATTCTCCACCTGGTTTTCTTTTTCTCTAAATAATGTGAGAAGTTAAATCAGACTGAAATTTTAACCAGGAAGGTTACAAATCCAACAAGAACAGAAGTAAAGTCAAAATAAAAGACACACATACACACACATAAATACACACAAACATCCACACACTTGTATTCCTGATTAATCAACAATTGATTAAGTGCTGACTGTGCTAGGCACTGGGAATGCAGAACCATAAATGAAATGGTTCCTACTATCAAAGAACTTACGTTCTGTTGATAGTCCCAAAGCACAGCCTTGCTCTTTTGACTCCACTGGCTCTCTATTGACTCTAGGAGAAAGTACAAACTCATAAGATCATAGATGTAAAGTTAGGCACCTTAGAAGGCACCTTAGAAATCAGGTAGTCCAGTTCCCTCATTGAACAGATGCGGACATTGAAGCCCCAGTAAATTATGTGATTTCCCCAAAGTCACATATGCAATAAGTGAAAGAGCCAGGATTCAAATTCAAGTTCTGGCATTTAAAGACTTTCAGGCTGACTCCAGATTGACTTTAGACTTCTCACATACTCTGCTTTCTGTTAAAAAAAAACAAAAACAAAAACCTTTCCAGCCGTGACATCCTACCTCTAGGCTCCACATCTTTGCGTAGGCTACTCAATCCTGGAATAATTTCACTCTTTACCTCTGCCTCTTGAAATCCTGAACCTCTCTTCATGAATCAGTTCCTGTCACCTCCTACAGGTGATTCCCTGACTCTCTCAGTGCCCTCCCCCCACTCAAATAAAATCACTTGCATATATTTTGTGTTTACTTGTATTATCTGATCACAGTTTTTCCACCTCTCCCTGTGCTTTCCCAAAAGAAACCCTGCTTCTCATCCACACCAAGTCCTCCAATCCTTCGACCCTTCAGTTCTTCTCCAGGCCATTCTTAAACTTGCCACATTTTCCTCTTTTCCCCATCTTTATTCCTTGGTGACTCAGTTCAACTGTACACTTTCCTCTTCTCTTGAGTCTCTTACCCCCTTACCATATCACCATTTATACTGAGTGGATATATATAGTATTGGCCCTGGAGTCATAAGAACCTGAGTTCAAAGTTGTCCTCAGGCAATTTCTAGCTGTGGGACCCTTGGTTTCCTCATCTGTAAAATGAGCTGGAGAAGGAAATGGCAAACCACTCCAGTATCTTTGCCAAGAAAAACCCAAATGGGGTCACAAAGAGTCAGACATGACAGAACAAAACAACAAATAAATGCTAGCTTTCTGTGTGTGTGTGTGTGTGTGTGTGTGTGTGTGTGTGTATGTGTATATACAGCTATGTCCTCCAGGCTCACAATGTAAGTGTTACCCTTGATTCCTCACTATCTCTCACCAACCCTTCCCCCATATACCATTTGTTGCCAACACTTGTTTATTCTACCTTGGCAACATCTCTTAAGTTTGCCCCTCTCTCTCCTCTGGCACTGCCACCACTCTTGGGCCAGCCCTCATCACCTCACACCTGGACTACTCCAACAGTCTACTGGTGAGATGTCTCTCTCACAAGTCTCTCCCCGCTCTAGTCAATCCTCCATTTTGCCACCAAAGTGATTTTCCTCAAGAGCAGGTTCAATCTGCTCTCCTCCTCATAAACTCTAGGGACTCCTGGACAAAAATTAATCATTTGCTGCCCTCGGGGAGCTTGCATTCAGATACAAAGACAACATGTATGTAAAGAATTATATTCAAAGTAAAGGACTTATCCAAAGTCACACAGTTGGTAAGCATCAGAACCAAGACTTAAACTCAAGACTCTTATTTAGCCACCCCACACAGCTTCAATTATAGCTTACTTATATACTTATGCAGTATTTTGTGCAGTTTTTTTATTTAAAAATCCCTATACTTCTATTATTTCATTGATTTTAATCATAATCATCTGAGAAATTTACCTTATACTTACATAAAGGATGTCATCCCAAGTCCCTAACTTTCTTTAAATTGCTTTAAATTAACAACAACAGCAAGGCTGGAGTATGCATAGTGTTTTAAAGTTTACAAAAGCATTCTTTAGACATTATCTCATTTGAGACTTACAACAGCTAAGTGAGGCAGATACTTATAAATATTGTTCCCATTTTACAGTTGAGGAAATGGAAGCTTAGAGAGGTTAAATAACCTGCTTATGGACACTGATAGTTTGGAACTCAGGTCTTTCTGACTCCAAATACAACATGCTCGACTTTGCTTTGGTTTTAATGTTAAACCGATTTTCTCTACAATTCAAAATAAATTCTTTGAATAAGCATTGTTGGAAATTGGAATGGGAGGGGCAGCATTAGTCCCATAGAAAATGTTTAAAGAATAATTAGCATATGATTCTTAAGGCTGCTGTTTCCTGTCATTCCTGGCCTTGACTCCCAAGGAGCTACTTTGGTTCTGATGAGATGTACTGGATGTCACTTCATTACATAAGAATGGCTCCAGTACCCTAATGAGCACTTGGAAATTTTCCAGATGGTCTCAGTGAGTATGGTCTATGGCAGTGAGGAGAGGACATGTGACTATAGCTTCTGGAACAGAAGGCAAGTGCAGCCAACTTGGTGGGAGCCACTCATTCTGGTGGGGATACCAAGGGATGTAGATGCTGATATTATCAGAACCTTCAGGCTTTACTTGGGGATGCTCATTGGGGGACTTGGGATTACTGTGACTTGTCTATTGCATAATGTCTAATTGTTGGCTTTCTTTTCTTTCTGTATAATTTCCTTCCAGTACAGTATGGCCAGCAACCCTCCTTTCAGTAGGAGGTTAGTATTGGTTTACAGGGATAATCTACACAGAGGATTTCCTAGTTTCTAGGTGAATGCTTAGCCAGAGGGACTGATACACCTATAATATAACCTGGCTCACCTCTGACATGGAATATTGACAAAGATGCAGGGTTAAACAGGTTGAGCCAAAGGAGCATTTAGTCTCTGAACATATCCCCTTGAGTAGAGGCAGGGGATTAGGGGTACTGTAATAAAGAGCTGAATGGGTCATGATTGAATTGTCACCTCAAGTAATATCATCTTTGTTCACCCATTCAACAACCCAATTCCTAGGACAAACTAGGCCAGCTAATAAAACATTTTCCTTCAGTACTAACAAAATTCTTGGCCCATTTTTTTCTCTCCGCTCCCCACAGTTTCCTCTGCTTGAAAAATGTGTTACTGGCTAGCTTTCTTCAATCCATAAACATAAACCTAATTGCTACTTTCTTCCTAGAAATGATATAGAAACAGTTGAATTTTCAGGTACTGTCCACCCCTTGGTCAATTTATTGGCCCCCTTCTTTTCTACTGTTTGATCTATTCCTTCTCATTAAGCTCCAACCTCTGCTCCTAAACCAAAATGACAACTGATGTGTTTTCCTTATGCTGTGATACCCAACTACATCCCCCACACTCCTCTACCATAGGTATGCTTCAAGGACCAAATTAGTAACCAAAGAAATCTGTTTAATCCAATGTGCTAGTAAACATTTTTTTGACCTTTTCTTTTTTTTTCTTTTTTTAAAATTTTTTAATTGATTTATTTACTTTTAGTTTACAAGATTCAGCTCCACAATCTCTTGAGTTTCAAATTTTCTCCCTTCACTCCACCCCCTATGGCAGCATGCAATCAAGTACAGGATCTGCAGATACAGTGGATATTAGTCTGATTGTATAGAAGGGCTGTAACCGATGGAATGAGCAATGGGAAAGAAGAAACAAAACCAAACATGGAAAAGAAAGAGAGCATGTAGTTTGCTTTGGTCTCCATTTAAACTCTGTTCTTTCTAGATCTTTCTCTGAATGTAGACATCTCCTTCCATCCTGAGTCTTTTAGAGTTGTCTTATAACCTTGCGTTGCTGAGAAGAGTCCAGTTTATCAAAGTTCCTCGTCACACATATGTTGTGTCTGTCATTGTATACAAATTTCTCCTGGTTCTGCTCTTCTCACTTAGCATCAATTTGTGTAAGCCTCTCCAGGTAAATAAATAAATAAAAAAAACCTGCTTCTCATTTCTTATATGTGCTAGTAAATATTTAACAACTGACTCTTTGAATGTTATCTGTGACACCTTTTAAAATTTAATCTGCAATGTTAGCACTTCATCCAACACTGTCTTAAATCTATACAATCATCAAAACAATAAAACCAAGCAAGCCTTGACTTGTAGGATTTGCCAATTTTTGAAGTGTAAATGCTCACACCGAAATTTAACAATCAGCTCTCCAAGCCATTTAAGCTGACTCTAGTATACACTTCTGCTTTAGCCTACATTCTAAGAGCCCCCAATTCCTTTCTGTCTCATTGTCTCTCCCTCTCTGTCTCTTGTCTCTCTCTCTCTCTCTTTATTTTGTGGATTCAGTTTTGAAGTTCTGATAAGACCATAGCAGAAAATATTCCAGAGTCTTGGGATCAAAATTAATTTTGGTATACAACAGGCTCGATAGTTTATGGAAAGCAGGACTGTTCTCTTTGAAGGCCCTACCAGTTTGGTGGTTTCCCTCAACAGAGGAGCAATTAATAAGCTAATGAATAATTATTAAGCTCCTATTATGGGCAGGACACTGTGCACTTTCCCACTGAAATCTGGGAATACAAACACAAAAAAGAAACAGTCCCTCTGGTGGAGTAGCTAGGGCAGCCTGAGACTTAGCCTGAAGGATATTAATGTAGCCTTATGGAAGAATTGCACCAACCCAGGAAACACAGAATGGTGACTAGCATTACTGGATTCCATTCCCTAGAGAGTGGGTACCTCCTGAAGGCTGTACCATCTCTGAACTATTTTCTAAATTACTGGCAAGAATGTAGATTCTCAGCACTTCAGCACAGTCAGCAAACAGCACCAAAGTTTTACTTGGTACTTCCTTTGGACAACATCTTGCAGTTTACACAGCTGGTCTCCTATTATAAAAGTTTGTGGGTGACCTGTAGTACATAATAATATCTTTAGCCTTTGAGAAGCTGGTTGCCATTTTTGCCCACTGACCACAAAACTTCCTGAAGGGAGATGATTCGCCACTGCTCTGATTGCCTGGATTTCTTGATTTGCCTAATTAAGTTACCATGAGGTAACTAATGCTTACATAGTTGTTCAAAGTTGAAAGTATAGCAGTGCATTGTGTTTTTGTTCTGCTGTGTATTAAGCTGAACTGTAAAATTATTGTCAATTGTGGATTAAAATGAAATAGCTTTTGAATAATACATTATCTATACAAGTTTCAAGGTAAAGGGAGAGAGATGCAGAGAGAGAGAGAAAGAGAGTGAGAGAAAGAGAGAAAGAGAAAGAGAGAGACAGAGAGAGAGCCCAATGGCATTTTCTGTAGCAAAAATAATTAGGATTAGAGATGAAATTAAAGAGATCAGTATGCCATAGTGAATAGTGGTCAATCCTGGGAGTCAAGAAAGACCTGAGTTAAATCTTGCTTCTAACTTTCTATCTGTGAGATCACAGTCACTAACCTCTCAGTTATTGTTCAGTCATTTTCAGTTGTGTCCAACTCTTTGTGACCCCATTTGGGGTTTTCTTGGCAAAGATACTGGAGTGGTTTCCCATTTCTGGCCCTAGCTCATTTTGCAGATGCAGAAACTGAGGCAAACAGAGTTAAGTGACTCGTCCAGGATCATACAGCTAGTAAGTGTCTGAGGTCACATTTCTAGACTCCAAGTCCAGCACTCTACCCACTGCACCAACTAGCTGCTCTAATCTAACCTAACCTGTCATTGCACCCAGGTAACTAAGACAATAGCAATTTATCTACAGGTCGTTCATCTGCATCTGTGGAAGGAGTTTCTACACCTAATAGTTTCTTACACCAAGAGTTCCCTACAAAATGATGGGCCTGGTTCAGGAAAAACAACAACAGTAACAAAGAAAGAAGTTGATCTGCTAAGGCACACAGCATAAAATGTGATCTCTGTTTTACTATCGTATCATATCCAAAGTAGATAAAATTATTAACAATGAAAGACAGAAGTCTGAATCCCAACTATAGGGATTCATTGATATTTGAACTATCAATTTTATAGTGTTGTTATGAGGAAAGTGTTTTATAAATAAAACTTGAAGAGATATACAACTGTGAGCTTTCATTTTTACTATTTTCTGATTTGTCAAGGCATGAATACTATATGAAACCCTATGTAATTGTGTTTAAATATGATTCTGCTTTTAAAAAACCAACTTAAATGCCTTGAAAAGAAAAAAAAAGCCTTGGAAACTATTTTTAAAAATATATTTTTTTAAGCAAAAAAAGTAACATTGACAAATTCTAATAAAGTAGAAGAGCTTCTTAACATAAAAGTTGGAAAATAGTAATGTTGAAGTAGTATAGTGTAGTGGAAAGAATGTTGGATTTGGAATCGGAGGACCACTAGCCAATTTCCAGCTTTGCTGCTTTCGTGACTTTGAAACCACTGACTTGGTTTCTCTGAGCCTTACCTACAAAATGATGTGGTTAGACTAGATGACCTCTCAGATCTCTTCCAAATTTTTAAGCAAAAGCAATCCAAATGCTAAATAAATATGCATATTTTAATTCAACAAACATTAATCACTCACATAAATGAGATCATATGCCCTCATCACCTCTCAACTGCACTATTAATGTAGCCTCCTAATAGGGCTCACTGTGTCCAATGTCTCCTGTCTCTAATCCATCTGCCACACATCTGCTAAATTCTTAAAGCTCAAGGCTAATCATATCATGCCTCTGTTCAAGACTTTTAGTACTTCCAGCAAAAGCAATGGTATTAGAATTAGAAGGGAAACAGTTAACTTGTGAGAAAAAAAAACTGCAGCAAATCTCTGATTAATGTCTGATTTTCAAGATATATAGAGGGTTGATACAAATATATAAGAACAAGAGTCATTTCCGAAAAGATAAAGGTTTAAGCATATGAACAGGCAGTTTTCATGGAAAGAGAGCTACCAACAACCACCGGAAAAAATGCTCCAAATTATCAATAAGAGAAATGAAAATTAAAACAACTGTGAGGTTTACCCGATACCTATCAGAATATCAAAGATGAAGAAAATTAAAAATGAGTTGTTGCAAGTTCTGTAAGAAGACAGGTACATTAATGTACTGTTGGTGATGGCTGAATTGTTCTAACCATTCTGCAAAGCAATTTGAAACTACATATCTACCCTTCCCCCCCCCAAAAAAAAAAATCACTGGCATGGTAATGCCCTTTGACCTAGAGAGACCACTATTTAAGTATATATCACAAAGTGGTCAATGATAAGAGGGAGAAGATCTATATGTTAAAAAATGTTTATAAGAGTACTTTTTGTTGTCTCAAAGAACTGGAAACAAAGGTCAATCAATGGCTGAACCAAATATGGTATAAGGTGGTAATGGAGTTTTATTGTGCCCTAAGAAATGATAAAAAGGACAGATTCAGAGAAACCTAGGAAGACATGAAAAGATGCAGAGTAAAGTAAGCAGAGTCAAAAGAGATATCTATACAATGCCCACAACACTGTAAATGAAAACAATTTTGAAAGGCTTAACTTTAACCAATGCAATGACTAATCAAAACTCCCGAAGACTGGTGCTGACATATGCCTACCACCTCTTGCTGTGGAGATGATCAACTGTAGAAGAGCCTGCAGAGCTGGAGAAGGTTGAGCTGAACATAGTTAGAATAAGGGAAAGGGGTTGGATTGTGAGTTGGAAGACATGGGGTTTTAATCCTTGGATCTGTCACGCACTGCCTGGGTAATCACCGTCAAGTCACTTAACTTCTCTGGACTTTAGTTTTCTCACCTACAATGTGGAATGTTGCCCTACAGTGACATTTTTTAGTCCCTTGCAGCTCTAAATTTGTGATCATGGGGAAGAGAAGACTTATAAGGGTATATGATGACTGTCTTCATGCATTTAAAAATAATCTTGTGGATGAGGACATTACAAGGAGCAATTACTTAAAGTCAAAGGGAGCCATATTTCAGCTCTATTGGACAAAAATAATGACAATTAGAGCTGTACAGAAATGGAAGAGAAACCATTATTCAATTAAGATTTCAATATTCAGGATATTGCTAAAGGCATTATTACTCATCTGTGGACTGGACTAGCTGGCCTTTAAAGTTCCTTCCAGATCTCAGATACTTTGACCCACTAGACCACAAGGTGCCTATTGGTGAAGTTTTTACCAACAGGGAAGGAGAACGTCAACAAAGAATTCCAAGCTGGAAGTAATGTTACCCTTCCACACTGAAAAAAGATGAAAATGGTTACACGGACTTGTGTATCCACTGGATCATAGGAAGATAGAAGTAAAGGCAGAAGGGACCCTAGATGCTATGGAGTTCAGCCCTCTCATTTTACAGATGAAAAAACTGAGGCCCAACTAAGTTGTCACTTGTCTAAGGTCACATAAGTAATAGGAAATGGAGGAGGGATTTTAACCGAGACCCTCTGACAGTCTGACTTAAGATTGAGCTTTCTTTCTACTATACCATACAGTCTCCCATAGCATGTCATCACCCCTACCTCTTTTCACCCAAAAATTACCTCATTTTACCCAAGGTTAATACTGTGGTATCTTCCTGAAAGAATGGCTAGGTTTCTTCCCTTTTCCTTTTAGAATTTGTACATAAATATGTGCATGAATGTGTGTCCTGCTATATTGTTTAGGTGTCAAAGGCTCTCAACCCAGACTAATTGTCCTTCCAACTCTGCTTAGAAAATGATAAGATATTGTTCCCAAAGTCACTACACACCTTAGCTCTCCAAAGGTCACCATAGTATTCTTAATGGTCTCCTTGGTTTATTCCCATAGGATTCTCTCTCTCTCTCTCTCTCTCTCTCTCTCTCTCTTTCTCTCTTTCCCCTTTCTCCTCTCTCCTCTCCTATCTTCTCTCAGTATAGACAGATGGAGATATACACACCTATGTATATACACAGATACATTCACATATACACTTTTATTTAGAGTCTTTTTTTTTGTTTCATATCATTTTGCTAAGAAAGATAAAATGCTATAGTAAGAACATAAAACTTGTGGAAATTTTATGATTTCCAAAGAGTCAGGAATTCAATTTAATAAAGATTTGTTAAACAACTATTAAGTGTAAGACATTGGATTAGGCAGTAGAAACACAAAGAGGGAAAACAACATTCTCTGTCATCAAAGGCCTTTGTAGCCTAAAAAAATGCTGCACATTTAAAATCCAGTGAAAGAGACGTGAAGACATCAGTTAGAGCCTTGTAGTCTAAAGCATGTGCTTCAAGGGCCAGAGTGAATAATTAGCTATTTTAAGTCAAACATTTATAATTTAAAATATGAGGAAAACACCCAAAATAATGTATGCTTTAAGTGAAATTCAATAATATATTCTTTCTTAAATGAACAGACTTAATAGAATTGTAACCTTTTAAAATATATAATAAAATAACTCACATTCATTTATCATCTTCAATTCAATTAATCAGACATTTATTGAACATCCCCCCTGTGCTAGGTTCTGGGAACACAAAGACAGAAAGTAAACTGTCTTTGTCCTTAAGAAGCTTATATTACTGGGAGGAAACAAAATGATAACAGAAAAGTAAATTTTAAAAAAATACCAAGTCATTTAAAGGGGTGGGGCGCATGAACACTCTAAAGGCTTACAAAGTGCTTTCCTTAAAATATTCCTGCCAGGAAGGTAGTGAAAATGTTATTATGCCCTTTTGCAGAAGAGTCTCAGTGAGGATATATGATAAAAAATGTCAGGACTGGGATTAGCCCTAGGATTCTATTTTCTCTAAGCCTAGAG
Source organism: Pseudochirops corinnae (assembly GCA_028646515.1). NCBI lineage: Eukaryota > Metazoa > Chordata > Mammalia > Diprotodontia > Pseudocheiridae > Pseudochirops > Pseudochirops corinnae. The sequence continues at coordinate 144,738,220 of CM053587.1, read as the reverse complement.
TTTTTTTTTTTCTTCATTCACCACTTACTACTAATTGTTGAATAGTTTTGGTCGTGTCCAAATCTCCATGACCTCATTTGGGGTTTCTTGGCAAAGATACTGGAGTGGTTTGCCATTTCCTTCTCCAGCTCATTTTACAGATGATGGAAGGATCACACAGTAGTAAGTGTCTGAGGCCAGATTTGAACCCATTCTTCATGCTATGTAAGTCAAGGCTGAACACAATTTAATACAATCTAATAAACACCTTTATTAAGTGCCTACCACACTCACTGTTGAATTGGGGAAGCAACATTAAGGATATACATATAGGATTTATTACTGTTTTCAAGGAGCTTAAGCCATTTAAAAAAAAATGATGACAGACTTTTAAGTAATAAAATAATTGCTTTTATCCGCATTTTAGAAACTTCCAAAGCAGGACATAATTAAAATGTGACTGCTGACATTATAAATTTGAGGTAACACATCAACTCAGCTCTGAATTATGAAAACATTAAACTCACCTCAAACATACATACATTCCTAGAATTTCAAAATTCCCTGAATAAAATATAATTCTTTTGTAAACAGAAATTTGACATCTCCAAAATAGGGACCATAATACAGCTGGGACAGAATTTTCATAACAGATCTATCATAGAATAAAGCCAATGGCTACAACTCTTATCTTAAAAGAGTTAACTAAAGTACATATTTGCATCATTATTGTTTCATTGTTCTTGCCATTAATTTTTTTTGGCTTTTTTTTTTTTTGGAGGGGGGAAGGCAGGGCAATCGGAATTAAGTGACTTGCCCAAGGGCACATGGCTAGTAAGTGTGTCAAGTGTCTGAGGCTGGATTTGAACTCAGATCCTTCTGATTCCCGGACCAGTTCTCTATTCACTGCACCACCTAGCTGCCCCAGCCATTCATTTTTTTAGATCACATTCTATTACAACTATTTTTCCTAACAAAATGATCCATTTAGCTAAGAATGTACCTCATAGGTCTTTTTCTGAAGAAAATGCTTTGTTACCTTAAAACATTATATAAATCATAGTTATTGTTATTATTCTTTACCAAAAATAATCATGAAGTGATACTGGTGGGTCATTTGGGTTTTTTCCAATTCTGGATACGGGGATGGGGAACCTGCAGCTTTGAAGCCACATGTGACCTTCTAGGTCCTTGGGTGTGGTCTTTTGACTGACTCCAAGTTTTACCGAACAAATCCTTTTATTAAGGGGATTTGCTTTGTGAAGTTTGGATTCAGTCAAAGGGCTGCACTTGAGGACCTAGAGGGTCACATGTGGCCTTGAAGATGCAGTTCCCCACCCCTGTAAAGGTTATAGTAGCTTCATAATTGATCTCTCTGCCACAAATCTCTCCCATCTTCCACATTGCTGCCAAGATAATTTTCCTAAAGCATAGCTGTGGCCATGTCACTCCCTATTCCAGCTCCAGTGATTCCATTAGGAGCAAATAAAAACTCTTCTACCACTGAAAACCCTTCACAACCTGGCTCCAATCTCTCTTTCCAGCCTTAATGGACATTACTTCCCTTTATGTAATCTGTTGTCTGGCCAAACTGACCTTCTTTCACTTCCTTACTAAAGACACTATATTTTCCACCTCAGTGTCTTTGCACAGGCTGTACCTCCTTCCTGTATCCCCTTCTCTTCTCCACAGCAAAACTTTTCCTAATGTCTTCCCAGATGCTAATATTTCACTCCACCCCATAAAGTTATCTTGCATTGACTTTGTACAGATTTTGCATGTGCTATACTTATATGTGTGCATTTGACCCATCTCATTAAATGTAAGCTCTTTGAGGGGAGGGACTGTTTCAATTTTGCCTTCATTCACATCCCTTGTGCCCTACACAATGCCAGTCTCAATGCTGTTCAGTTATTTGTCATGTTGGACAGCTTGTGACCCTGTTATGGGGTTTTCTCTGCAAAGATGCTGGAGGGGCTTGCCATTTCTCTCTCCAGCTCATTTTACAGATGAAGAAACTAAGGCTAACAGGGTCAAGAGACTTGTTCTGGGTCAGAGAGCTAACAAATATCTGAGGCTGCATTTGAACTGAGGTGTTCTTGACTCTAGGCCTGGTGCTGTAGCTACTGTGCCACCTAGCTGCCCTTTACCAGTCTCAGTTTTTTCTTGATTTATTGGTAGGTAGAATTGCTAAATATTTTTAACTGTATTCTCTCATCTGAGCCCAGGAGTTCTTTCAAAGAAATACTAACTAAGCCCTTTGAGAGAATTGAGTTCTATCTCCCACAGAATGCAACAACTGCCCTATAACCCTCTTTCTCTCTCCAGGAGAGGGAGGAGGCAGCTTATGCCAGGCATGCAAAATACCTCCTCTTCAGGATTCTTAATCCAAGATCCCTGGGAATAGCCTAAAACTGAATCCAAAGGTTTAGGCATAGCGATGCTCCCTAGACCATCAGCCTTGCTTCTGGTTTGGCCCCAACTACCATCACTGAGGGAAGCAATCCCTATGGAAATGGAACCCTCCTTCCTCATCACCACTCACACTGACCGGCTGTCACCTGTGGGCAGATAAGTCCAAGAGCCCTGGCAATAGCAATGTTCCTCAGATCATCAATCTTGCTTTCCAGCCCAGCCCCATGGCCATGATCCAGCCATGAAGCTGTGTAGAAATATTACTGCTTCATCTTTCATCTTCTCTGACACCTCAGCTTCTGAAGAACTCCAAAAGAAAGTTACTGACACCAAAGTCCTTGATACTGTCAAATGCTTCAACACTGGAAACTGACTTGATTCTTATGATTAAAACTGATACAATTTTTTATAATTATCAGCTTTGCTAATAAAACTTAAAGATCATGGGGCCTCTCTATCTGACTTGCATATGAAACTTCCTATATGTGTAGTGTTCCCTTATTAGAATGCAAACTCCTTGAATCAGGGTCTGTCTCCAATTTTCTGTTTATATCCTCCATGCTTTGCACATATTAAGTGCTTAAGAAATACTTTTTTCATTTCTTCATACTCTCTCACTCATTCATTCACTCTAGGATTTAAAATCTTCCAGGGGTGGAAGCAAATGTGTATAGTCATCAGCCACAGATTGGACAATAATAATAATTTGAGTACTCTCTAAAAATGAAATTGTCTGACCAAAAAAAAAAACAAAACAGTTATTGCCTTGAGACTACAAAAAAAAAAAGTCTCAGAAAAATTTGGTTGGTATAGCAAGGGAACAACTAACTATACCTTAATTCCTCACAAAACAGAATTTATACAGAAAATCCACTAATGAATGTTTTCCCAATGCCATATGGATGAATTAAAATATGTTCACATAAGCCTTTTAATCCCCATTTCACACAAAACTTAACACCTGTAACCCACAGAGTAAACCAATCGGTGATGTTAATTGCCCTTGTTTTCCATCCTTCCATGAGCTTCATAGCTATGTTAATACCATTGTCCCAGACTTAATTATGCCCAGGTTTATTTTTGTTGGCAGATCTATGCAAATCAGTGTATTATGGTTCTTACCACTTAATTTACTCAGATTATACTCTGATGTCTAAAACAGATTATGAAATGGAATGGAATGTTTGAATTGGTTAATGAACTATGAGAGTTATCATTGCTATTTAGATTTAACTGAAATATTATAGTTTAAACTGTGTTAAGTATTTGTTAGAAAACCTGATTATTCTGTTTTCAATTTAAAACATTTCAGCTTGCTGCAATTTTAAAGTGATAGTTACCACACAGAAAAAAAGCTTCTTTCAAAATATATTTAGTCCACTTCTTTTTTTATTTGACTTACGTCTCTCTGGGTCAAAGACTCAGCTCATTTACCAAATGGTGCCCTGGTAATCTGAAAGAGTTAATCAACTTCCAAAGTTGATTAAAATTTACTTTGGTCTTTAGTTCCTTAACAGACAGTCTTTTGTGGAATTACTAGACTTGGTTAAATTTGCTGAATTTGAATTTCAACCAGAGAAAAACCAATTATGCCAGCTAACCACCATCATAAGTAATCAATTAGTTTGGTTGATTAAATTCTTAGTGGCCAGGCAGATCAGATACCCAACCAACATCTTTCCCATCCATCACTTTTCCTAATTATGTTAAACTGTGGTTTGCCATGAAAATAAAAGCTTGGAGGAGTCACCAATTAAAATCAAATCACACCACAACCCACAGGCTCCTGACAAGAAGTAGGTTTTCACATACTTAGTTACCCCCAAATCCTCCTGTTTCCTTGCAGGATTCATGTCAGAGGTTTGCTTTTCTCAGAGAATGTTCTAGAATCTCAATTTTTTTTTCTGGATTTATACATTCTGGAGAAGTGGGTAAGGTTTCACTACTATTATCTTCCCCTTCCAGGAACTAAGACTGAGAAATAAGCATACTGTTGATGCTTAACTGGAACATTAATTCCCAATTTCAGGCATTAGCAGCTTACATAGTCCAAGCCTACTCTTCATGTTTGGAGAGTAGAATACTGGAATTGAAAGGGAGAAAAGCCCCATATAAATTTGCATGATGATCCACAACACATTCATTACCACACATAGTTTCAGTGGTCACTAAAACTACACGTGGAGAAGAGGTCAATTTCTGTTTCTGACTAACAAAAAACTCATCAGATCCTGCTAGTTCTTTCTTTACAATGTTTTCCATTTACCTCCCTTTTATTTCAACAATCATCTTAGCTAGTAGAAAATGTAAGAGGAGTTTGAGACAGACACCTGAAAGCAGGGAGAAGTATTTAGAACCTGACTGGCTGCTTCTGGTAATATGGCAACTTCAGATGGAAGGATATGGAGCAAGAGAAAATGACTGACATAGAAGCAGGAGAAAGCACAGAGCTCCTCTTGAGGAAGTGAGGAAATGGAATCATGAGTAGAGACTGAGAAGCCAAGTTTGGAGACACAGCACCCTGTGGGGCACCTAGCAGATGTTGAGGCATTGCAGATCACTCTTCTTTCAACAGTCAGAATGGGATGGCGGATGCTGACTTTCCATTTGGGTGAATAGGTACCAGCCTGAAGTACTGTCTTCCTTTCCATCTCCTCTCATCTCTGACCAAGTAAGGCAGAGGCTGATTATAAAACTTATTCTGTTCTATAAGTTCTCTGATTTCTGTTTAAGTAGATTGAATTTCTTTTGTGGTTAGATAAATACAATTCATCTAACCCTTGTAGACCTCTCTTTTGCCTTATTTTTAAGGAAGTGGGAGTGGATAGGGCAGAAGGTGAAGACTGATATATAGAGATAAAGTTTCATGGTCCTAATCCAGGTTCCCCAAGTTGCTCAGCTTCTTCTTCATGTGGCTTGAGTCAGAATGAGAGAAAATACTATGATTTTAATTTATTATTAATTTTAATAGTTTCCCAACAGTAGAACTCAACTGGATGTGAGATTAACTTTCCTTTGCCCTGGACTAAAAAAAAAAGTGGGTAACAGTTGGGCTATTAGGATACATGGTTTTATTAACTCCTTCCTCCTTCCCTCAACTCAGGGGCATAAAAAAGAATAAATACAATCCCATTTCCATATGATCTCCTCTGTCAAATAATTGTAGATAGTTATCATATTCTCTTTGAATCGTATCTTCTCCAGGTTAAACAACTCCAGTTATTTTCAACAGATCTTCATATGTCATAGACTCAAGGCCCTTATTCATCCTTGTCATCTTACTCTGGAAGCTTATAAATGATTAATTTCTTAAACTACAGCACCCAGAAATCAATCCAACACTCCAGGTGTGCTCCAGCAAGGAAAGGACACAGAAAGACCATCAACTTCTTATTCCTAGTATTTATGCTTTTTTCAATATTAGCTCAAGATTGCATTAGCTTTTTTGGCTTCCATATGTCACGGCTGGTTCATATTGAGACTGAAGACCCCTAAAACTGCCTAGAACTTTTTTCAGACAAGCTACTGTCTAATCATCCCCTACCACATCATGTACTTGAGGAGTTGATTTGTTTAGCCCAAAGTCATGCCTTTACATTTATCTCTATTCTACTTCATCTTATTAAATTTAGCCCAATAATCTAATTTGTCAAGATCTTTTTAGAAGTTGACTCTGTCATCCAGCATGTTAGCTATCCCTCTTGATTTTGAACCATCTACAAATTTGATAAGTATACCATCTATGACATCTTCTAAGTCACTGATAAAATTTTTTAAAAAGTTAAACAGCCCAGAATTAAATACAGAGCTGGGGGTAGTAAAATGGAGACCTCCTATCCACTTCACATTGACACTGAACCATTTGAGTCCAGCTCAAACATATCTGGTTTTGTCTATCCATACTGCGGTCTAGTCCACATCTCTTCATGATTTCTATAAAAATAGTATGAAATACTTTGCCCAATGTTTTACTAAAATCTAGGCAAATGTTTATCTACAGGATTCTCCTCATATATTAGTTTAGTAATCTTGTCAAAAAAGGAAAAGTATCTTTCTGGCATCACCTGTTCCTGATGAAGCCATTCAGGGTCTTGGTCTTTGTAGTTCATTACATGATAGCACTTCAAACTCAAACACATTGGCTTATAGTCTGCAGATCTCTCTCTTTCTCTCTCTCTCTCTCTGTCTGTCTCTCTCTCTCTGTCTCTGTCTCTCTCTCTCTCATTGTTTCCTCTCTCCCTTCTGCTCTTTCTGTCTCACCTTCTTTCCTTATCCCCTCCCTCTCCCTTACTCTGTCTCTCTGCCTCTGTCTCTCTCAAACTGGAGCATTCACCTTCATCTAATCTTTTGGTGCTTCTTTTGTTTTGTACAAGGGAGTATAGTTGAGATATTACTGACAGTGCTGCAGCAATCATAGCCACCAAATCTTTCAGTACCAGAGGTTGTAGTTCAACAAAGGAATTTATTTTAATGGAATTTATTTTTTTCCCCAGTTACAGGTCAAGAAAATTTTTAGCCTTAATTTTTACAAGATTTTGAGCTACAAGTTTTTCTCCCTCTCTCCCTTCTCTTCCCTCTTCTAAAAATTGGAGGTGATTTGATAAACTTTGCACAAGTTTATACAAGTGCTATCATGTAAAAATATTTCCATATTAGTCACAGTTGTGAAAGAAGAAACAGATCAAAAGGAAAAAAAAAACCACGAGAAAGAATAAAGTAAGTGAAAAAAAACTATGTTCCAATCTGCACTGAGTCCATTAGTTCTTTATCGGGATATGGATAGCATTTGTCTTCGTGAGTTCTTTGTACTTATCTTAGATCACTGTGTTGCTAAGAAGAGTTGAGTCATTTATTGTTGATCATCACACAATGTTGCTGATGCAGTGTACAATGTTTTCCTGGTTTCACTCATTTCATTTTGTACTAGTTCATAAAAGTCCAGGTTTCTCTCAAATTTGCTGGTTCATCATTTCTTGTTGCACAATAGTATTCCATTACATTCATATACCACAGCTTGTTCAACCATTTCCCAACTGATGGGCATCCCCTCAATTTTCAATATTTTGCTACCACAAAAAGGGTTGCTATAAATATTTTTGCACATGTAGGTTCTTCCTCCTTTTTTATGATCTCTTTGGGATACAGACCTAGTAGTGGTATTGCTGAATCAAAGAGCATGCACAGTTTGAGAATGGTTCCAAATTGCTCTCCATAATGGCTGGATTGGTTCACAACTCTACCAACCATGCATGTGTCCCAATTTTCCCACATCCTCTCCAACATTTATCATTTTCCTTTTCTGTCAAATTAGCCACTCTGACAGGCGTGAGGTGGTACCTCAGTGTTGCTTGAATTGGCATTTCTGTAATCAAAAGTGATTTAGAACACTTCTTCATACATGCAGAGTCTTTGTAATCACTATTCTCTTTCTTGATGTTTAGTAATTATCATTTTAATGATCTGTTCTGGAATTTTCCCAGAAATCAAACTCAAACACATTGGCTTATCATCTGCAGATTCTCTCTCTCTCTCTCTCTCTCTCTCTCTCTCTCTCGTTCTTTCCTCCCTCCCGTCCTCTCTCCCTTCTGCTCTTTCTTTCTGTCTCACCTTCTTTCCCTTTCCCTCTCCCTTGTTCTGTCTCTCTGCCTCTGTCTCTCTCAAACTGGAACATTCACCTTCATCTAATCTTTTGGTGCTTTTCTTGTTTTCTTGTTTTGCACAAGGGAGTATAGCTAAGATATTACTGACATTGCTACAGTAATCATAGCCCCCAAATCTTTCAGTACCAGAGCTCGTAGTTCATCTGAACCAGGTGACATGAATTTATCAACGGCAACTAGATGTTCTCTTACTATGTCTACTGCAGATCTACAAACATGCACAAGTATCTATCGTCCTTAAAAAACTAAACAAAATAAACGAAATAAAAATCCTCTTATTTGACCTTAACCATTGAAGCTATTTTCCCATCACCTTTTTTTGTCCCAAGGCAATTGGGTCACTTGACTGGAGCCACACAGCCAAAAAGCGTCAAGTGTCTGAGGAGGGATTTGAACTTGGGTCCAATTGACTTCAGGGCCAGTGCTCTATCTATCTACTATGCTACCTGGCTGCCCTCCCAGCTCCTGCCCCTGCCCCTGCCCCTGCCCCCCTCCTCCCACCACCTTTCAAGTAAAGACAAAAACAAAAACAAAAATTCCCAATTTCTTTAATGGTTTGTTTCTGATGACTCATTTCCTTACTGCTTTATAAACTGGCTATTGTAACCACCAGTAAACTGAAACTGGTTTCTCAAATGCCACCAATACCTTTATAATTAACAAATCCAACGACTTTGTTTAAATCTTCAACACCTTAGACCTCTGCAGCATACAGTTGAGCACTCATGCCCTCCTCCCTCTACAAATGCTTCTTCACTACTTCCTTTCCCAGTTCAATCAGTTGAAATCAACGAGCCTTTATTGAGCACAACAGTGTGTGCCAGTCATTGTGCTACCTGTGCCCTGCTGAGCACTAAGCTCGTCTTTCTCTTCTTGCCCCTTAGTGTAAGTATCTATTCCCTAAAGCTCTATTCTTACCCTCATCTTGCTCCAGTCTCTGTTGTGGTGATATTAGCCCCTTCTACTGATTCAACCATCACTTCTATGAGTAACAAATTGACATCCCTGGCCCTTTTCTACTAAACCTCAGACCCATATTTTCAGCTTCTTGCGAGATATCCCAAACCTCAATATTAAATTGGAATTACAAACTCAACACACCCACAGCTGAACTTTTTATCTTTACCTCAAAACATCCCCTCATGTTAATGTTCCTATGTTGATAGCATAATAACAACAATGCATTTATTAAATACTTACTATGTATCATGTTAAGAAGCTTACATTCTGCTGGAAGAGAGAACATGAAAACAACTATGTACAGACAAGAAATATACAGTATATATGGGAGATAATTTCAGAAGGAGGCATTACCAGGGTGTGTTTGTGTGTGTGTGTGTGTGTGTGTGTGTGTGAGTGTGCATGTGTGTAAGGGGCAAAAGGTTGGTAACTGAGAAGGGCCTCTTGTAGAATTTTATATGTGAGCTAAATCTTGAAGGAAAACAGGAAGCAGAGGTGAGAAGGAAGAACAATCCAGGCATCAGGGCAGCCCATGAATAGGAATGGAGTTGGAATTTGGCACACACATAGGAAAGGCAAGAAAGCAAGTGTCACTGAGTAGAAGAGTATGTGGAGGGCAGTAAAATGTAAGAAAACTGGAAAGTGTGGAAGGGAAAAGGTTGTGAAGGGCTTTAAAAGTCACAAAGAAGATTCGGTATTCAGTCCTCAAGGTAACAAGGAGTGGTGTTCATGGAGTGAGGGGTGGTACATGGTCTGTCCTATGCTTTAGGAAGGCCACTTTAGCAGCTATACAGAGGATGGACTAGGGCAGCTAGGTAGCATAATCAATAGAGTCAGAAAGACCTGAGTTCAAATCTAACCTTAGATACTTTGTAGCTGTGCAACCCTGGGCAAGACACTTAACTCTTTTTACCTGAGTTTCCTCATCTGTAAAAGGAGCTGGAGAAGGAAATGGCAAACCACTCTGGTGTCTTTGCCAAGAAAACCTCAAATAGGGTCATGAAGAGTCAGATGGGATTGAGCAACAACAAGAAAATGAACTGGATTGTGAAGAGATGGCCAAAACCTCATTGTCATCTCTCGTGCCTTCATTGCCCTCTGCTAATATCTATTCAGTCACCAAACTCAATATATTTTGCAACTCCAGAATTTCTCATCTATGTCACTTTCTTTCCATTTTCATTAATAACAACCAAGTCCAGGTTCTTATCATCCCTCACCTGAACTATTTCAATAGCTTCCTAACTGATCCTGCCACCAGTATCTCTGTTTTTTTTTTATTTTTATTTTTTTGCTTTTTGGAGGGGAAATTGGGGTTAAGTGACTTGCCCAAAGTCACGCGGCTAGTAAGTGTTAAGTGTCTGAGGCCAGATTTGAACTCAGGTCCTCCTGACTCCAGGGGCCAGTGCTCTATTCACTGCGCCACCTAGCCACCCCTAGTATCTCTTTATTCTTATCTTTGTTGTAAACTGCTACATGATTAATCTTCCTAATGTACAGATGTGATCATAATTCAAATACCTCCCAATTATATAACACTTCACAATTTATAAAGGGCATTCCTAGCATCAATCCTCTTAGGTAGATGGTATTGGAATATTTTTCATAGTGATTGTGACTTACTCGTAGTCACAAATCCAATAACTGTTGAGGGATTTGTGGAATTCATACCAAAGTTTCCTGACTTGTTCAAGGTCATTTGTAAGATCAATCTCTTTCCTCCAAGTCCAACATTTTTTTTCCCTCTATACCATGGTTCTCATTTTACTCTCATGCTCAAAATCTTTCAAGAATTCCATATTGATTTTGAATAAAATCCAAACCTTTAGTTAGCATTTAAGGCCTCCACCTTACTCCAACATGCCTTTACAGGCTAATCTGATACTCATGATACTCTGATTTCTCATGCTCTTAGATCCAATAAGCTAGAATTTTCATCTTTCCACAAATATGTCCTGCACCAAGGTTTTAGTTTTTTTAATTTAATTTAATTTGTTTAATTAGAAATCGATTTTCTCTCCTTCCCATCTCTGACCTCCACTGAGAAAAATCAAGAAAAACAAATTCCTCATAACAAATAGGCATAGTTAAGCCCCCAAAGCATTCATTCATTGGCTATGTCCAAAAAAGATATGTCTCATTTTGAATCCTTAGTCAGTCATCTCTCTTTAAGGAACTAGCAATGCTTTATCATCAGCCCTCTGGAATCACAGGTCATTGTATTAATCAGAGTTCTTAGAACTTTCAAAGTGTTCATTTTATAATATTGATGTTATTGTTAAAATTGTTCTCATTTTATTCTCCATCAGTTTAAGTTTAAAGGTGTTAATTTTTATAATATTGATATTAATAGTATAAATTCTGTTCACTCTGCCTCAATTCACATCTTTGCATGTTTCTTTGACTTCATCTTTTTTCTCATATCTTACAGCCCAATAGTATTCCATCACACTCATATACTATAATTTGTTTAGCTATTCCGCACTTGATAGGCATCCTCCTTTGTCACTATAAAAAGAGCTTTTGGTTCACATTCTTGTTCTGCCTGTAATGCCCTTCCATCGTTCCTCCTGCTCTCACCTCCAATCTAGTCCTATAGAATCTTCTCCATCCTCTAAGATTCTATTCCATTCAATCCAACAAGCATGTATTAAGCAGTTAACTACGTGCCATGTACTGCAAGGCTCAGGGAATAATACAAAGACAACAAAGAAATAATCCCTGCCCTCAATGAGTTTGTGTTTTATGGAGGCAATGAAATGTATATAGACAAGTTAACACAACATTTATGCAAAATAAATAATTATGGTGGAGGGTGACTTGAACAACTGGGTGAAATAGTAAAAGCCTCTTGCACTAGTGATACTAGAGCTGAGCCTTGAAAGGGCAGAGATGAAGAGGGAGAGAGTCTAAGCCTGGGAGAAAGAATGTTGTGTGCTGAGAACATCAGGTCATCCATTTGGGCTGGAATGAGTGTGTGAGGGAGAGTCATGTGAAATCAATCTGCAAAGATAGGTTAGAGACAGACTGTGATGGGCTTTAAATACCAAACAGAAGTTTGTATTTTAGCCTAGATCAAATGATGCTTTATTTGAAGAGCCTTCCTTTATCCCATCCCCCCACCTTCTAAGGTGGAAATTATCTTTCCTTTCTTGGGAAGCATAATAAACATTTATATTCTGTTTTATTCTGTACTTATTTGTGTATACGTCTTCATTGTCCTGCTGCATTTTAGGTCACTACGGGTCCAGAGAGACACATTTTTTTAAAATTTCTATCAATATAGTGAGAAGCATCTAATAAATGCTTATGGTAGAGAAAGCTAACAAGGGCTGGGAGGAACACAGAGGTATGGTAGGGGCTGGGATACAAGGATGCCCCTCCCCGGAGAAAACCCCAATACACGGAGAGCCTTGGATCTCCTGTTTTCCTTGAGGTTGTTTCTCCCCTTCAATAGAGAAGGCACTAGATTTGTATTCAGGAAGACTTATATCCTTATATTCATATCCTACCTCAGATATGTAATGGCTTTATCACCGTGGGCAAGTTGCCTATCCGTGCCTCAGTTTCCCCAAGTGTAAAAAATTAATAGGTTGAGGCCTCCAAGGGCTCTTAGCTCTAAAGCTATGTTTCTATGATAGTGTGATTTTGGTTTTCTATAGCAATTACCCTTTCCCAGTAAGCCAGCCTGAAATGAGCCTCCAATGAACCCCCTACTCTAAAAGTACCGTCTGTACAGGTCTCAAAAGAGATTTTTATAGGGAGGAGTTGAAAGTGAAGTTATTTCTCACTGGTATAGTCCTATCGGTCAGTGGGAAATGTAAATGTAAGAACTCACTAGTCAAGCAGGGAGTAAAAGGATTAGGAAAAAGGAGAGATGGAGTGCCAATAGATGAGCCATAGCAGAAGGGGTTTAAGGAAGGAAAATAGAGTAAGCCACAGGAGTGCTGTACAATGAAGAGTAAACAAGTCTGGGGGAGAAAGTGAGGCTTTATTAATGTATTGCTTTAATATTTAAGGTAGCTAGGTGTCATGGTGGAACACAAGACAAGAGTTGGGAAGAACCTGAATTCTAACTCTATTATCATGGGCAAGTCATTTAACCACTCAGCCTCAGTTTCCTCCTCTGAAAAGTAAGAATTATAATAGCACCTATCTCACAGTATTGTTGTAAGCATAAAATGAGTTAGTACATATAAAGCTCCTTGCAAACCACAAATCACTATATAAATACTAGTTATGACAATAAGGCTGATGGTGATGATGATGACAATGATGTTTACAAAGTGATTTAAATGCACTGCTATTATTTCCATTTTATAGATGAAGATTCAGCTAGGGATGCAAGTGATCAATAGACATTGGCAGACACCTGTGCTATAAAGGTCACCTAGACTGAATGCAAGTCATGATGCTAGCAGCTACTATGACTTCTGTAGATTTAGTCATCCAAAGGAGAGGACAGTTTCTTTAACTACTCTTTCCATTTTTTACCTTGGATTGTCCAATGATCTATAGATGGGGTTCTGGGAAAAATTCTCCATTATCCACCCCACCCAGTCCTCAATTCCAGTTCAATGATCCACAAGTATTTTTGGTTGGGTAATATCCCTGGACACATCTGAAAAATTGGGAGGATAAGGGAAAGAAGTTTTGAGGAAGTCAATAGAAATGGATCACATGGATGGCTTTACGTAGGAGGGCTTAATTTTTTTTTTTTCCCTTTCCATTTCTGCTAAGTTCAATAAACTCCACTGGCACAATCCATTGAATAGTTGATTCCTGTGAATGGGGGGAGATGGAGAGAAGAGGCAAGAACAGAAAGAGGAAAGCTCAGATGTAGGGTAGAAGGTCTTTAGAATTAGAGATTTCATGTTTTAAAAAGTTGAGTAACATTCCATTTTGTATCCAAAATCAATGAATACAGCCAATGTGAGTTATAATTGCTTGGCCCTGGGGAGCAACCTGAGTGCAGTCTGGTGGCCACTGGGGATATTGCAGTTTTTAGGAAGGCTGTTCTAGACATGTGCCACAGAGGAGCTAAGGTGTCTTCTAGGCAAGTGGCTCACAAAGGGGATCACCTGGTGAGCAACTCAGATATTGCATTCCTTTGATATATAATTAATATGGTGACATGCTGCCTTTCTGTATATTTAAAGAAGGCAACATATAAGCCAATGATCAACTTTACATTGCAGAACATGCCTACTATAATGCCTGTCTCAGATGTAGAGCACAGAACACATGCCTTTTAATGCACTCCATTTTCTAGCCAAATGTGCCCATCTGCTTTTGTTCATACAGGGCACATAAGCCTTTTCAGTACTTGTTTCTTATGCCTGGCACTCTATCCTCACCTCTACATCTCTGAATGCCCAGCTTCCCTCAAGATTCCAGTCAAGTGCCAACTCCCAAAAAGTTTTTTTCTTGGCTGCCCAAAGCTGCCAGCCTCAATATCCCATGAAAAGAAAAGAAAGAGAAAATAAAAGGAAAGAAAGAAAGAAAAAAAGAAAGGGAAAGTAAAGGAAAAGAAAGTAAAAGGAAGGAAAGGAAGGAGATAGAAAAGAAAAGGAAAAGGAAAGAAAGGAAAGAAAAAGATAAGAAGGAAAGGAAAAGAAAAAAGGAATGGGAAAAAAGAAAGGGAAGAAAAGGAAGGGAAAGAAAAGAATTTCTTGTCTGTGTCCATGCTGTTTCCTCAAATAGAATGAAAGTTCTTGGGGGCTGGGAAGAGGAGAAGCATTATTTATTTTTTGTTTCCATATCCCCAAAATGTGATACCTTATAGGTGGGATAAGTGTTTAATGAAGAACTAAAAAGCTAGCCTAACAATCAAAATTAGCAGGTCCACAGGTCTTCGATTTGAGGGGTATTAAAAGGCCCTTCTGATTAAAAGTAGCAACAATAAAATAAAGAACAATCATAAAAACATTCCCTGTAAAATGTAGATCTGGACAGCTAGACGGCACTGTGGATAGAGCACTCAGGCCTGGAGTCAGGAAGACCTGAGTTCAAATTTGGACCTAAAGGCTTACTAGTTGTGTGACCCTGGGCAGGCCACTTAACCCTGTTTGCCTCAGTTTCCTCATCTGTAAAATGAGCTGGAGAAGGAGGAAATGGCAAACCACTTCAATATCTTGGCCAAGAAAACCCCAAATGAGATCACAATGAGTTGGATCCAACTGAAACAAATGAACCAAAAAAAAAGTGGGGATAATAGAGTGCCTGGCAGATATTAAGTAATAGACAATTTATCTATCTATCTATCTGTCTGTCTCTCTTTCTCTTTCTCTCTCTCATCTATCACCTACCTCCATTTCTCTATCTCTATGGCTATTTCTTTATCTATATATCCCCATATACACATTTCTATCTATCTGTCAACTATCAATCTATCATCTATCCTTCTCTATATATCCATTTCCCTCTCTCTTTTTTATAAAACACCAGGTTTTTGTGAGGAAAGCACATTGCAAACTTTAAAGTGCTATATAAATATGAGTTATGATTTTTATTATCATGAGAATATTACCCAGAGAGATAAATTTACTTATATAAGGTTATCTAGCCAGTTAACGTGAGACCAGGTCTCAAAACACAGGTCTTCTGCCTTTAACACACTTGCCATTGTTTTGCCTCTCTAAGTTGTAGAGAAAACAACACAGAGTATATTTTCTATTTGCCATAATATTCAAAAAATTAAATTTGAAAATAAAAACATAAGACTGTATAAACATAATATTGGTGACTTGTATGCAGCTTACACACATATTGTGTCTAATGGTAACCCTCTCTAGGGCAGCAGGGAGGTGGAAAAAAAGGAAAAAAAGAAATTTACATGAAAGCTTTATTATATATTTAAAAGGAGTAACAAGTTGCATAAAATCGATTTGCAGTTTCATGTGCAATCATCTTTTTTTAATTACACTATGTTAGGAAAAGGTTTGTTTTATTCCATAAATTAAAAACAAAACAAAATTTTTCTTAAATAGCATATGTGCTTTATATACATGCATGGAATATAACTTACGGACTAATCTCCGAAAATGTTATCAACATAAATTTTTTTAAAGCAGATAAGACAGAATCAAATTATTTAGTAACTATCTATTAAATCCTTTTCAGAGGATGAGAGAATCTTAGATTTGGAAGGGTGCTTAAAAATCATATAGTCCAACTTCTCCTCCAACTTTGTCCTCCTTCAAATTTCTGTCCAAACCACCTAATTTTCCATTAAATTCCTTTCTTAATGTACTTATCTCACTACTGAAGTTGTCTACCTAATCCAAATTCACACTTAAGTTTAAACTATATTTTTAAAATATAGTTCCTTCCAGCCTTAAGCAGTCCTTAACAGTGCTAAGGACCTTGTTCTTATTAGTAGGCATACATCCACTTTGTCTTCATTTTCAAACACCATCACAGACAGAAAGGAGCTCAAAGAATTTTCATTAGAAATAGCACCTGCCCTTAGGTAAATTTATCATATTATCAGTCACTTTAACATAGGGCCCAAATATAAAATTAAAACAGAGATTTATTCCTACTCAAACCACTTAATGAATACAAGACAGAGTGAACATTTCTATAAAGTAATGAGACGGACTTTGACATTTGGCTTATGAAGTTAAATCCATTATTTTGCAATTACAGTATATTTTCCAAACAATAGCAATGCTTCTTCCCCATCCTCATCCCCACCTCCATGATTTTTCTCTAGCAGAAGGGTTGCTTTTTGTTGAATAGTGAGGTGGGGGAGAGAGGGAGAAAGAGAGAGAGAGAAAAAGAAAGAGAGAGAGAAAGAGAGAATAAGCATTTATATAGAGCTTACTATGTGCCAGATGCTATGCTGAGTGCTTTACAAATACTAATGTTTATGATCTTCATAACACTGCAAAGTAGGTGCTGTTATCATCCTTTTTACAGTTAAGGAAACTGAGGCAAAAAGAAATTAAGTGACTTGCCCAGGGTCACGGACACAGCTAGTAAGTATCTGAGGGAGAATTTGAACTCAAGTCATCTTAACTCCCTTCCTCTATAGCTCAATGCTAGACTTCTCTGATTCTCCATTTTATCCCCATTTTTTTTCTCATCTTCTACTCCCCATGTAAAAGCTGTTTGTTTTATACAACTTTCTCCTCTATCCACTCCTTCAATTCATTCTCTGGCACTGGAATTACATGGTACTAATTGGATTCAGACAAAGTTTTGTTTGAGATCTCCTGAGGTAAATAAGATCGGTCAACCAAATCCTACTGTATAAACCAAATATGGCCAAAAGATTGTGTAGATCTTATTTCTCATGAAAGCTTATTTTGTACTGTTACTTAAGGTTAAATATGCAAATTCACTGTTAGTCTGGAAACAGCCCTAACACACAAATCATTCAGTTTTACTTGCATAAACTTTATTAAATAAGCTTCTTCCAAGGACCATAAATACTGCACATAAGACCCAAGTCTTGTAATTTATGCATGAAGGTATTTACCTAAGAAAGTGTATTCATGCAAAAACATGTAGACCATTGGCTCATTAATAATGCCACATCAGAGAGGGTACTTAAGAAGGAAATAAACCATTCCCAAAGGTAATTTAATTATCTGATTGGAAAGTTGATCTTATTTTAGAATGTCTTAGACAGAATAAATCACATTTGGTGGCACAACACTCTATGCATAGGCTTTTCTGAGCAAACCACACCCATTTTTACATTTCCATCATCTTAGATATAAAACCAACTGTGAGTTTAAAATGAGCGTATTTTTGTTGTATCAGTATTTTGAGCCAATTTTTCACTCTAAGCATGCAAATGAGAGAAAAGATTTAAATGATCTCACCATTCTATCTAAACATGTAAATCCCTACTTAGAATATTTTCACTCCCTGCTTTAATGGGGAAAGTGCAGAAGGAGAAAATCTACTATTTGAGGGTGATAAATACTCATATGAATGCAAACAATTTATCCCTCTTCACTTTACTATTTTTAGTTGGAAAAGATTTAGATAAACACCATTTTTACTGTTCGCTTGAATCTTCTACAATGGGCAGCAAAATGTATTTCTCCTTAAATTCAGTCAAATCTACTTCCAATGAAAAAATAAGTCATTCTCTGGCTGTATCTATCCTCTTCCGCCTCCCTTTCAATAGATCACTCAGTAATCTTCAGTTTTTCTTTCTTCTCTGTCCTCTCCTTATCTTTAGTCTACCAGCCCCTCTATTTTATTGGTATTATCTGAAATTCACTTCTCAACCCTTATGATCCTTATGACTCATGACTCTATTCTTTCCTTCCTTTCACAACCCTGCTTTTAAAAAGAGTAGTTTGGTATCTGATTGTGATGGAATCCTATTGTGCTGTAAGAAATGATGAGCTGACTGATTTTAGAAAATTATGGAAAAGCTTGCATGAAATAATGTAGAATGAAATTAGCAGAACCAAGAGAATGTTGTATACAGTAACAGCAATATTGTTGAAGAATAATTATAAACAAGCAAGTTATTCCAAGTACTAGAAATACTCAAAATCAAATAAAGGACCTGTGAAGAAAGATGCTATCCACCTCCAGAGAAAGTATTGATAAATAGAAGTACTCATACTTTTGTTTTACATATATTTATAAATCTGTGTAAAATGGTGGTCTTCTCTGGTATGGGATGGGGAGGGAAGGAGAGAAAGAGTTCAAAACTTAACATGTAACAAAAACAATTAATTTTAAAAAACCAATTTAAAAAAAGAGTGGTTTATGCTAGATGTATTTTCAGTACCCATTCACTCCTACCCCAGTGGGATACGAACTTCTACTCCCACCAGCAAAATGAGATATTGTTCTCTCTCAGTGGCTGGTCACCTTCCCCCAGTCAAGTCTAATGGCCTTTTTTCAGTTCAGGCCTTCTTTCAACTATCTGTCTTGTTCTGGTCACTGGTTTGGTAGCTAGGAGATATGGGTTTTAGTGCTGTCAACTGAGGGTATGACCTTGTGCTAAGAGCCTCTGTGGGTCTCAGTTTGCTCATTTGGAAAATAAATTAGACTATATTTCTGGTGCCTTCCAGTTCTAGCACTCTGCAATTCCATGGCTTTATGATTTCCATGTATTTTTTATTATGAAAACTCATGTTTATGGATTTTCTTCACAGTACCCTGTAGTGGTACCCACAGTTTAACAAGCACTGAAGGAGTCGCGAGTTGAAAATGTTTAAGTCCTGGAACAGGCAATGAATAGGTCATGGAAGTATTATTGTCCTTGCTTTTACAGATGAAGAAACTGAGGCTTGTAGAGGTTAAATGACATATCCATAGTCACATAGCTAGCAAGCCCTACCAACGGACTCTTGGAATGGAAGACGCTAGATAAGCTCTTGGGGTCTTTTGTCACTGTCCTCAAATTCAAATTAGAACTACAGAGGGGTGGGACTTACTAAAAATCCTTGGATCCAGAACCATGAAGTTCAACTTTTACCCAACCGGGAATTTCTTCTACAAGATCTCCAATGAGTGCTTTTGCATGAAGGCTAATGATGGGGGATAGTGCCAGGATTCATGGAGGTCACTAGTGCTTAATGCAGTTTCAAAAACTGGAATAATGCCATCATGCATAAATTCTGGCTTATTAAATCAAGCTGTAGAATCACAAAGTTCTTTGCATATATCATCTCATTTGATCTCCAAAACTCCCCCATGAGGTGGTGGAGTGTAAGCATTACTGTTCCCATTTTATAGATGAGGAAGTAAAAGTCAGAGAAGTTAAATTACTAAGCCATGTCCACACAGCTAGTTAGAAGGGAAAAGAAGGGAATAAGCATTCATAAGGAGCTACTCTGCCGGACACTGTGCTAAGCACTTGAGAAATATTTCCGTTTATAGCAGTACAGCTTGAGTCAGATCCAAGGTCTTCTGACTGTCATTCTGGTTGTCTGTGTATCTTACATGCTGCAGAAGTTTCCCATGGGCTTTCTAACATTGAGCCTATGAACATCATGGCATCCAACTAGAGACCAGTCATTTAACCTGCCTGGACTGGTTGGACTGGAAGGTCTCTGAGGTCCCTCCCATCTCTAGGTCTATAATCCTATGAAAAAAAATGGTTGGTGGCTAGATGCCTATTTGCTGGTCCATAAATTCCAGTATCTTATAAGTCCTGTTTAATAATCCACCAGTTCTACAGACTCTGAAATGAATCTTACTGATGATGAGTCACCTGGATTTAGCATTAAGAAGAAAAAAGGTGGGCAGCTTCTTAGGAATATGAGTGTGGCATGTTATAAATGTGGCTAGACAAGTAGATGTACTGCTTAGTTTTGCTGATTTTAAAAAAAATCATATTTCAAGGAAAGACTTCATCAGCAGGGGAGAAATTAAAGATGGTTTAAAAATTGGAAGCATTAGCAAAAAAGACAAAGGAAAAAAAGGGGTGTCTAGGTGGCCCAGTGAATAGAGCACAAGCCCTGGAGTCAAGAGGACTTGAGTTCAAATTTGACCTTAGATACTTAACACTTACTAGCCATGTGACCTTGGGCAATTCACTTAACCCCAAATGCCCTGCCTTCCACCCTCCAAAAAGAAAAAAAAAAAAGAAAAAAATTGAAAGTATCAATAAAAATTAAGTTTTTAAAATATCCGCGAGAAAGATTTAAATATTAAGAGCAGTTACACCACCCCAATTGAAAGTATTTTCCTAATTCACTCCATTTCAAGCTATCACTCAACCCCCCCACCCTCCCCTCCTTTTTGCTCTCCCCCTCCTCTTCTCATCTTATCTTCTCCTTTTCCTTCTCTCTTTTTCTGTCTCTGACTCTTTTCTTTCTCTCCCTCCTCTCCTCCTCCTCTTCCTCCTCCTCCTTTTCTTCTTCTTCTTCTTCTTCTTCTTCTTCTTCTTCTTCTTCTTCTTCTTCCTCCTCCTCCTCCTTCTTTTCCTCCCCCTCCTCCTCCTTCTCTCTTTCTCTCTCTCTCTTTCTCTCTCTCTCTTCCCCTGCCCTCTTACCCCTCCCATCTCTCAATTTCAATGTCTCTTTTTATCTTTTGGCTTCTTCTATGCATAAACATGTCCAAGTTTCCTCTATCCTTAAAAAACCCTGCCCTTGACCCTATCATTACCTCAAGCTATCATTCTATATCTCTTCCCCCATTCACTGCCAAGTTTCTTTTCCTTACCACCCACTCACTTCATAACCCATTGTAATTTGGCCTCCTACTGTGCTACCTGACTGAAATTCCTCCCTGAAAGGTTATCAGTGATTTCTCAATTTTAAATATAATGACTTTTTCTCATTCCTTATCCTACTATTCTTTTTTCTGATTTTTAACACTAATGACAACCGTTTACTCTTGGAAAGGCTTCTGAGACCATGTTCTCTCTCTTTTTTTTTTTTCCTATTTGGCTGACCATACCTTTCTCAGACTCCTTCACTGGATCATAATACTTTCTTTTAATCATGAGTGTCTTCCAAAGCCCTCTCCTAGATCCCTAGGTCCTTTTTACTCTCGCCACTGTTTAACAATAATGTCGTTCATTCTTGTGAGTTCAGGTCACCTCTATGCAGGTATTTCTTGAATTTATATATCAGTCTTAGTCTCTCCTGAACTCTAGTCCTGCAATGACAGTTTCCTTTTGAACAGTTTCACCTAGATATCCTACTGGCATTTTAAACTCAACATGTGTTAAATGGGTTTGATTCTCTTTTTCCCTACAGTGAGTCTCTTAAAAGCTTTCTTATTTCTGTTAAGGGTACCCTCCCCACTACTTGGGTTCACAATTGTGGAGTCACTCTTGAATCTTTCCTCTCCTTCATCTCCTATATTGCTAATCAGTTATCAGATCTTCTCCATTTCAATTCCACAACAAAAGAAAAACTTAGTAAAATGAAAATGAAATTGATTGCAGAGAAGAAAAGAGGTGAGAAAATGTATCTCTTCTCATTAGAGAAGTAGGGTTCTGAGGATGTAGAATTTTGCATATGTTGTCATATATTATCAATATGTTGGCTGTTTTGCTTTTTTTTCTTTTAAAATCTTTATACTTCTTCTTGTACACTATGTACAGTGTACAAGACAGATTAAGGGGTATGTCTGGAAATAATTATGATGTAAAAGCTAAAGAATTTAATAAAAAAAAAATACCACCTTTACATCTCTTACATTCATTCTACTCACACAGTCATTCTCCCAGTTCAGAGTTTTAGCTCTTCTTCTCTGGACTATTGAAATAACCTCCCAATTGCTTTCTCTGGATTCAGTCTCTCTCCTCTCCAACCCAATCTCCATTCAACCACCAAAATTATATGCTTAGAACTATGGTCTGAGCATGTCACTTAGAAGGTTAAGAACCTTTTGTTGATCTATATTACTTAAGGATAAAACTAACTTGCTCTGTTTGACTTTGAAAGCCTCCACAATCTGGTCCTCACTTAACACCAAGATATCTTCATATACTTTATATGCTAGCCTAATCCAAATTAACAAGCGCTTATTAAGTTCCAACTATGTACAATGTAAAGCTGTGCTAGGCACCAGGGATAAAATGATAAAAAGAAAAATAGTCCCTGTCTATGGAGAGATTACACTCCACTAGGAAGATATGTAAAATGCAAACAAATAAGTATATAAATGATAATTTATGGAGAAGGGAGATAGCTCTAAAAACTGAAAGGATAAGGAAAGACTTCCCATGAGAGATAATATATGAGTTATATGTCTTAAGGGACTGCTAGAGATTCTGAGAGGCAGAGGTGAAGGACATTTCAGGCATAGGGATTAACCTACATTAGTCAAGGAGTTGGCGGATCAAGTGCCAAGTTTGTAGAGTAGCGTGTAAGGCAGTCTTGCTGGAATATAGAGTGTGTTCAGGGGACTAGTTAATAATCCTTCAAAAGTAGACTGGAGATAGATGTTAAAGAACTTTTAATGTTTGGCTGAGGTAACTAGAAGGGTGGTGCCCTCAAAATAAAGAGTTAGTTTGCAAGAAGGATGGGCTTGAGAGAGATGAAAGGAAGAAAACAAATTTTGTATAAGAAATATTGCACTTGAAACGCCTCACATTTATCTCAAAATTTGAGATACACCCCATTGGAGAGTTACAACAGGCAGTGAGGGGTCTCACAAGACAAACCTAAGCTGGCTAGCTAGATGGACTTGTAAGTTATTTGCTAAGAAATGATCATTGAGCCCATGAGAGTTGATGAGGTTACTAAGAGAGTATAGAGGAGGGGCCAAGACAAAGTCTTTGGATTCATGTATGTGGTACATGGATAGGGGAGGATCAGCAAAGGAGGCTGAGATAAAATAATCAGTAAGAAGCAGAACCAGGAGAATGGCAGTTACACAAAAAACCCAAGGTATAGTGAATATGTGGGAGAAGGATTGGTCAATAGTATCAAATTATGCAGAGAGATAAAGAAAGATGAGGACTAAAAATAGGTTGTTGGATTTTTGCAAAAAACATGACTTAGTAACCTTAGAGAGAGCAGTTTCTTTTGATGAGGAGGACAGAAATCAGATTGCAAGAAGCTGAGAAGCACGATGAGATGAGAAGAGAGGAAATGGAAGTAAAATATATATATATATAAAATTTTCCAGCAGTTTGGCTGTGAGAAGGAAAAGAAGATTGAATGACATTTTGAGGGGATGGCAGGCTTGAGTAAAGGCTTTTATTTTAAGAATGGGGGACATTTTAGGCAGCAGAGGGAAGACAGTAGAAACAGTAAATAAGGAGTCATTGAAGATTAGAAAGAGAAGTGATGACTGAGGAGGCAAGGAGACAGAGGAGATAGGAGGGGGTGTCCAACCAAGTATAAAAGTAATGCCTTGGCCTTTGTGAAAAGGATCACTTTTTTTTGTCAGAGACAAGAACAAAGGAGAAGAGAATAGTGGGCAAAGGGATAATGTAGAGGTGACTTGAGGAATAGAACAGTTTAAAAGAGGAAATTCATATTGACCTCTACCTTCTTAGGACAGTAGGAGGTAAGGTCCTTTGCTGATAGGTTAGAGGAGGTATTGGAAGCTTGAGTAAAACAGAGATATTTGAAGGAGATACTACATGGAGTATGATAGAAATTCAATTGAGGGAGAAAAAAAGATTATCATGTTGTAGACTCTAGCTGACATTAGAGAATGTAAAATTTTAATGGATTCAGTCAGCACCATTCATCAAGACATAGTCAGGGTGGAGAAAGCAGATGATGAGAATAACGCAAGTTTAGGGATAGGTAAAACAGGAGATGAAAACAGATAATGAAACCAGAGAATCAAGGACTGAGGACTGAGGGGATAATTGGACTACTTGATTGGTCAAGATCAAGACAGGGAAGAGAGAGAAATGAAACCAGAGTAGGAACTGATGACCTAGAATATCTAGGAGGAATGGAGTGACTAAAATTACAGAGTTCTCAATCTTAGACAAAGAGAAATATGGACAGATGGTAGCACACAGACAGACAGGTCATGTAGATGAGGAAACTCAGATAGATGGGGTTGGGGTAGGACACATAAAAGCAAACACATGGAAACATAAAAAAAAAAAAAAGATCCAGAACACTGAAATAAAAGTACACATAGAATAAAAAGGAATGGGCATTTGGGATCACAAGCATGATGGGGGTAACATAGATGGGACTTAAATGGAAGTAAGGCAAGAACAGAGATGGGGATGGATAAATAGAAGCCAGCTCATTGATGAACATTATCTCCCACTCACATTGTCTATATCTTATATGTACAAAATGCCTATAGAATATATACTCTTTAGGACTGAGACTATGGGTGTTTAAAATCTTACCAACATATAATTTAAAGTCCTTAAGTAAAAGGATAGCATTAAGGTGGAAAGAAAATTATCAACTGGGTACTGAACTACTTGAGATTGGGGAGGATTTGGAAAGATGACTGACCAGGAGTCAACTTTCACCAGGATTTGAATATGTCTCAGTGCAGTGAACCTCAGGGGAGGCTCCTGAGTAATGGGAGAATATGGATGTTTTAGAAGTGGTAGATTATCTTCCTTTCTTGTATCTCAGTTATATGAAACCAGCTCATTCGACGAAGACTGGTGTGTCAATTTAGAATAGAACAAAGAGTGAAGTTGTCACTTTAGCAATGTATTGGCATTGTATTGGCATTGTAATAGAAGTGTATTGGCATCAGTTTACTTAACCTCCCAAAAAGGAGAAGGTGGAAAATGATAGATTTCCAGTTCATTTCAGTGAATTCCAGAAATACTTCCAGGTAAAGCTCAAGAAGAATTGAAAAATATCTACTATGTGCAAAGCATTAGCTGGGGTTTGAAGCCAGAGGACAAAAAAGGGAAATAATTTCCACCGTTAAGGTGTTTGTACTCTGTTGAGAGGAGGCGGTTGAGCAGTGAAGCAACATTTAACCAGATTAAACATGAAGCATGTAGAAAGCAAACATGAAGTAGCGGGCGGGGCTGGGAGCTTTGGGGGGTGGGAAGTTAACATCTGGGAGGACTGGAAAAAAACTCCTTTAGGAAGTAGGACTTGAATTAAGCCTTGAAGGGAGCTAGGGAATTCAAGATGTAGAGGTGAGAAAAGGGGCATACTAGACATGGGGATTTCCTGGGCAAAGGCATAGAGGTGGGAAAGGAGTGCACAAATGTTGGGGAAGGTGGAGAGAAAAATATTAAATAGGCTAGTTTGGCTTATGTGTATTTGAGGGGAGAAATGTGTAATCAGCCAAAAAAGAATAGTTGCAGTCAGATGGTAAAGGGTTTTAAATTTCAAACAAAAGAGTTTTCATTTTAATCTAAAAGCCAAAGGGAGACACTAAAGCTTTCAAATCTGTGAAGTACTATGGATATCTACACCTTAAATATTACGAACAATCAAAATAATCTGCCTGTAATTTTCCTAAACACATATCAATAATTAAAACTTTATAAACAGGAAAAATAAACAGGCTTTTCAATTTCCCAAATACAGAGAGAGAGAGGAAGAAAGAGAGTTTGGTGGTGGTAGGAGTAAATTATAATGTAACTTTGCGATGTCACTGTGTCACCAATTTAAAAACAGAACTTTTGGTTCCTATACCTTTCAGAAGTATAGGTATTAAGTTGACTAAATGCATGTATTCCCATAATTGATCTATATACTATATTCCTTAATTATATAAATATCATCATCATCATTATGACTTTGGGGGGAAAAGATTATGTGAATAGAATCATATTCTATTCATCTATAGCCAATAGGGGGACAAATCATCCCAAAAATTTCTCCCCTTAGTTAACCAAGTCACAAAACATCATGCTTTATCCTTGTGGCTGGGTAGAACTGGATTTGGGATCTGCTTATTTCAGCAGGGATGTCGTTAGCTGGGATTAGCTTTAAATTTTCAAATACAGTGAAGTCATTGAGTTTACTAAGCTTTTTCGAAACGATAACTTTCCTACTTAAAAAAAAGAAATCATAAGTTGAAAACACAGTGATCCTTTAAAAAACTTAGATGTCAATAAATCAAGGCAATTAACTTTTTTTTTCACTTTTCAACATGCTAACAAAAATAACTCATGTACAGGTGGTAGCAATATGGAAAATCTATCTAATAGATGCCCACTAAAAAGAAGTCAATTTTTTAAAAAGTTTATAACAATTTAGAGTTTAAAAAAAAAGAGCAAGATCCAGTAAATAAACTTGTGATCTATACTTTGGAACTTTATTCTCAGTCTGGTTGCCTTCCTGATTACTAAGTCTTTCTAAATTAGAGCAAGCAATTTCTCTTTGTTTTACCTAATATTTGAAAATGGCAAAAAAATCCCCTGGGTCACTGAAAATTATCCTTTCATTCCAGCCGCCTGTTTCAAGTCAGTCAAAACATTCCAGACTTCAAAAGAAGTCTTCGCCTGCTTGGGCCGTTTTGGTGTCCCTCTATGGCTGGCCGAGGAGGGATTGGTTATTTGGATAAATTAATTTGTGGAGCCTGCTGGCCTTCTCCAGGACCTCAATGTCTGACTGCAAATTAGTTCTACTCAACATGAAGAAATCCCTGGACAGACTAGAAGAAATAAATGGTGATAAAATCTAATACTACAATGTTTGTAATGTGATTTTATTCTGCTGTGGAGCTTGTAAGCAGAGTTAATGTTGAATTAAATTTTTTTAATTTCAAAAAAAAAGGCCATGAAAGCAGAAAATCAGATCAGTATCCAAGTCACAGCAGAGAAGGCTAAAAGCCAACTTCAGAGTAAGACTTCCAGCAGGAATCTTTTATAAGAACAAACAAAAACGCCCGGTTTTCAACAAAATCAGCTAGGTATTTACATTTCGGATACATCTCCCTTCCCCCCCTCCCCTTAAGACAGGAAGTCACACAGTTGAATTCAGCTTGAGCCGAGGCTGTGAATAAACTGCTAGGCAGTCCTTTAAGGCCTGGCTGAACAAGTGCCTAAGGATTGCTTATCCTTAAGGAAGAAAAGTCTCAGAGCCAAAACTAACAAACATGGCTTCTCAAGCGGAACAATGGTCCAGAAAACTCAGCAAAAAGGAAAATAAACTTCATTGGCAGTTTGTTTTTGACTGTTAAGAGCCCAGCTACAACTCTATCAAGATTTTTGAGAAGGTAAGAGATTTCACACATACTGCATTCCCACAGCTGCTTGGAAGTTTATAGTGGAAATGTATCATCCTGCCTGGCCATGCGTAATCCACTTTAGGAGATTCTTGTATCTTTTCATTCTAAAGTAAACAGAGCCACACCTCTGAAAAAGAGATAAAGACCTCACCTTTCCCTCTAGGCTGTAGTACAACTTAAGTGACTAGGTCCTATTCAACAATTATTGCCTTTGTCATCAAAGATTAGGAAAAGGCTGAGATGATGATAGAAATTAAAAAGTAAAGCTGATGCATTTGTCTGACTCAGGAAATTTCTATTTGCAAAACCAAGGGGACTAAAAGGTAATTCCTTGCCTGTTGTTTCTTTTAAACAAAACTGAAAAAAGACTTAGAATTCTCATAGCAGACTCTATTTTTTTCTAGTGAAAACTATATCTTGGGTGCTAAAGATTATGCTAATTTCACATGGCATTTAAATGAATTTCAGTTCAACTCTGCAAGCATTAAACAGCAACTATATTCAAGGCAATGTCTATTTACTATTAGACTGCATACATCACTCCCTGCCCCACCTATTTTGAATAATTTCTATAAGCATATCCCTGACCCCAATGAAACTAGGGCAATTTGATATAGGATTGACTGAAAAAAATAAATTCAAAGGCATATGTATAAAATAAACATAAGACAAGAAAAAACAGATTGGCAATCCAGTAAGCTTTGAGAGAATATGGATGAACCACAAAAGTGAATGAGTAAAATTCACCCACTTACAGGTTCTTATCCTTCACTATGCTTTAAGTAATCTGATATGTTCCAAATTTGTCCCCAGTATCACTAGAAGAACTCAATAGCATGGAACTATGCCTAATAAGATTATTATATTTATGGGAGTAATTCTAATTTAACGACTGGAAATGCTTTTTGCCTCCTAGGACTAGATGGAAAATGAGTCATGTCTGTAGATCAACAAAGCTGTTGAGTTAAAAGAAACATTCTGTCCCAATAAAATTAACTTTGGTCTAAGGATTCCCCTTGAAAATATAAAATACAGCTATATGGGGAAAGCACTAATCTTGAAATAAGTGCAAATTATTTGTGACTTTTAATCAAATTCTAACCAGTTGGAGGGAAGATATTATACATGGTATTTGGAGAAACTCTTTTAAATAAGATCTCAAAAGATATCAGTAAGATATCTTAAAGGACTAGGGACATTACCTCTTAGGGAGGAACATTACGAGTTTGCAGCTTTCTATATGGTATATCTTTTACTGAAACAACAGCAGCAGTAACATGCTGTAAACTGAATAAAAAAATGATGTTACTTATTAATTTTCCAATAAGTATAAATATTGTTGTACCTGCTTTATGCTGATATTCATGTAATGCTTTATGGTTTTCAAAAATTTTTCACACACACAAAATCATGAGTAGTTGACAGTAGACAGTTAGATGTTGTAGCGGATAGAACACTAAAGTTGGAGTCAAGAAGACCTGAGTTCAAATGTGGTCTCAGACACTTACTGGCTGTGTGATCCTGGACAAGTCACTTAACCCTGTTTCCTCAATTCCCTCATTTGTAAAAACCTGGAAAAGGAAATTGCAAATGCCTGCAGTATCTTGGCCAAGAAAACTCCAAAATGGGGTCATGAAGAGTCAGACAAGATTGAAATATAAATACGATTAGTCTCATTTTATAGATGAAGAAACTGACGCTCAGAGATTATGTCTGAGATAGGATAGGACCAGGTCTTTGGTCTCCAAATTCCAGAACTCTTTCTATTGCACTATACCGTTTCTTAAATTATCAGCAAGGAACCTAGTAATTATATATCTAGGAATACAGCAATTTTTAGCCTGATACAAATTTAGATTCACACACACACATACACACAGCACAAAATGTAATCCTTTAGTGAGGACTCCAGAGATGTTTTCATGATGAAAGATGGGCTCATTAAAAAAAGCAAGTCAGTCAGTCAGTCAGTCAATAAGCATTTCTTAAGCGCCTACTACGTCTCAGGCATTCTGTTAAAAGGAAATGACATATTCTGTGTACCTTGCCAAGTACTATTCTACAGAATTTACAAAGAAAAATCTCAAAGATGCCTTCTTGACATCAAAAGGAATAAACGACATAACCTAAAGGAATAATCTCCAAAGTAAATGGAAGCAAGCACCTACTTGCTTTGAGTAATAAAAAGGCTATAATTATAAAAAGGCTTACATATCTTATTTGTACATTTATTTATACTTTTATGGATTAGACTGTTGTTTACTGTGCTCTGTTAAACTTAGGAAAAAAGAATTTCAAGACTAAAATTTAACTCATAAGACAAGATTTTAAATTTATCCAACAAAAAAGCATTCTTTATACCATTCTGAGAAATTTTGATATTACATAATGGAAAAATACACACAATACAGTAATAACTATCATTTAAATAATGCTTTAAATTTTGCCAAGTGCTTTGCATTTATCTTATTTCATCCTCACAGCAACCCCAGGAGGTAGAAGATATTCCCATTTTACAGACAATGAAAAAGAGGCAGGCAGAAGTTAAGAGATTTCCCCAGATCACATATCTGAGGACTGAATTGAACTCAGGTCTTCCTCCAGGTTCAATTCTTTATACAGTTCACTTACCTAACTACTTCCATATTTTAAGAAACATGTTCATATATCTAACTAAATACACGTATGTAGAAAAAGAAAAACCACTCTTTTCAGCAGAAAATTTCAGTGCAGAGATCAAAATGCCAAGTGTGCAGGATTCCAGCTACATGAAAAGTCCTGATGGTGAAAGTTTCTATGAAGTTTAGTCTTTGAAAAATCATGCAAGAGAATCCTCATAAAGAAACATCATCCAAAAAATGTATGATGTGGCCTGTTACATAATATGAGTGAAGGTTAACCAGTGGATAGTTTGTGGAATTATTAGTATCCACACAATGTCAAAAGATAGGAACATATAAACAAGAGCTACCCAGGAAGAGAAAGTGTGAATGAATTCACATTTGCAATAGTAGAAGTGCCCACCTCAGTGAGATCATGCTTACAGATTTGGCAATCTAGGAAAACCCATTCATTGGCTTTAGAGTACTATAAAAAGTAGAGGCAACATGGAATAGTGGATAGATAAAGCCAGTCAAGAAGACCTGAGTTCACACCCTTTCTCTAGCACATTGTCTTTCTGAACCTGGGCAAGTCACTTCAGCTTACAGTGCCCCCAGGACTAGATTAGACTAGAAATTGAAGGATTGTTTATAATCTGCATTGGTAGAGGAAATGTCCTTAGTGGAAGTTCCACATACTAGTGAAATCACAGTTCTGACACAAAAAACAAAAGTGGTATTATTGCCAGAGTACAACAGAAAACATGAGTTTCATTAGCCTGTATTTGATGGGCTACATGAGTCCAAGTAAATGGGAATGTGTGTGCAAGTCAAACTATGCTAAGAAGCAAAATAATAAATGGGAAGTGTGAATTACAGCACATTTTAAAAGAAATACAGTTGTATTAGATATTACTTTCAACTGTATATGTTAATTCTATACTAACATATTAGACATGTTAATGATATGCTACTAAGAATTTCTAAAGGCACCTTCAATGAATGATTTGGCACATAAAATTGTTATTATGTGCAAGTTATTACAATCATCTTTACATGATTTAATTACTTAGGAAGTCTTTTTCTCACAATTGATGATGCAGACAAAATGTCTAGTTCATCCTCTGTCCATACGATCACAAAGTCTCAGTAAAAGAGGTCTAAATGATGTTTTGCTACAGCAGTAAAATAACTAATACTTAATAAAAGCTAGTATCACTTAAAAGTTTGCAAAACACTTTATAAATTGTATCTCATTTTATCTTCACAAAAACTCTGTAAATAGATGCTATTATTATAGTTATTTTGATATTTGTCTAAATATAGTATGATCTTTATATCTTTTTTTGCATGATAACTTTCCTAATCCTGGGGGAAAACAAAAAATAAAAAAACACTGAGCTAGAGCTGTATTCTCTCTCTCTCTCTTTCTCTTTCTTTCTTTCTCTCTCTCTCTCTCTCTCTCCCCTCCTCTCCCTCTCCCTCTCTCTCTCTCCTCGCCCTTTCCCGGATATCTGTCTCTCTCTGTTTTTGTCTCTGTCTTCAAAAGGTAAATGAGTCCATGGAACTGGGGTGGGACAAAAGTGTCAAAATTGGAATGTAGTGATGATTTCTCTGTGTTTACAAAACCTCTGCCCCATGCAATCCCACACATCTGAATTTACACACCACTCAAAACAGAAGAATGGAACTTGATGATTTGGTACTACATTCAGTAGTGAGACAGAGAGTTAATTTAACCTCAATGACCCCTACTTCCTCCTTGCTTCCTTCCTCTTAGTATAATCTTTATTAAATAAAAACAAAAACATGGAATGAAGCCCTGCATGTTTTTTTTTTTGGCTGTTGTTGAAAAATAGATATGTACATGATTTATTGTTCCAGAAAGGGAATGTAAAATGTAGTATCATTAGTATTAGTATAGTATGTATACTAAATGATAGGCATAGAAAGAAGATTTTTAACTAATTTTATCTTTTACAGTATGAGATAGTATGAGGTACTATAACAGGAATTAACTCACACCTAAAGACACACCTAATTCTGGGCTACATAAACACTGAGCTTTTAGGTGTTGAGCACTGCAGTGATGTCAACCCAGTGCAGGTTTCAATAAATGCCTTTTGATTCATAAGTCAACAACATGCATTTATTAAACATCTACTGTGTGTCAAGTTCTAGGGAAACAAAGAAAGGCAAAAACAATCCCAGCTTTCAAGGAGCTCAAAATCTAATGGGGGAGGCAACATATAAACAACTATGTACAACAAGATATATACAGGATAAATTGGAGCTAATCAGAGAGAGGAGGCACTAAGATTAAGGGACACCTGGAAAGACTTCTTGCAGAAAGTGAGACTTTAGATTTGAAGGAAGATAGAAAATGCAGAGGTAGAAATGAGGAGGGAAAGAATTCTAAGCATGGGGTCAGCCAATGAAAAGGCTGAAAAGGCACAGAGTCAGGAAATGGGAGTCTCTTATTTTGAGGAATAGCAAGGAGACCACTATCACTGGCTCATTGAGTATATGAAGGGAGAGGAAAGTTTGAGAAGACAGAAGTAGAAAGGGAGGAAGTGAAGGAAACAAGCATTTATTAAGCACTTACCATGTGTTAGGCACTGCACTAAGCATATTACAAATATTACCTTATTTGATACTCATAACAACTCTGGACAGTAGATGCTATTAGGAAAAAGAAGATTCATAGTATTTGGTGAAAATTAGCATCATGGAAGTTTATCACTGCTACTTTGAAAGTCAAGGCTTTCCACATTCAGACTCTAACTTACCATGCCAGCTTTATAGAAAATTAACCCCAAGGATGTCCTGCATGCTCCAGAAAACTGGTTGGCAAATAGCTCGTCTTGGTTGCTTGCTCTGAATTCTGGCCTCCATGTATTACTCATACTATTTATTTCCTTTGTCCGGAATACCCATTTCACTACCCAGTCTCACCCTCCCACCCCAACAATCTCTGCCTCTTGAAATCCTTTCAAGCTAACTCAGATATTACCTCCTCCATAAATCTTTCCCTCCCTACCCTTCCCACTGTCACTTTGATAGTGATTCCTTTCTTGTTTAATCTCATAGAATTCTGCTTGCATTTATTCTTACATATTTCTATTCAATCTGTATTAGAGGTGTCAGGTAACATAATGTGATAATAACAATAATCATAGTAATAACATAATAAAAAATAAAACATAATAATAACAACATTCATATGGCACCTGAAGGTTTATTTTATATGTATTATCTCATTTCATCCTTACTTACAACAGCCTTGTAAGGTAGGGACTATTATTCCCATTTTAAAGACAAGGAAGGAAAGACTGAGAGAATGGAAGTGACACTGTATGCGTCACAAAAACAAGGAAGCATTTGAAGTAAGATTGGATGGAGTCTTCCTGACTCCAAGGCCAATGATCTAGCCATGATGCCACCTGGTTGAAAGTATGCTAGTCTTGGAATCAGAAAATCTAGATTTGAATACTTACTGAACACTAATTAGTTCATTGTTAGCTCATTATTATATCATGGGTAAGTCATATAATGTCCCTTAGTCTTGATTTGCCTTTCTGTAAAATAAGAGGAATATTACTTCTATTATCTACTTCTAAGGGACATTTTGAAAGGTGAATGAGACAAAGTATATAAAAGGCTTTATAATTTTAAAATGCTATAAAGTGTCACCCATTATTACTTGTTTATAACAATTGTAACAATAAATTGTATTTTTTTCCCAAATACATGTTACCACTGCAAAACAGTAAGCTTTTTAAGAGTCAGGACCATGCATGAACATACATATGAACGTATGTTGAGTTCATCTCTCATAGTACTTAGTACAATTTAGTGCACATATTACTTTAATAAGTTTTTGTTCAATAAATGAATGAATGAAATGGATGTTAGTTCAGTGTTGGGACCAGTTCTGCATGTGATGTGGTTCAATTATTTCTAGGTATGACAGAGAGGAAAGTGGCAATGTTTAAGTTCCTTTCCATGTAAGAATAAACTGAAGGAGGAATTAGGTGAGGAGTTTCATCCAAATGCAGATCAGGTGATAAAACAATTTTCATATAAAAATTGAAAGTTATCACAAGTACAATAAAGTCTACTCAAGACTATTACAGTTCCACTTGAGTTGGGTAGAATATGAGAAAGATAAAAAGTCATTCCCCTCTACAGTTGCAGAATGAACAGTATAAACAAAGGTATAGAATATCAGTAGTTAATTGTTACGTTAATTTCCTAACTATGAAAATAAAACTATGAATAGCATTTCACTAAGATGACTATGTGAACTCTCTCTATTATTTATTTCTCTTTTACAAACAGCATATGATGACACATCATTTATTCAGAAGTCAGATTTCTAACTACTTCCAACTTCATGAACATATTAGGTAACCAGAAAATGAGGCTCCATCTTTCAAAAAGTATTTCTAAACTTCCAAATATACATTTGTTTCACTGAACCATCATGTATGGCTCTTGGGTTGTGTGAATCTAGTGCTTTTTTCTAAAAGAAATTCAGCATGTCATTGTATTAATTATCCAGCAAGGGAGTGAAGTATATAAATTTTTTCACCAGGTAGTGCTATATTTAACCACCAACACAGTGGTTTCTTTGTGAGCTTATAAATAGATCCCTGTAAGATATTTTTATCTGGCTCTGATGGGAGATAGCTCTTTCCTGAAGTCTACACTACCCTCACTGGTCACCAGAGAGTGCTCAGCCTTCAAACACCTAGGGTGCTCTCACTTGCTGACAAACTGCCAAGTTCTATGGAGGTAGAACTAAGCAACTCGAATTAACCTCTCTCTGGAATGAAGCTGAAATTAGTCTAGGAATGGAGAGGAATATTGTTCTAAGCGTTATAATATTAAACCTACTTTCTGTCCCAAGCTCTCAAGCTCCCACTCCATCTGGGTTCTATTCTCCCACTGCAATTACATATTCACAGACTTCTGTGATCATCTACATTGTTATATATAGAATGAAATTAAAAGCAACTAGACCAAACACTTCTGTTTAGAGGCATTTGCCTGCAAATATTTCATAGCCTTCCTCCCAGCTGCTCTCCCAGATCTTTCCTAGCAGTCAAAGATGATCTTAATTGCATTCACCTGAGGATCATGTGAAAGGAATATGGGAAAGGGCATTTGTCACACAACCTCTTATAAGGATGATCCTAAATCATCATTAGGTTAAATTCTAGATAGTATAGTCTTTTAAAGAAAGCATTAAGCATCAGGATGTACAATACATTTTGGATAGATTCCTATGAAATAGTAATTCACAGGTTATACTTATAATCTCTTCATCCTTACAATAATAATGCTGGACTAAATGATGACAAGTGTTTGGGATTTGTTTTTTGGTTTTTGGTTGGTTTTTTTTTTCCACCAGTAAGATTCTATAATTCTAATCTTCAATTATTTGAAAAATCTATTCATGTGAAATAAATCACTCCTTAGTGATTCCTTGGTAATTCTGGATAAACAGATGAAATCACAATTTGGAATTTCTAGTTATTTTTACTCATTAATATATCAGGCCAAGCCAATACTAGAACTTAGCTCTTCTAATTCCTAGGTGAGTATCCTTTTTATTACACTGCACTCAGCAGACACAGAACTATTGTATAAATCCACCTAAAGACTTCTGCTACATGAAGTGAATCTTTTTAGTAAGAAAATACATTGCTTTAAATGCTTTAATTTTGATTAAAATAAGTTCATTTTGAGAATCTTTAAGTACATATTTAATAGAATGGGTTTCTGCCAAAAAGGAATGTCTCCACAAAAGCTGCTGATAGCATTTAAAATTCTTCATGACTTAGTAGATATTTTAAAAAGCACAGTTAGAATGCTGAAATATGGACATTTTCAAAAAGATCTAGAATAATATTCCTAAAGTATTTACTCAGTTAGGTAGTATGCCATTTAGGGTTTGTCCCTTTATAAACACGTCTTACATTAGTTGTCCTAATCTATATCTGGCCACTGGACCCAGATGGCTCCAGAGGAGAAAGTGAGGCTGATGACTTTGCACAGCCCTCCCTCACTTTCATCCAGTTCACTAGCAAGTCATGGCATCACCTTCCTCTTCTAGAACAAAAGACAAACAATAACAAGAATATCTCTGTTTAGGTGGTTTGTCTTTCTACGGCTTAGAGTACTTATGGGCAAAGCAGCATTTCCTTTTCTGATTTCTTTACCAATAATCTTGGATAAAGGCATCTAAGGGTCTTTACACTGACCCTAGGAGAATTAGAGTCCAACTACATTTTATTTTTAGCTTAATATTTTTCCTGATGTACTTATCTTAACATTAAAATGAAGGATGGCTTTACTTCTGCCTTTTGCCTCTTGTCAGAATCAATCAATGGATCAACTAATCAATCAAATGAGTATTTGTTAAGTACTTATTTCATGATGATTCCTCTCCTCTCTGATTGGAGAACTAGAAGGTAAAGCATTAAATTCTTCCCAGAGCTTTCTTTTAAGGAAGGGTAGAATCTGGACTTTCCAGAAAACTATTTAAATCAGCAGGTCCATTTGGTTTGAACCTTTACAGGCCGTGATGCCTCTGTGGTATGTCCTTTCTTATACCCCATCCCCCCTTTCCAGCTTCCTTTTGTGTCTTCTCCCATTAGTTTATAAGCTCCTTAAGGGAAAGGAGCTGTCTTTTTCTTATTTGTGTCCATAACACTTTACATGGGATCTGGAACATAGTAGTAGGTATTTAATAAATATTTCTCGAATTGAACTGAATTCAGGGACAAAAAAGAAACTTGGTCCTCACTCTTAAATAAGCTTACATTCTCTAAGAAGAAACACACATAAATCAATACAAAATAAACGCATAAAAATTGTTTGGGGGGCACACGGGAGCTGGGAGGCATCAGGAATTACTTCATGTAAAAAAAAATGAATCTTAACCTAGGCTTTGAAGGAAACTTCTAAGAAGCACAGGTGAGAAGGGAATGCATTCCAGGAAATGGGGAAAAGTTCTGCAAAGGCTGGGAGAGAAAAGATGGAGTATTGCATGTGAAGAACAACAAAAAAGACCATTCTGTATGGATTGTAGAGCATGTGAAGGGAAGAAATATATAACAAATCTAGAAAGGTAGTTTAAAACGAGGTTGATAAGTGCTTTAAATGCTTTACAAAAGAGCTTGTATTCTTAGACTTCACAGAACACCATTTAAACTTATTCAGTAGTGGAGAGTTGGTCCTACCCATGCCTTGAAAAAAATTAATGTGATATCAAAGCTGGACCATAGTGAAGAGAGACTGGAGGCAGGGAGAATCAGAAGGCTATTTCAGTAATCTAAGAAAGAGATCATGAGTCCATTAGAGGCACCTCTTCTAAATTCTGTTTGTGCCCAAAGTTGCAAGAACTTCTCTCCACAAAATCATAGACTATCAGAAGCTATCCAGTCCAATCAATAAGAACAAGGATCCTCTCTTTAATATAAGTCATCCATCTTTTGCTTCAAGACCTGGAGGTCTTACTCAAGAATTCCCAACCTACCCTCTCCGTCAGGACATTCCACTTTTTGGGAGTTCTAATTGTCAGAAGCTTTCCTATTTTTCTCTATAAGTTCTACCTATTGCTTTTAGTTCTGCATTGTGGAGCCACACACAATAAACCTAATCCCTCTTCCAGGTGACAGTTCTCTAAATGCTCAAAAAAATTATCACGTCCATCTTAACTCTTCTTCAGGCTAAACATTCCTAATTCCTTCAATTAATCCTCATACATCATGAACTTGAGCCTCAGGAGCCTTATTGCCTTTCCCTGCATTCTTTATCAGTTCATCTTATCAGCAATCTTCCGAAAATATGGTCAGATAGAGTCTGACTAGGGACGAGTACATCAGACCTATTGTCTCCTTAGTCTTAAACTTTTGCTTCTCTTAATTCACCCAAGATTGAATTTATTTTCTTGGTTACCAGGTCAAAGCAGCTCATGTTGAACTTCCAGTCCACTAAAACCCCTAAGTAATTTTCAATCTGTCCTGTAGATTCAATTCCCTCATCTTGTCAAGTGCTAGACTTGGAGTCAGAAAGACCTAAATTCGAATCCTTCCTCAGACATTTTCTGGCTATGTAACTCCAGGTGCTTAAGTAGACTTCTCTAGACCTGTTTTCTAATATGTTAAATGGATATAATAAGGATTATGAGGATAAAACAAAACAATAATATATGTTTGGGACTCTACAAACTTTAAAGCACTACATAGATGTTAACTCTTACTACTACTATTACTACTACGACTATTACTACTCCTACTTTTACTATTACTACTACTGCTACTACTACTATTACTACTACTACTACTATGACTGCTACTGTTACTGCTCCTATTACTGATATTGTTATTACTACTATTACTACTACTACTACTATTTTATACTTATGAAATTAATTTTTGAAGCCACATATAAGATTTTAGATATGTTGCCATTTCATCCAATTCCATTAAATTTGGACCAATAGTTGTTATGGGAATCTGAAGATCTTCCCTGCCCCTAGGCCCTTTGCTAAATGGCTACGTGACTCTGAGGACCCTTGGATATTTGAAAGTATACTCTGTTCCCTAATAGGCTGAATGGGGTCACGTGGA
>CM053587.1:144684506-144698891 GCA_028646515.1 Pseudochirops corinnae | reverse complement strand
GGGCAGAAGGAGGGGGGTATTTTGAAAACATCTATGTAAATGATTAGGCAACTGGGTAATTTGGGTTGAATGACCAATCTACTTGTAACCTTAATATAAATATTTGTTAACCTTATTTTTTTTTAAACAAAGTTATTAGTTTGTTTTGTGGAAAGGAAGAAGAAAGGAAGAAAGGGAGTGGCTTCCTTTCTGTACCACTGAAATCTTGCAACAGAGCAGAGGATTACAGCTAATTCAAACTAGTTTTGGCTATACAAGTCAGACACCACTGACATCCTAAAACATGTTTCAGAAAATACTAAAATTTTTATTTTCATTTAAAAAAATTCTGATGAGATATTTTGAAATTACTTTTATTTTTAAAGCTTTTATTAAAATTTCCAATTTTATGATACTTGAAACAGTATATTCATAAAAAATTTTCGTAAATATGTTACAACTAGCAATGTGAAAGCTCAGGAAACAAAAAGTGGCAACTTTTAGGGAGATTTTGGAGGAGGAGATCACTTTATTTTTCTGTTTTTCATATGTATTTTTGACTAGTTTTGAACACTGAAAATAATTTTGAATTCGAAGTCATATTGTCTGTACTTGAATCCTGTCTCTCCCACTTACTAACTTCGTGATCTTGCCAAAGTAATATAAATTCTCCAGGCCTCCGTTTTTCTAAAAAGTAAAATAAAGGTTTTAGACTTGTAAGGGTGAAGAACCTGCAGCCTCAAGGTCATATGTGACCGTTTAGGTTCACAGGTGGGGCCTTTTGACTGAGTCCAAGTTTTACAGAACAAATCCTTTTATTAAGGAGATTTGTTTTGTGAGGGTTGGATATAAAAGATGGTAAGTTTAGATGGCCAGAAGCTGCCCCACTTAACCTGGGGTTTACTGGTTAGATTTCTTTTTTTTCTTTCTTTCTTCCTTTCCTTTCCTTTCCTTTCCTTCCTTCCGTCCTTCCTTCCTTCCTTCCTTCCTTCCTTCCTTCCTTCCTTCCTCCCTGCCTTCCTCTCTCCTTCCCTCCCTTCCTTCCTTCCTCCCTCCTTCCCTCCCTCTTTCCTTCCTTCCTTCCTCCCCTCCTTTTTTCCCTT
Organism: Pseudochirops corinnae; assembly: GCA_028646515.1. NCBI lineage: Eukaryota > Metazoa > Chordata > Mammalia > Diprotodontia > Pseudocheiridae > Pseudochirops > Pseudochirops corinnae. The sequence continues at coordinate 144,697,809 of CM053587.1, read as the reverse complement.
CCTCTCTCTCTCTCTCTCTCTCTCTCTTCTTCCTTTCTTCTTCCTTTCTACAAAACTTTAAACTCAGTTCACTCTGAAGCTCATAGATTGGACCACAAAAGGTCCCTGCCCAAGCTCCACTTAATGACTGTATTTTGGACCATCCAGGTTTTGAGTGGATGTCAAAGTTAACTGTTTGTCTTTGGAACAGCAACTCTGAGGGTCTTCCCCTCCCAGCTTAATTTTTTTTTCTTTTTCTTTTTTTTTTCCTAATTAAAGGGATCATCCCTTGACTCACCTCTTAAAGAGGTCTATTCACTGAATGGGCATTACCTCACTCTGAGTACCTGAAAAGGCCTCAGCCTAAAAGGGCTAGGGTCTCCCATTGCATTCTGGGTCATCTTCAATCATCCTGATAAATATCTGGTTACTGGATCCAGATGACTATGGAGGCAAAAGTGAGACAGGTGACATTGAACAGCCCTCCGTCACTCAAATCAAAGTCAACTGCAAGTCAGGTCGTTGTTTCTCTGATGTCATGGTCCTTTTTCAAAAATGAAGGACAAACACAATCTGAATTCAGTCAAAGGGCTGTACTTGAGGACACAGAGGACCACATGGGGCCTCGAGGTCACAGGTTCCCCACCCCTGGATGAAAGGCTGCCTTACTTTCTTTGGTCCCTTCATATCTTGCCAATTCTAAAGCATCATTCATAGCTAACCCTTCCTCCCAAAGAGCCAATACACTATTTTAAACCTTTAACCTTTATCATCTGTACTATTTGAATAACCTAACACAGGTATTCTTAACCTGGAATTCATGAACCCAAATATAAATTTCAAGAAATCCATTACTTTGGATAGGAAAAAATTATTTTGATAAAGTTGATTTCATTCATATTCTTGTATATTTTGTGTGTTTAAAAACATTATTTTGAGAAGAGGCCCATAAGTTTCACTTGCTAAAGGGATCCATGACCCCCAAAAGGTAAAGAACTCCTAGTCTAATTCCTGGTCTCCCTAGTTCCTGTCTCTTTTTTTCTCTACTCCATCCTCCAACCAGCTGTGAAATGAATACTCCTAAAACACAAGTCTGATCCTCAGTGACTCCCATTGGCTCTAGGATAATACAAAGTTCTCGGCCTGACTCCTCAATCAATCAACAAGTATTTATTAAGCATTCACAATGTGCCAGGTACTGCTAAGTTCTGGGGATATAACGAGAGAAAAATAAAAACAAAACAAAACAGTCCGTGCCCTCAGCCTTGAACAATCTAGACCTCCTCCATGTGTTAAATATTACCTACTTGAAAAACTTCTCTGCTATCCCTTAACTCACCATGCCATTTCCCATCTCCATTCATTTGTAAAGGCTGTCCCTCCCAGGCTTGGAATACGTTCACTTCTTGCCTGGTTTACTTACAATCTCTGGCTTCACTCAAAGCTCAGCTCAGGTGCTATTTCCTAGGTGAACCTTTCCTGATCTGCAACACTTCAGCCTTGCCCCCAACCCTTTTGTTAGTGTTCTCTTTTTTTTTTTTTTTGATCCATTTCCTAGTGTTTTCTTCCTCCACAAATTATCTCCTCTCTATTTGTCTGTGTACATGCATCCCTCCTGAAGAAAGCAAACTACTTGAGGTCAAGGACTGTTTCATTGTTGCTGTCTTTGTACCCCAGTGCCTAGCATAGTCCCTTCCACATAGTAACTGGCTCTATAAAAGTGAGCTTGAATTAAAGGCTTCATGGAAGAATTGACACCTAAACTAGACTATGGAAGAAGAAGGATTTGGTTGTCCATTAATTAGTGTTGCAGAAAATCTCTTGGATCCAAGTTTCTAAAGTCAAAGTAAATAAGGATATAATATTGCAACAGCATTTGAGTGGGTTAGAACACAAGCTGCACATAAGAGATTGAATGTCAGAAATGCAACAGAACACCTTTAGAGATTTAGTCCTGGGATGCTGTCTGTGCTTCTGCTAAACATATCCCATATGTAATGTGGCAGCAAAACTCTTAGACTACACAGCCTCAGACTCCTTGTTCTGCACCTGCATGAGATATTTCCATCTTCTGCAAAACACAGAAGGAACTGGTTTATGTTTAGAGTCTCCACATCAAATAAATAAGTAAATTAACATGTTGACAAAAAAAAACAGCACAGTGTAGTGTACAGACTTTAGGGACCAGGAGTCAGGAAGACCTAAGTTTGGATCCTGTCTCAGACACTTATCAGCTATATTAGCCTTAGTCTGTCTGTGCCTCAAGTTTCTTTTTTTTTCTTTTTGGAGGGGGGAGGGCAGGGCAATTGGGGTTAAGTGACTTGCCCAAGGTCACACAGCCAGTAAGTGTTAAGTGTCTGAGGCTACATTTGAACTCAGATCCTCCTGACTCCAGGGCCCATGCTCTATTCACTGTGGCACCTAGCTGCCCCCGGGCCTCAAGTTTCTGCATCTCTAAAATGAAGGGTTGGACTTGATCACCTCCAAGGACCTATACACAGAAGGTCTTCTTCTATCCTTTCACTTATTGACTATCCACCCATCCTTGAAGGACCAGCTAAGATTTCTCCTTTAGAAAGCTTTCTCTTATCCTTCATCTAAATAATGAACTCCCTTGAATGTCTAGGCTCCTACTAGACTGTATATTTTTCTTTATCAATGAATACATAAGCACTTTAAAAATGACATATTTTCATATTTTAATTAGTTTAGTTACATATCTTAAAGGTGTTTCTTCATTTAAAAAAAATGAAAAAAGACATTTCCGCCCTGCCAAAGTTAGGAAATGCAAGATAGAGAAAAAAGAACTCCAATCTGTTTTTTCTGACTCCAAGTCTAACAGTTGCCTCAGTCAAGGGGATTTTTTTTTCTTTTGGTACCTAACATATACATAATTTACTATTGTAACACAGTTATCTATGTTTGAATCTTTCCTTCCAACCCAAACTCTAAACTCTATGAGGGCATGGAAAATGACTCATCTTTTTTTTTTTTGTCTCCTTCAGAATCTAGTACAATTCTTTGTACAAAGAGACATTTAAAGAACATTTATCAAATTCAAATGCAAAAACTGAATTTTGTTCAGTTATAGACATTATTACACTTGAAGTGTAGAGAGACACGTAAGTGGTCATATCAAAAAAGCAGTTGCAAATGCAAGTCTGAAATCTGAGGAAGAACTTAAACTAATTTAATTAAATAAGTACCTCCTAAATGGTTATTATGTGTCAGACACCATGTAGGCCCTGAGGATACAAAGAAAAAAAATGCAATAATCTTTTCCTTTGAGAAGCTTACATGATATTCAGTGCTGGATGTATTTGACAAGCAAATTATCATATCAATTATACATGTGAAGTCACATAAAACATATTTTCATATTAGCCATTTTGCCAAAATAAATAAATGAAGAGCAAGAAACATATAGAAAGTTGGGGGAAAGTACACTTCAATCTGCACTCAGAGTTCATCAGTTTTCTCTATGTCCTAAGGAGGTGATAGCATTTTTCATCATGAGTCCTTTGGAATTGCCTTGGATCATTGTATTGATCAGAGTAGCTAAATTTTTGATGGTTGGTCATCCTTACAACATTACAGTTATTGTGTACAATCTTCTCCTGGTTCTGTTCACTTCATCTTGCTTCAGTTCATATAAATCTTCACAGGTTGTTCTGAAACCATCCTGTTCATCATTTCTTATAGCACAATAATATTGCATCACAATCATATACCACAACTTGTTCAGCTATTCCCCAATTAATGGGCATCCCCTAAATTTTCAATTCTTTGCCACCACACAAAAAGCTGCTCTATGTATTTTTGTACAAATAGGTCTTTGATTTTCTATGATTTCTATGGGATACAGCCCTAGAAGTGGTATTGCTGGGTCAAAGGGTATGCACAATTTTATCACCCTTTGGACATAGTTCCAGATTGCTCTCCAGAATGGTTGGACGAGTTCACTGCCCCACCAACAATGCAGTAATGTCCCTATTTTTCCATATCTCCTCTAGCACTTGGCATTTTCCTTTCCTGTCATATTAGCTTATCTGATAAGTGTGAGACAGTACAGAAGGGTTGTTTTAATTGGCATTTCTCTAATCAGTTGTGATTTAGAGCATTTTTTTAATGCCACTGTTGATAGCTTCGATTTCTTCATATCCCTTTGACTATTTATTAGTTGGAGAATGGTTCTTGTCTTTTATAAATTTGATTCATTTTCTTATATATTCAAGAAATGAGGCCTTTATCAGAGAAACATACAGTAATTTTCCCTTCAGTTTCCTGCTTTCTTTCTAATTTTGACTGCATTAGGGTTTTGTGTGTGTGTGTGTGTGTGTGTGTGTGTGTGAAAAAAGGTTTTTTTAAATTTCATGTAATCAAAATTATTTGTTTTACTTCCCACAGTCCTCCCTCTCTCTCTCTCTCTCAGTACCTACCTACCTACTTACCTACCTATCTTGTCCTTCCCCAAAAATCAATTTTGCTCCTGACCACTGTCTCCCTTAATCCACTTCCCCTTTATTTTATCTCCTTCCCCTCCTACTTCCCTGTTGGGTTAAGAAGATTTCCATAACAAATTGAGTTTGTCTATTTTCTCTTTGAAACAATTCAGATGAAAGTGAGGTTCAAACATTGCCTGCTTCACTCAAAATTTTCCTCTCAACTTGTAAAAGCTCTTGCTTATGCACTCTCTCTCTCTCATTTGAGAAAATTTTCTCCATTCTTCCTCTTCCTTATCCCTGTTCATGTTTCTTTCTCACTCATCCATTATTTTTAGGTCATCTGAACATAATTTACTCACTCCCATGCATTCTATCTATGTAGAGCCCTTCTAAACTGTCCTAATAATGATAAAGTTGTTGCGTGTATCATCCTCTCATATAGGAATGTAAACAATTTAACCTTATTGAGTCACTTTATGATTCTCCTTCCTGTTTACCTTTTTGTGCTTCTCCCATATCTTGTATTTAAAAGTAAAGTTTTCTATTCAGTTCTGGTCTTTTCATCAGGAATGCTTAAAAGTCCTTTATTTCATTAAATATCCATTTTTTCCCCTTGAAAGTTGTACTCAGTTTTGTTAGATAGGTTATTCTTGGGTGTAATCTCAGCTCCTTTATTTGCCTTCCAGAGTATTGTATTCCATGCTCTCTACTCCTTTAACATGGTAGCTCCTTAAATCCTTTGAGATCCTTACTGTGGCTCTACAGCATTTGACTGGTTTCTTTCTGGCTCCTTTAGTATTTTCTCTCTGACCTGGGAATTCTGGAAATTGGCTATAATCTTCCTGGGAGTTTTTGTTTTGAGATTTCTTTCATGGAGTGATTGGTAAATTCTCTCAATTTCTATGTTATTCTCCAGTTCTCAGATAATGGGGCAAACTCCCTTTACAATTTTTTGAGATGTAGTGACTAGGTTCTTTCTTTGATCATGGCTTTCAGGCAGTCCAGTAATTCTTAAATTATGTCTTCTTGATCTATTTTCCATGACAGTTGTTTTTCTGACTATATTTTACATTTTCTTCCATTTTTCATTCATTTGACTTAGTTCTATTGTTTCTTGATGTCTCATGGAATCATTAGCGTCCACTTGCCCAATTCTAATTTTTAAGGAATTATTTTCTTTGGGGAGCTTTTATATCTCTTTTTTTTTTCCATTTGACCAAATCTACTTCTTAAGGGGTGATTTTCTTCTTTAAAGTTTTGTACCTCTTCTACCATTTCACCAACTCTATTTTTAAGGTGCTATTTGCTTTGGCATTTTTTTTGTTGTGCCTCTTTTACTAAGCTATATTATCTTTTCATAATTTCCTTGCATTGCTCTCATTTCTTTTCACATTTTTTTCCTCCACTACTCTTTTAATTTTAAAAAAAAATTTTGAATTTAAATATATAGATCAAAAAAAGATAGAACACTTCCATGTACACAGAACAAAATAAAAGGATTCAATATAAAAAAATGAATTTCTGTTTTACACTGCTTCCTTTTTTTAAAACTATGTAATAAATACTACAAATTGGTTTCAAAGCTCCCCTGCTTTTCTGTGCTTCCTTTTAAGTTATGTTCTCTACTGAGCAGTTTTGGTTTTTTGCCCCTCCCTACTGACCCTGCTCTAGAATTGGCTACCATTAGACACAAATATGCATGTAAATGTAAAACGTTATTATACATACTTCTATTTATCAGTTCTTTCTCTGGAGGTGGATAGCATCTTTCTTCATAGGTCCTTTGTAGTTGATTTGAGTATTTATAATAAACAAAATGATTTCATCATTCAAAGTTGCTCTTGGAACAATATTGCTATTCCTCAGGTACTCTTGTTTGATTTTAAAGTCATTTTTAGCTCTTCCAGGAATTCTTGTTGGACTTACGTCTAATTTGCATTTTTCTTTAAGGCTTTTCTTGTAGCTGTTTTGACATTATTGTCTTACTCTGTTTTTGTATTTTGATGTTCCCTGTCATCATAGTAGCTTTTTATGGTCAGGTTCTCTTTTTTGTCATTTGCTTATTTTTCCAGCCTAGTTTTTTATTTTTAGCTCTATATTAAAATTTGACTCTGTTTTCTGCAGGGGTAGGGAGAAGCATTGTCTCAGGCTTTTCCTCACTGCTATTTTCGGAGCTAATTCTGGGCATTTGGAAGTTTTGGATACTTCCAAGTTACTGAGATCCATGGAGATGTGTGGTCACTGTTCTCCTGGTCTACACTCATGTTTTTAGTTAGGAAGAACCTTAAATGATACCGCTCCTCAAGACCCAAGTACTTTTATTATATTTTCATGCAAAATGACCTAGTGGCTTAAAATAATAAATTTATCCCCATAAATGTCTGATTAATGATCAGGAAGTGTCTTTGACATGAAAGAGATCAGAAAGAAATAATGACAACATAACAAAACTATCTATACTTTCAATGGATATATAAAATTCTGACTTGAACACTGAACCTGATTCATTACAGGTGTTCATTAAGATTTTATTAAGCATATGTTAGTTAACAGTAGTACTATAAATAGTGACTTTGACCATTGAGGATACTACATTAATTCACAAGTATATCATTATTGATTACAGAAATGCAAATGAAAACAACCTTGAGATATCATCTGATACCTATCAGATTGGCTGAAATTATTGAAAGAGAAAGTGGAAAATGTTGGAGAGGATGTAGAAAAATTGTTGGTGAAACTGTGAACTGATCTAGTCATGGTGGAGAGCAATCTGGAATTATGTCCGAAGAGTTATTAAACTGCCTATACTCTTTGATCCAGCAATACCAGTGCTAAGTCAATTTCTAAAGATCATTAGGAAAAAAGGAAAAGAAGCTATATATTCTAAAATATTGACAGTAGCTCTCTTTGTGGTGGCAAAGAACTGGAAATTTCAGGGATGCCCATCACCTGGGGAATGGCTAAACAAGCTGTGGTACATGATTGTGATTATGAGTTTAGATGATCTTAGAAAAACTTGGATGAGCTTGATGATCTTAGGAAAACATAGACAGATTTGCATGAGACCATGAAGAGTGAAATGAACTGAACCAAGAAAATGCTGTATACAGTAACAGCAATGTTGTTTTAATTACAACTTGAAGCAACTAAGTCATTTTGACTATCATAAATATCCAAATTAACTACAAAGGACATACAAAGGAAGACACTATCTGCATCCAGAGAAAGAACTGATAAATAGAAGTATATAGACAATGATTTTACATGTATGTGTGTGATTATGATAAAAAAAAGAATATATAAACAAAACCTTAGCTAGTTAGGTGAGGATGAGATAGAACCTCATGTTCTTTATCAGGAAAGCCCCAGCTTAGTTGATCTCACAATAACTGATAATGGTCTATAAGGATTTTTCTTGAAGAATCTAAATCAAGGTAATTAGATTTCAGAAATATTCAGGTTTAATGCTGAGTGACTATGAAGTGAAGCCTGAAATAGATGACTAAATTCTTTCTAAGCATCACTACATGACATGCCCAGCACCCCACATTGGGTCAGGTTCAAATGGATCTCTCATCTCATTCTTCTCAGTGGTGAAAATCACAATTCATCCACATCTGCCCATCCTGGGTGAGTTGATCCATGTTCTTTCAAGGTCACCACAAGAGGCCCAGCAAATGACCTGGAAGTGCTTTCCCCCTTCTCCTGTCATGGACAATACAAACTAGCTACCACTATCCTTTGCCCTCATATCAAGAGAACATTTTTTCTCCTATTACCTTTTCTTGAATCATCATTTAAAATTCCCTGGAGATGGGAAAAATCCCTGTCTTACACCCACGGCAATGACCTACATTGGTCAGTTACCAGTGCATCAAAACAAATTTTATTCATAAGAGAAAGCTGAATGAGTGTTAATTCCTCACAAATATTTTGTATGTTTGAGGGATTAATTTTCCTTTTACAGATAAAATTACAGGGCAATGCCATATTGTTTGGCAACCTAATTTACAATGTTACGGAATGGACTTCACTTTCAAGTTCATCAAGAAGTGATTTAACAAATATTTGATGTATTGAATCAAACTGATTTTGTGATAAACTTAACGCTTGGGTTCCTTTTCCTAACATGTGAATTACTCGTGGGGAATACATTAGACACTTCAAGATATTGCATTAGTAACAATTTACATTTTATATAGTGCTGTGTGATTAAAAACAAGTTATAAATTACTTTGTGAATATTATCTCATTCGACCTTCACAACAAGTCTGTGAAATGGGTGGTAAACGTATGACTAATATAATTTTGTAAAGGGAAATAAGGGGACCCAGCAAGGTTAAGTGATGCTACCTGGGTGGTAGGCTTCAGGGGTTGGATCTGAACTCAGTCCCTGAGTCCAAAATTCATCCTCTTCCTACTGCTCCAGAATGCCTCCCTACTCCACTCACCTTTAAGTAAAATGAGAGAATCACCTCATAGTTCCTATCATTGTAGGCCTAGAATCCCACTTAATGTTTTATTTTGCTTTTTTTTACTTATTTGATGAGGCAGTGTTTGGGATTTGGGGATCAGGAAATCTAGCTTTCTGATTCTGTCAGCTATTAGCTGGAAGAGCCACATCTTCTAACTGTAGGTAGGTGGTCCAGTAGGTAAACCCTAAGACAAAGAATCAGGAAGACCTGAGTTCAAAAATTACCTCAAAAACTTACTTCCTATGTAATTAATGTGTCATTCACTTAATCTGTCTCAGTTTCCTCATCTGTAAAAAGGGGATTATAACAGCACTTAACTGATAGGTTTGCCGCGTGGATCAAAGAAATTAATATATGTAAAAACACTATATTAGCTATTATGTGTTAGCTATTTTCCTAGCTGTGTAGCTTTAGGAAAAATTCCTCTGAGCTGCAGTTCCTCCCTTTATAAAACTGAGATCAGTCTGTAAGCATTTATGAAATGCCTACTATGTGCTATGTTCTAAATTCTGGGGATACAAAGAAAGGCAAAATGACAATTCCTGCCCTCCAGGAATTCACAATCTCTTGGGGAAAATAAGCAAATATGAACACACAAGCTATATATAGGATAATTAGGAAGGGGCTAACAGAGAAGGCCTAGAATGAAGAGGATTGGGAAAGGCTTTCCCTGTGGAAGGTGGGATTTTAATTGGGACTTGAAAGTCAGGAGACTCATTTGAGGAGGGAGATCATTCCAGGCACATGCAGTAAGCCAGAGAAAATGCCTGGGAGTCTGGAGATGGACTGTAATGGAGTGAACTTTTTACCTGGGATTTGTTAAGAGGAAAGTGCTATGTAAAGGGATCTACTACAATGGGAATTTGTTGGTTTTTAAGTTAAATTTTGCATTACGCTTGTGATTTACTAGGTTTTTGAATCTTTTCTCCAATACTTTTACAAACCTATCCATATCTTTTTTCACATTTATTTATTTTTAAGAGAACAAAACAATTGTTTCCATAACATAGTATAATAAAAAATATGATTACACATGAAACTGTAGATCTATTATATACAAATTGCTATTCCTTTTAAATATATAATAAAGTTATCATTTTAATTTGTTTTTTCTTCTCTCCTTCCCATCCCTACTCTTGAGCTAGAGATGGCTATTAGACAAAAACTAGGTGCATATATACGTGTGCATGTATATGTATACACGCATATATGTATATATATGTATATGTATATGCATTTTGGCAACATCTGGTATATAATAAAAAAAACAACTTGAGTTTCTTATTAACTTTCTGTTGTTCAGTTGTGTCCAACTCTTTATGATTCCATTTGGGGTTTTCTTGGTAAAGACAACAGAATAGTTTGCCATTTCCTTCTCCAACTCATTTTATAGATGAGGAAACTGAGGCAAATGGGGTTAAATGACTTGCCCATGGTCACACAACTAGTTAAGTATCTGAGGTCACATTTGAACTCATTCTTCCTGACTCTAGGCCTGGCACACCATCCACTGTACCATCTAGATTACTGACATCATTTCTCTGGCTAGCCTTAGTCATTTAGGCTACTTGGACAGAAACATTATTGATTATTTAATTAACATAGAACAAAAAACATATAATGTTATAATTGTTGCAGTTCCTCTGGTCCTAAGTAACTTCACTATATTCTATCATTAATAATATTTGACCTAGTGTTTCTTAATTCTTGCAATATCTGATAGCAAAAAAGTTTCCCTTTTGCCCTTAAATTTACTCATAACTCTTTCCAACCAAACTCTTTAAATCTGTAACATCCACTTTAGACCAAAGGAGATGAAGGAGGAAGGGAAAGTTAAAGAAATTTCTCTTAGCACTCATAGTCACCAGAATGTTTTATATTATTCGAGCTTGGAACATAAACACATTTCTAAGACAGCAATCATAACATCAAATAGGGCCTGAAGGACTTCAGCTCCTTCCTAGGAGTCCTGATCAGTCACCACCTCTACTAGGAAAAACAAACCAGCACCAGACACATACACATGTGCCATACAGTAGGGGTGGTAGGCAAGGGATAGAAGACATTGAATTTTTTCCCCCCAAGTTCAAAAAAATTCCCCCCAACCTATTACTATGTGTGTGCCCATATATTTACCACCCAGGTTTGTACTTTACTTACCTAAAACCAACGGAAACCTAGACAGATACCCTGAAAGAGCCATCTCTCTTTCTCTCCCTCCCTCCCTTCTCCCCCCTCTGTCTCTCTCTCTCTCCTCCCTCCCCTTTACACATGTATTTACATATATACACATACATATGTGTCTGTAATATGTGTATGCATATACACACGTATTATTACACGTAGGGGTGTATATATGTGTTCAAGTATGTACATACACACATGTACATAAATGTGGAGCTGTATATGTATACCCTGTTTTTCTTTCCCTCCCCCCTAGTAGCAGGACTGGGTCACCAATCCCCACCAATGAATCTTTCCAGCCCTTCTCAGAAAGCTGTGCACCCCATTTTTGGAGTTCCGGGTCCCATTCTCCGCCTCCCCAGCTAGTCCTAACTCCCAGCAAGGTTTGCAATCTCGCTCCAGGGGAGCCCCAGCCTGAAGCAGCCCGGGGCTCTCTGCAGCTGTCTCAGGGCTAAAGGGTCAGATTTAATTTCACAACATAGTCTCCTCGTCACCACAACGAACAAGGAGGCCAAGGCAACGCAAAAGGTCACGTATCGTCCAACGCGTAAATCGGGCTGAACCAGTGGCTGGTGGACAGTGAATAGTGACTGATGCCTGGTGGCTACCACTGTGTGAATGTGGGGAGGTCAAGCGAGGAAGAAAAAGAGGGGAAAGGAGGAGAAAGACGAGGAGGAGGGGGGAGGAGGAGGAAGAGGAGGAGGAGGAGGAGGGAACCAAGAGACTTGACTTACTTGCTTCAGAACTTCGGGCCTGCTTCGCGACGAGGCAGGGATGAGAAGAAACCAGTTGTTCCAAAATAAAACCCAAATGGGTAAACTGATAGGGACAAGCGGCGCTGGAAAGAGTTCTATCTGTACACCAGCTTCCAGAAATACGAGCCTATGGTTTCTTTCTTTTTCTTTTGGCTCGTTTACTTTCTTTAAAAAAATACAGAAACAACACACAGACACACCTCTAGTGCCTCTTGGAATAAGAAAATAGCTGGTGCGCTGCCCTGGAGTGCGCAGCAACTACAGCAATAGGCAACGCGAGGCAATATCTCACCCCCACCTCCCTCCTTTCTTCCCTCCCACTCACTCTCTGTCTCTCTCCCAGCCTCCTCTCCAGGCCCGGCTCCCAGAGCGCTCCCAGGGCTCTGCAGCAGCTGCGGGCACAGCGCGCTATCCCGCGCCGGGCCTCTTGCCCACCCTTGCAGAGGGGAGTCCCAGGACGCCGCTGGCCTTCCAGAGTTTCCTATTTTAAAATCAGAAGGGCATAAAGGTAGTTTTGGAGACAAAGGGGAGGGGTCGGTGGGATGCCGTTTCTTTTGGGGGGGGGGGCTCTGAATAACGTGGGGAGTGAGGTGTGAGGAAGTTAAAGAAGGAGGAAGTTTGGTTATTTGCAGATTTTTTTTTTTTAAAAGAGATGTAATGGCCAAAAATAATAGTTTCTTGTTCTTACGCGGTAAGCAAGAGTTTCTGAATTTCTTATATTCATTCCCTAATTTCACTGGGGAGCCTGGGTCACATGTACAGACAGCTATGTAAATAACCCGCGGATTTACTTGTGTAAAAGAAATCCTTACTACGTATGTAGAAAGTGCATTGAAATGTGACTTTCACGTTCTTTCTGAAATGATCTCCCTACAAACATTTTCCACCATCACCCTGAAATGACAAATGAGGGGAAAAGACGGGAGAGATGGGCATTCAATTACCCACAAAGCCACACAATCGGCTATGTACGAATAATTATCACTTAAATTTGGATAGCACTGTAATGGTTACAAAGGGATTTCCGTACAGGAGAGACAGTGAGGCTTAGTGAACCTGTCCTGGAAGCCAGAAAGACCCAAATACACATCCTACCTTCATACTTCCATACTAGTAGTGGGCATCTGGGCAAGTCACTTAAGAGTTCATTTCCTAGGTAACTCCCAGACTTTAAATTGCAAAGAAAGTAATGAAAAGTAATGACATGTATTGGTAGAGGGAACTTTTTAGCTGTGGAGTTCCCTATATGGATGAATCCTTAAGTGCATTCTCTCTCCCTTTAGAGACCTTATCTAATGACCTTCAACATAAGGATTTGAGGTCAGTGCCACAACAGGTTATTATCTTGATGTTACAAAGGAGGAAACTGAGAGTAAGGATTATAAAGTGACTTGCCCATGGTCACACACTTAGTTGTGGTGGGAGCCACATTTTGTTTGGTCCTTTAGCGGTCGAGTCTGAC
>CM053587.1:144635392-144684406 GCA_028646515.1 Pseudochirops corinnae | reverse complement strand
TGTAGAGGGGAAGTTGAAAACAGTTTGGGGAAAGTATATTGCCCAATTAGTTCATAATCACTTGTTTACATATTGAGATATTTACCATAGCTATCATTTGATTTTGACTGCATGGCTTTCACACACTAGTGTTTGTATCTTTCTTTTTTTATTCCTGCCCACCCCTTCATCAAAAGTTGGAGAGATTCGAGTGGCATCTTAAAGATGGGGGAAGGAGAGGTATATGAGTTCGGTGCTGAAAGAGGGGAAGGATTTTGCCAAATGGATGCATTGGGGATGGAGGAGTTGGTCATTCATGGCAAGGAGGACATAAAGGGCAAAACCAAGAAGGGAGTAAAGAGCAGGCTAAAATTGGACTGATAAACAAGAGAAATGGTATTTTTAAAGAAGTAGTTACCTAGTCGAATATCTTCAAAAAATACTCAGTTGAAAAAGTCTTAACTGGGGAAGCTAGGTGGCACAGTGAATAGAACACCAGCTCTAGATCATACCCGAGCTAAAATCCAGCCTCACGCACTTATTAGCTGAGTGATCCTGGGCAAGTCAAGTGGCAATGGTCCAATTAAATTTAAAAAATTGTTTGCTGTGGCAAAAATATTGTAAGAATTATAGATTTAGAGCTGGAAGAGACCTTAAATATAGTGTAGAGCAGGGCTTCTTATTCTTTCTTTGTGTCATGGATCCCTTGGGCAGAAGCCTGTGGACCCTTTCCAGAATTATGTTTTAAATGTATTCAATAAAATACATAGAATTACAAAGAAAACTAGTTATAATGAAATACAGTTATATGTAAGAGCAGGTAGGTGATACAGTGGTAGAGCATTGGGCTTAGAATCTGGAAGACTAATCTTCCTGAGTTCCTATCTAGCCTCAGACACTTACTAGCTGTGTGACCCTGGGCAAATCACATAGCCCTTTTCCCCTCAGTTTCCTCATCTATAAAATGAGCTGGAGAAGGAAATGACAAACCATTCCAGCATCTTTGTCATGAAAACCTTTGTCACAGGGTCAGATATGACTCAATAACAACACTCATATGTACACATGCATATGCATATATGTACACATATGGATGTGTATATACATATACACACATACATAGACATATGCATATATCTAATTCACAGATCCTAGGTTCAGAGCTCCTTTTACAGATGTACAAAATGAGGAGCAGAGAGATAAAGTGATTGTCCAGGGTCACACAGTCACTAAGTACCTGCATCTCAGCAGATTCTAAATCCATCTCTCTGCCTACATCAACACACAGTGATACCACACTATCAGTCAATAAACAATTTTAAGTAACCACTATTTGCCAGACACTGTGGTAAATACAAAGAAAAAAAAAGCACAAGACAGCTCCTACCCTCAAGGAGCTCATAGTCTTAATGCCTTTCCCATTTGATTAGAAATAAGAATTATGGCAAAATTTACTAACAACCTATCATGTACAAAACACTGGAATAGTGCTTGGGGGTGGTGGTGATGGTGGCATAAAAGGGTTTGGATAAGACAGATTCCTCTTCTAATTTTAAGAATCATTTATCCAGCATTTGCTACTCTGAATCAATCTGTTTGTAACGGTACTGCTTGTATAGTTCCTGCCCTTTTGGTTTTTCTTTTTGTTTCTGAAAAAACCTACTTAATTAGTCTTGCTAATAATCTTGGCAGTAGAATAGGGTCTCAGATCTGTGTTTTCATTCCTAAAGGAAACTTCACTAACATAAAAATCTATACCTGCTCTACAACTTTAGTTTTATGCAGTTTCCTGGGAGTCTGAGAGGTCAAGCAACTCTTTTGAGTGGAGGGGTTACACCACCACCATACAAGACAGACTACTCACAGAGGGCAGGGGCTGGTTTTTGTTTTTTTATTTTGTTTTAGTTTTTGCTTTTCTTTGTGTTCCCAAAGCTTAGCATCATGCTTGGCACACAGTAAGTGATTAATAAATGCTCTTTGACTAACTAAATTTGATTCCAGATGTTTCTGACCTTGAGAACAGCTAACTCTCTATCCACTACACAATGACTACCTCACAATAATAAAGGTAGAAAAATTGCTTGGCTTTGAAAATCAGGAAAAAAAAAACTATTAAAAAAACAGAATTCGCAAATCTTAAAAATAGAAAATGTAAATTATTTTACTTTTCCAGAGATATCTCTGTCTCTGTATTTGTCTCTTTATACACACACACATATACATCACACACACACACACACACACACACATCATTTAGGTATGTAGAAGTAGCAAAACCTTTTACTAGCAAATATGGTAGTCAGGAGACAATCAGAGTCTCCTAGCACAATATACAAATTCTTCATATTTTCTTTATGAAACAGAAGTAGCAGCAGCCAATTTACTGAGCATAATTCATTGCAGACACTTGCTTGGGTAAACAATCCTCTTGAGCCTTCTCAGATGCATAGCCAATAGGGAGCTCTCTGACTACTTGAGGTTTTACATATCTTTCAACAAAATCAGAAATCCAAATCCAACCTCAGTCCTGGGTATACAATTTGGATTGATGATACTCCCTGGAATAGAGATCTACAATAAGTAAATGCATCATACTTATCTAGGCATTTTTTTTTACAAATACATTTTTATCTATTTTCATCTTGTATATTTAGTGACATAAACTTTATAATAAAAACCAAAATAGTATTTTAGTCACCAAATATTTCTAGTATGTCATTCAAGAGAGAACAAAGTTAAAAGCAATGCATTGAAGTTTCCCATAAATATCTATTTTGACTATTCACATAAAATGCTTGCATGTTTACATTCAAGTAAGCATGCATGGTATGTGTATATAATATTTCTTAGTGTACCTCTAGCAAAAGGCATAAGAAGTCAAGTATGTTAATATTATGTCAGTTATCTTATATTGAACTCAGAGCACCCAGCTGTTTGTGCAACATAAAATGTTAATCCTAGCTGCCATAGTGATCTATATTATGTACAGTAAAGAAATGACTAAAAAGTCTGTTGCAAATTGGACAGGCACATGGAGGGCTCAAAATTACTTAAGTGTAGAGTTATACATGGGCTTATGGTATAAACAGGGAACACATGTGCCAGAAGTGTACATTTAGAACCTCAGCCTGATTCAGATTTTCAAATCCAAGAAATTCAAAGGCCACAAGCTAACACAAGTTCGGTTGTTCTTCCGGGGTTTGATTTTGACCTACATGCAGAGTGAGAGTACACACAGAAACACAAACAAAGCACTTACACGCATACACTACACTACGCCACATTTTATTTAAAAGCACAAACTACAAATATAGAAATATATCCATTCTTTTGTTTCATCCTCTGATGGAATTTCTTCTTGTGGACAGATCCACTAAATACAATTAGGTACTGAGAATGTAAGGATGGGAAGTTCAGAATTAGGCCTCCTAATTTTAATCATCCTTCTCTCCTGAGCATCAAATAGAAGAGAATAATAATTGCAAATATGTGCAAATATTTTTGCATTTGATTCTTATAATCATCCTGAGAAGGAGGCACTATTTATAGATAAGGAAAATGAGACAGACAGGAGTTAAGTGACTTGCCCAGAGTCATGCAGGCAGGAAAAATCTTAGACTAAATCTGATTTGAATTCATCTTTGTGGCTCCAAGGCCAGTGCTCTGGGCCATCTAGATGCCCCTATACCATAATGGGATAGAACCTACCCAGAACTGAAACCAACATCCCAGGGGTAATGAAAGGTACCTTTTTTGTTTTGTTTTGTTTTGTTTAAATTAAGTTAACATTTTAACTGAGTAGCAAAATAGCTTAAAACACATTGAGATTTATTTTTCCCTATCCCCTTTTAGCCAAATCACTCCCTGGTTGTAAATTTCATGCTTAGGAAGGAGTATAAATTTTTTGACTGTAATCAAATGCCATCATCATAGTCAACAATATTGAAAAGTGTTTATTGAGAGCGTTCATGAAGCATGTTACAGTAGGCACTGTGCAAAGATAATGCTACAGACATAGTCCCTGTTCTCCAGGAGCTTACAGTCAGTTGTAGTGAACTAAATGGTACTCTTTTATGCTACTTTCAGCACTGTTCAGTGCACTAGAGTATCCTGTAACTTGAAAGTTAATACCCTGTCTATTGCCACCTTTAAAAGTGCCTGGCATACCTGGGGGAAAGCTTGTTCATTTGACAGGAACTGGGCTATTACATGACTCATAAATTTTGACATTTACATCATTTGTTTCATTACTTTGGAACAGGAGTCTCTGAAACATTTTTATGATACGTTATTGATAAATAGAGGTTTCCCTTTACTGAAAAATATAAGGAAGTAGAATATAAATGCAAAGGGCAAAAACATTTCTCAGTCATATAAAGGAGATACTAATGAGTTTCATTAGCCAGAGGAAATTGAAGGAAAAAGAATAAGTACATTTTTTTATGCATTTGTACTTTAGTGTTTCTAATTAAAAAAAAAAAAACACTGGAAAAGAATTTCCTCACTTTTGACCACCCTACAGGTAAGAACTAAGGTTCAGTACCCATAGGTCCTTTCTTTTTCTGTCATATTGCTATAAGTAATGCATATGTCTTAAAATATCTACACATTCTAGCTTCAAATCACTCCTATAGGAATCCTTCCTGATTGCTTTCTTGCATCTTTCAAATTATTCAATTGAATCATTTTCTGAATTAAATCCGACTTAAGTTTTTCTCTGTTCTCTTTTGTCTTAACCTCCCCACCCCTCTCCCATGACACCTTGAATAACTTCCTTACATTCTCCAAGAACTCTTTAATCTTCCATCATCTTGTTTTTGGCTTATATCCTTTTGTCATTTTTCAGAGGTAACTTCCTCCAAAGCTTCTGCATGGTTCTTTTTCTGATTATTGCCCAAAAAAGAGAGTGTGGTGGGGAGAGAATAGTACTCTAGGGAGAATCTGAAGAGACCTGAGTTCCAGATTCTAATCTTACCTGTTGGATCATGGTCAGGTCATTCAATCTCTTGGGCTGCATTTTCTTCATTTGTAAAAGAGGAATAATAATACCTACTATATTTGCCTCATTGCATTAGTATGAGGATCTAAGAGATAATAAAATGTAAAATGCTTTGTAAGTCATAAAACATAATATGCATATCAGCAATTAATACTGTTTTATTTGTGCACATGCCCAGTGCTGAGGTACCCAGCATCAAGCAAATAGATATAGTCCAGTCACTCTCTTGTACCAAACACTAAATGTCACCTTCCTACATCATATTTGTATGATAGTCACATATTTGCAACCACAAAGGGCATTGACTTGGTCAGTCTTTATAATTCCTGCCATATCATATAGCAAGCATCCAATTAACTAGTCATTACCACTAGGGAATCACCTCCTCTCCCCCTTTCCTACTAGGATAAAGATGCAGGTTCAATTAAAATAAAAGCTATCCACCTATCCAAATTATTGCTTTCCTAGTTTTGCTGCATAGGGAAAAACCCTTAATAGCCAGCAAATCTGAAGGACATAGTTTTGCTCATGAAGTAATTGTGAGTTGGAATTTATGTTTATGAGTCTTAGATTATTTCCCTCTAGACATATTATCTTGTACTTATCTAAGTTGAATCTCATTTTATTATTTCCTGTCCAAGTTTTTGGCATATAACTGATGTTATTTTTGAAGAGCAGTTTAGTTCATAAATTTCATTTACATGTAAAATTCTTTTTTATTGTCCCCATCTAGAGATTCAGAAATAATTATACACAGTTCACCTCACCTCCATTAAAAAAAAAAAAGATTTTAAAAAATTGAAGCAAAAGAAAACACTTAAATAATAAGCCATAGATTATGGACTAGGGCCCATTTATATTCAGCATTCAGCCCTCTGTGGGCAAACAAAAAGGCACATTAATAATAGTCCTAAAAGTAGATAATGCATATTAACCTAAGTGCCTTCTCATATTAGACAGTCATGGGGAGGAGAATTCAGGAAACTTGTGTTGTGACTAAGGAGCGTAAAATGGAATAATTGAACATAATCACAAAATACTGTAAATTTATTGTTATGATTTAGACTATCTAGTATGCAAGAATTTTTGAAGTCATTTTTGGTCCTGAATCCTATTGCATATTGAATTTTCAGTCAGAAGTGAAGAGAAGTTTTGGGTTTTTTGAGGGTTTGGGGGATTCTTTATTTGTTTTACTTCTTTTTCAGCCCTTTCCTATTACAATTATGGATTCTCCCCTTCATTAAACAAATGTAGTACCCTAAAAGCTTAACATTGCTGATGTCACAACAGACTCTTTTAAAACCATTTTGGTATAACTCTTAAACATATGTTCTAAGCAGTATAGTACTCTCATAAGTCCTGACTAAAATCATTTTTATGTTTGTTAAGTGCAGTTTGTGGAAGGAGGAAAAACTGTGACTATACTTGACTTCTTTTAGGCATTTCAAAACCCAGAACATATTGACAACTGATTTCCATTTTACCTTGAAATATTTGTCCAGTATTTGATTTTTAATGTCTTACACCTATGTATCACATTGATTTGCCCAAGTTTCAAATGATGGCTGCATGGCCCTTTAAATCTTAGAGGAGATTTATTTACACATTGAAGGAAAGCTTGAACCCTATTAAATAACTTTCAGCTGGTCCAAGCAGATAAAATAAAAGTGAATATTAAATGGTGCAAAAATATTTTTCCCCTTAAGAATGAGTCACTCTTTGTTAATAATCTATGAACATGGAAGCCTGGATCTGATTCCTATGCCCAGTTCGGTGGCTGTTCTGCAATCACTAACAACAAGCTTTAATCTTTGAAGTTATGTAAATTGTCTTCACTGGCCCACCAGTCAACGTTTTAATGGGGCTGCACTCTAGCAACTTAATAAATTCTGTATACGCAACGAGATTCAATGGAGCCAAAGAAGGCAGGACTCTTTTTGCTTATCTTAATTCTTCGTTTACAGGCTTACTTCGAACTGAGGCCAAGGGCACAGGAATTCATGAATGCTCAAGTTCAAAATTAAATTTGGAGGCAGAAATATAGAGATCAATCCGTTTGCGTTTAAATGAGGTTTTTGGTGTTCAGGAAACATCACTGGGAAATCAGGAATGTAGCAGTCAGGATCAAAACTGAATAGACCATTTGATGTGAAAATTGAGCTGGGTTAGCCCGAGCATATAGATAGAGTGGGGGAGAGAGTTTGTTCGAGAGAGTCAGGGAGCGAGTTTGTTAGGGAGAGTGAGACGCCTGGGGGACTCGGCTGGATAGCTAAGGTGGGACGAATTGCTTTGGGACCTGCGTGGAGAAGTACCATGAAATGGCTTGAGCCATGTTCAGATAGTTGAGCAAAAGCCACTTCAGGTAGGAGTGTTCTTTTGTTGATTTAGCCTTTAATCTGGTGGAAATCTAGCTTCTTACTCTTGATGTAGCTTGGCTGGCTGGACTTTAGCAGACATTATATAGTCAGCCAGCCCAGTTTCTACTCCAGGACTACAGGGTTCAGACTGCAGGCAATCCCTCTAACTCAGAGTAGAGCCTGGACGTCTGTGTGTTTTTCGAGTTCAGACTCGCTCGCTCCGGGCTATTTCTTCTCTGCTTTTTTCGCCTGTTTCCTGGTTTAAAAAAAAAAATAGAAAAAATAAAAATAAATCTAGTCCGTAGAAGAAACGCGATAGGCTTGTGTGATGCAGCCCCTCACACGTGGTTATACACATGGGCAGAGGGGTGGCTTATGGTAGGAGGAGGAGGGGAATAAAGAGAAACTTGAAATTATGGCAGAGCTGTAAAATTAGAGATTTTGCTTCATCGTTTTCCACTGACTTTTGTTTTTTTTACAGTTGCCCTTGCCCAACAAAAATGAAAGAAGGCAGATGTTCCAACACAGAGACGTGTTTGTAGACACGGATGTTCATACAGTTCGCGTGAACGTTTGAGTGGAAAAGGACAGATGTCATGTAAGGCTGCGTCAATAAATCTGTGGTCCTATATTTCCCCAGACAGCATACCTATGAACTCCACATTGCCCAAATCCAAAGTACAGGCATTAGGTAAGTTCCAAATATGAGGCATTTCCAATTTAATCCAACAATAATATTTCAGACGTTAGCAGTTTTGAAGTGGAAAAAATGGAAGGCAATATATCTATGTAGCTGTACGTATAATATAGCTAGCCAGATATCCAAATACATAAAGCTTTGTAGATTGGTTTGATGTAGTGTTCTACAGGTATTTCTAGACACCTTCATGTACAGTAAATAAACTCAAGACAAACTTTCAGTAAATCTAGACACGTGAAACTTGATAAAGCAAGACAATTAAAAAAAAAAACTTGGAAAGAACAAGGTAGCAAGGATATTTCCATAACGTTGACGTGTTTTTAGCAGAGAAATGTTATTTTCTTTTCTAAAGAAAAGACCTTGTTCGGTGTCATTTTTCTTTTCTAACAGTGTCTTGAATTAAGCAAACATGTTAACAAGATTGTAATGAAAACATTGCTCGTTGTAAACATCAAAGAAAGAAATTCTCCATTGATTATTATTCCTGGGAGCGCATAGATTTTATTGTTAGATATCCTTCGAAATATTGGAAGTCTTAGTTATGGAAGCTAAGGTAGCTGCAGGGGATGTTTCCTTCCATTAAAAAAAAAACTTCATTTAAAAATTGAATGCAATAAATTCAACTGTGGTTTGGTGTGGGTTTTTTTTTTCTCCTCAGGATTCGAATATGTATTTAGAGGGCTTCTTAGGAAGCCAAGTTGCCAATTCATGAACGTATTGGAATAAAACACTAGACCAAGTGCCAAATGCCTGTGGTTTCTGTAAACTACATAAAATCACGGGGGTTTTATATTTAGGTGGATAATGGAAGAGTATAAAAAGATAAAAATCAGTTGTTATGGCTTGTCAGGAATTTCTGTTTTTCTTAATTTTCATAGATTTCCAAACTTTTTCACTTACAAACATGCACTCGTCGAAGGGATTAATTTTAAATAAATAAAAACATCATCTGCAACTTTCCGAAGCAGTAGTTTTCTTATTTTGTTTCCCAAAGGTTTGGATGGAGGAAGAGGAGTGGGAAAAAAAAAAGGCGGGGTGGGGGAGGATTTAGCCGTAACTCTCTCCTCATTTTAGATAACTGGAGACAATGAGAAACATTCGAGCTGGTTACCTCTGTAGCCCCTCTGAGTCGGGATAAAGTGTGTGTGTGTGTGTGTGTGTGTGTGTGTGTGTGTGTGTGTGTGTGTGTGTGTGTGTGTGTGTGTGTGTGTGTGTAGTGGGTGGAGGGGGAATTCAGTTGATTTTCACTGTCTCACCTCTGAAGTTTGGAATAAAGAGTATCTGGCATCACACTCGGTGTTGCAAAGAGGGTGTAAGAGAGGACAGCAAATTGTAGATGTGGGGTGTTCCGAGCATTTGATGTGGCCGCCTGTGTGAGAGGAACCGGTTCATCAAAGATCTCAGGGAAACTTCATTCCCCAGTCGGACCAACTTGGAAATCAGACAGATTCCTAGTACAGGTTCCTTAAGTCTGAAAGGAAGCCTCGGTGATGCCCTTTAGGTTTCGAATGAGCCCCAGGGAAGGGGAAGGATTCGCCTGGGGATTGAGTCCCTCCTTTTTTAATGGCATGTTACCCAGTGGCAGAAGCTCTTGCCCCTTGCCGAAGCAGTGAGTGTCCCCTTCCGCTCGTCCATCTGGGGAAATAATCGCTTCATCCCCAGCAGCGCCTTATTACCTAGCAGCTGCTTCTGCTTAACTCTTTCAAGATCAGTTTGCCCCCAACTCACCGTCTCCCTCCCTCTCTCTCTCTGCCCCCATCCCCTCCCGTCCCCGCCCTTGCCCCCGCCTTTCCAGCCTAGCTCTGCTACCACCGACAATCAATGATATCTCATTCCAATTAGAGTCACTGGCGCGGGTTCCAGTACCCTAGATGGAGGTGGGTGGGTGCGAAAAGGTAGGGGAGGAACTAGAAGGGAAGGACTGAGGTGGGATTCGAGTGCATTTAATGAGTCACGAGGAAGAGGAGGTATGAATAACCTCAGGGGAAGGCTGACTTGGAAACAGAGAAATGTAGTGGAGCGGTGGGATACGAAACGAAGGAAAGCGTCACTAAAGATTTAGAGAGCCGACACTGAGCCAACCTTGCACAGTCCCAATGAGCGCTTGGGTGGCCCCGGCCATAGTGGTCAGGGCCAGTGCGGTACAGACCCAACCTGGTTTCACTCCTCTTCCGGCCGCTTGTGGCTTTCTCTTGGGGCTGGATATTTGGGAGAGGGAGGGGATTCCGGGAAGCTCCTGGGTCCTAAAGGGGGAGGGCGTGCGGGCGTCTCTCCGTGCCCGGACAGCTGGGCATATATGCCCAGAGGGGTGAGATGAGTTTCCAGCGTGAGTGCAGCGGACCATAAGGAAAACTCCTAGAGACGAGGAAGAACTATACTGCCTAACTGCCTCATCTCGGGGTTTCCTTCTTTGATGTCAATCACTTATACCCACCAGGAGCTACTAAGTAGTAGAGGGACGGAATAGTTCAGGAAAATTATCATTTCAAAAAGAAAGTTAAAAACCTAAAACAGACTACTAAATGGTGTGAATAGGCTGTGGAACCTGAGCCTAGGCCCTGTGCCAACATAGGGCATTAGATACTGTGTGTGAGCTCAGTGTACCTGGCAGAAAGCTCAGGGAGGCACAGTAACCAGAGGAGGCCTTACTTGGGCATCATTTCTATGGTCAATCACTAATGGCCTGAAGGAATTCGTGTTGACTTGTAAGTTCTCAAATTTACCGCCGAGTAGTGGCTTCAGTGCTAAAGTAGGGGGAGCAATTGAATAGAATCATCTGACAAGACATAGACTTTGGTCTTAACGGAAAGAATATTGGATGTAACAAGCAAGCGGACCTAGGTCCTAGTTCCCAGCATGCAGATCTGTGCTGCATTTAATCTTGCCCGCCTTACATTCTTCTCTTTAGGGGTGACGGAAGAGAAGTGCTTTTAAGAGAAGTGCAAAAGTGCCTCGGAAGAAAGGTGTCATATACATAATGGGCCACTTTTAGTCGTCTTGCACTTTAAAAAAGGGCTTACCACATGACAACCCTTTGAATTAGGTAGCATAAGAATTATTATTTCTATTTTGCAGATGAGGGATTGAGGCTCAGGAATCTAGAAATAACTCGGTTAACGCACTTAAGTTTCAGAGGTAGGACTCGAATTCAGGGCTTTTTTCTTTGAACTCAACGCCTTTCCTTCTGACTTAGTCTGAATAAGGTCTATCCGACAGACTTTCCAACCTGTAGAAAAATACGAGTAGGGTGTAGTCACTATCCAGTGGCTTCTGTTAGTGGTTGTGAAGAAATTGGTTGGTTTGTATTTTGTATTTAGGGTTAGTTCCCTGAACAGTTGCATAGTCTTGATGATTGAGGTCTCACTGGATGTCGATTTTTTTTCTCCTTCAAACCGCAACTTTGCAAATGAATGGGGCACCTATTCTGGTGCCAATACACCCAGTCCTTTTAATAGTACACCTTTCCGCCCCGCCACCCCCTGCCCCTTCCCCCGCTTTTGTACCCGGAATCGTTCTTTCAGGAAGATGTCTTACTCTACCTTCTGTCTCCCAGACCGATGTCGCTGCATAGGGGGTACTCAGACCAACTCGAAAAGGTTATTCCCAATTGCCACCAGTGAGATTGATGATGTCTTTTCCTACTTCTAACCACTCCATTATGCCCGTTTTAACCCTTTGGTAAATTTTAATAAGCATCATTTCACCGACGGGGGATGAACTGTCTTTTCAGCGGACAATAAGAATTCGGAGTTAGAAATATAGTAATAGTCCCTCGCTTCCACTCCCTCGCCCCCACCCCCCCGTAGCCTTTTACCCTGGTATTATTGGTGTCAAGGGATGGTTTGAGCAAACTGCTACCACTCCAGGGACACAGACACAAGACGGGAGTCATGGAGGGCAAGGGAACCGTTGAAAAGACAGAAATCTCCAGAAAGCAGGACCAAGCCCAATTCAGTTTGGCCCCTCCCTGACCTTCTGGTGGCTTCTGGTTCTGATTCTGAAGACATTTAAAATGGCTTTCTTGGGTCTTACTTTGGAATCTAAGAGCCATCTAATTACCTTCGCGTTTAGGAAGACCACCGATAGTCATCCACATCTGAAGACCAATCGAGATTTCCTGGGATACATTCTACCCTAACTTACCCAAAGGTGGATGTCAGTTATCTTGCGGGGGGCGGGGTGAAGAGAGCAGAGAACTGCAAATAACCAGCAGGCATTAGAGAAAATGTGCTTATAGCTTATTCTAGCCTCCTCCCACCTTTCCACCTCCACCACACTATATTTCTTTCAATGTTGCACCAAAAACGATTCTGAAGTGCTTGACTGCCTCGTCCCAGAAAGAGATGAAGAAACTAGAATTGTATCCTCCATCGTTTCTATTCATTATTAGTTATTCCTCTTTGGGTCTTTAAAAAAAAAAAATCCTTCATTTTATTGCAAATGCCCATATTGCAAAATGCTTATTTTATCCCCAAGAGGATATCAATCCATGCTGACATTTCCAATTATAAACAAAATCCTTTAGTTGGATTTAGACGGAAATTCAAATATATGGAGAAAAGGCACAGCAACTTCATTGATTACGAATTCAAACAATATAAACAGCCACGGTGACGCAGACTCTATGCTAACGGAATCAAATCGGCATAGTTACTCGGAAAATGCGTTATTTCCTGAAATAATAAACGTCTATTTTTTTTCCAACAATCTTTGTTTTGATTGTATGTCAGTGCACACGTAGGAATGCATAACTCTACTCAAATTCCTTCTGTTAGAAACATCCACTATATTTGTTGCAAATCATCTAGGAAAGAGGGGAGGAGAGAATATTTAAAGAAATTCTCTACGACAGATGATAAGATTAATGGAATTTTTCTTCTCGGGACAAACTCTAACTTCCTTTTTGTTCTGTTATTATTTAAACGTTAAGTAATAGTTTATAATTACTTAACCTTAAATTTCTGCTTCCACGTTTCTAGAAAGAGCCTTTGCCAGAGAAAGCCAGGAGCAAGGGAAGGTTTCATTTTTACCTGGTGCTACCACACGCACTTGGCATTTCTAATGAGTTTTGTCTAGACTTTGCCTACTTTCAAGTTGGCTTCCCTTAAGAGAAACAATACAAAGAAAGACCTGCCACCCGCTAACCATACTCTGAGACTTCTGTTGGGATAAACAGCTTTGCTAATTCCTTTGAGCTCCATCTGTGGGAATGAGAAAGTGCTGCCATTAAGGAGGATGGCCAGGTTAAATTAATTAGATTCCTGCATTAGACTGCAGCCTTAACAAGATGATTGCCATCTTCCCTATAAATACCATTATTTCTACATCTATTTAGCAGCTGATGCAATTAAAGTTCGACTAATGTAAATTTAACAATACAAATAACACTTTCTATGGATACCTTTGGAGAATGATTGAAAAGGAAAGGGCTAGATTTTAGCTTTCCCAATAAACAACTGACGTGACTCCATTTAAACAAACAAACGAGCAAGCAAGCCAGAGTGTACTTGGATTCTTCAGTGTATTCTTGGATCAATACTTTTGTTTCATGTTTTCATGTTCTCAGTAATGTTAAGGTATCCAGTTACATACTCTTGCCAGTAAGAAAGAAAATATATCCCGCTGTGCACACTTCTAAACACTTTTAAAGAACCGTGTTTTCTTTTCATTTGGAATTACTATTTTGATTGGTGTATCTTTGCAAACTCCTCTATGTTATTAGTAGATGCATTTAGTTCCACATAATAACCTATCTATGTTGAGCAGCAGGGTGTCATTTCATGATTTCAGTACACCTATTAAGCTCCCAGGTCTTCTGCAATTCAAGGTATGTGTATGCATATTAAACTTGCATTAGCTGTTGCACTTGCCCTGCCTGACACGGCACTCAGAAATACTGGGTATTTCAAGTGATAGATTGGAATGAAATGAACAGGGTAAGGTCCCTCCCTATATAGAACATTTATTAGGAACAGATATAGCACGTAAAATTGTAATGTATAAACAAATAATGATGACAAATTAAAAGGAATCAATAGCAGCCAGTGAGAAAATAATGTATTTCCTCCATCTTCTTCAAACCTTTCTGGACCACAATCC
The DNA here is from genome assembly GCA_028646515.1 of Pseudochirops corinnae. Taxonomy (NCBI): domain Eukaryota; kingdom Metazoa; phylum Chordata; class Mammalia; order Diprotodontia; family Pseudocheiridae; genus Pseudochirops; species Pseudochirops corinnae. The sequence continues at coordinate 144,670,272 of CM053587.1, read as the reverse complement.
TATAATACAATAAACAATCTCTTAGTCAATTCTACTCAGGACGATCAAAAAAGAAACATCAGTAATCACAAACACAAGGTTTGCAACCAACAGGTAAGAACCTTCTTTTGCTTGTTTGTTTTTTTGTTAAAGAAACACGTTTCGTTTTTCCTTCATTCTGTGCCTACTAGTGATTTTAATCTTCACCAAGTGACATTGAGAGGTCTGATTTTTGTTTCTGACAGTGAGTATATGGAGAGTTAAGAAATCTAAATAATAGCTGAGCACCTTCTAATACATATCTTTGCGCTTTTCCTCCAGACTAGAAAATAGAGCCTACGACAAAGACTATGGTGCATGCAGAAAGCTTGAAAATTGTACGTTCAAACAGAACGCAAATGGAGACGAGCCAAATACTCCGGACAACCCCCAAGACCGCCCAAACGGAAGAAACAACGCCCACACATTGACTTGTGTTGCTACTTTACTTTTAGAAAAAGTAGCTCATGGGGCGTGCTGGATGCGCAGTCTCAATGAATCCCAGGTGTCACCATCTGGGACTACCGGATGCTGAGAGAACGATACTCATCTGGTAATAGAGGCAACCAACAGGATCCACTGAACAGTTAAGTTCCAAAGGCAAAACCCACCTTTGATTCAGGACTTTTATCACCTTGACGGTGAAAAGGCTTTAGGTATCCAGGGTGAAGATTCCAACATTCAGTGAAAGGGAAGCCGCAGGGTTGGGGATTAGCCGTGTTGGGAGTTAAGAAGAAGGTAGTGTAAGTGAATTAAAGATAACAATCCCTGCTGATTGATTCCAAGAACCAAGGAAGTCTCCTAAACGTGGCAACCCCAGGAGAATAAAACGAATCACCAGACTGTTCTCTAAGACGACAGAAAACCACGTCCTTCTTTATTCACTTTCTTCCTCAGTCCTTACTTTCATCTGAAAAATCGGCTTTCCTGAAGAAGAGAAAGTTAAGGAAAGGATGAATAGCTAGATGAGAGAGATGGGGAAAGAATAAATGGTGCTACATTAAAAAAAAAAACCAACCCCACCCCTCCCCAGTTTTTTCTTTTTCTTGTAAAATTCTCTACAGCATATACTATACTATTAACTGGGGTTTGCTGAAAGTTTTAATGCTTAATTTAATAGCAAAAGACATTTTCTTGACTGCTTTCTGGTTCATGCTGTTCATCTGGGAGAAAATCCAGGTGGCACATTTAAATTTAGTGGAAATGTAATTCAGTAAATTTTTCCAGTGCAAATAGGTTTAAGACAGACAGATCATGAAAGGAGCAGGTACTTTTATTTGAAAATAAAAGTCCAATTCTGTTAACACCTAATGCCTGGCATAAAGAAGATGAACAACAAATGTTTCTTGAATATAATCAAAAGGACCAATATAACAAAGTTAAAGGGATAGGAGTCCATTTAGAACTTTAAAAATAAGTCCGGCCAGTGTGCAGAGAAAGAGATAAAATTAATGAATACTAAAAATCTTCATTCAAATTTTGGAATGATGCCAAAATTATGATGTTATCTCTCAAAAGGTAAAGAAATATACATTCTTTATAGATTCTTTTCTGATCACCTGTACTGCAAAAAAAAAAAAGTGATCAATTTGGGCTTTTCTTGAAAATTAGTATAAAAAGCAAAGCCCCACTAGCTCATAGGAATGGATAAATCTCAAATATTTTATTTCATTAAAAGAAAGTTCTTTAATTTTGTTCAAGTTATTTGTACCTTGTTTGGTAGGCATTTCAAAAATCTGTTTCACTTTATTGATATGCAGAGGAAAAGTCTTTTTCTTCTATTTCTCCCAGAAGACATCATTGACCTACCTTCATTCAGAGAGATGCTGACAGATATTTCCAAAGTATCCTGCAGAATGCAAAAGGCATTCACCTAGTCTCATTTAATGGAAACAAAATGAATCTGGTGTATTTAGTTTAGTTGTTTTGTTTTGCTTATAAGACATGATGAAACCAAGGTACAGAGCATTTCCAATGTTGATAGATCTAGTTTGAAAAAAGCTTGCCCTATAAATCAAACAATTCTGGGGGCAAACCCATGTTGTTTTTAAACCACAGAGTGGGTCAATGGGTGTGGTTCTGCACATCTTTGAATGGTGAATGTATAGATTAAAATACATTTTGCCACACTGGTTTCCAGAGGATTGTTTTGGCCCAGTGTTCCAATACCATGAGCCAAAACTTTGGTCAGTATTTTGACAACAGAGCCAGGAAAAACAAAAAAGGCTTAGCCTGTAAAAAAGAGATGAAGATGTAGTGAAGGAAAACAGTAGTCTCTCTGCCACTGCCTTACTCAATCCATATGTGGGCTTAAACACAGGAAATACCCACCATTCACCGCAATCAAGCCAGAGGCCTGTGCATCAGAAAGTGCCTTGTGGAACTAATTGGAATCTATTAAGATTGTCATTGACATGGGAAAGCATTTTGAAATTTTAAATCAGAACATGCAACGTCCATAGAAAAAGATAACGTGGACATTGTTGATTCATGAATGCAGATTTAGACACAGTACTCTTATTCACATTAAAGGTTTAGTATATGTTTAATCATGTGATTCGATGTGTTAATTTTAATTCAGCAGCATGTTGGCATTCCTTAACTTTACGTGTTTGCTTTGAATCTTAGATCTTTCCAGGGTCAGTGAATTTCACTGGGTGCCCTCTGGTACTACTTAATAGCCAGAGAATATCCCAAAATTGCCAATTTAAAAAGATAATCCACCAACTTCATGGCACGTTTTGTAAAGTCGAAATTTACAAAACAAAACACCAAACAAACAAATAACCAGTTGAGGGTAATTGAACTTACAGTAAATTTACTTTTTGCCTTCAATGGTGAGAGAAGACACACATACATGTATGCATTCGCATACAAATATGACACCCTATCAAACCTTGCCAACACATCTTTGAGAGAAGTAATATGTTAGTATTTCCATTATAGATAACTCAACTATACTGGATATATTGGGAATTTATGTTTTATTTCTGCAATCTATAGGTTATTGTAGTAGCTTGTGATTGCCTATGACAACGATTCCAATGTTCTGGTTGCCAAATCACTTTAGATTTATAGATTATTCTCAGTTATGTACAATATTCCCTGATGTAAAGCTCAGTATGCAGTTTACTATATATATTTATAGTTTTACCACTTACAGTGAGAACATGCCATATTTCATCAACTTATAGAATTGAGAAGTCATTAAAAAGTGTCAACATTAGGTCCATCATATTTTTATATGAAAAAAAAGAGGCAATGGCAATAACCACAAGTCACTGATAAATGTAGTCAGAATTACTTCATACCCATTTTCTCAGTGTGTCAAAATATGGAATTTATGTCCATTTTATAGCCATGGTTTTTATTTTGTGGGTTTCAAAATGTCTTCTTTGTTAGGGGTTACTTCTTTCTGTGTTCATTCCACATTTCTCCAATTTCACAAACAAGATAATTGTAACTAGGAGGTGTGTAATTTGTGTTCATGAAACTCAGATTTACCATGAAGATATCTCCTAGGGAAGTGAAAACATCTATTGGAAATCTTTGTCATATTTTTATTTGATTGCTTCATTTATCCCTGTACCTTCCAAATTATATTGTCCTGAATTTTTGGCATAAATATTTAACATATCAATGATAAATGATTTGCTATATTTATCTATCCAGAAAACGTAAGATAAAGTATATTATTCAAAACACATTTGAACAGCATTTGAATATCTCACACTCAAGTATAAAAGTATAGTAGAGAAGAAATTAGGTTAAAATGGGATATTAAAATGCTGAATTTAAGATCTGACCATCCAGCATATATAACAGTCATCACAATTGTTTTCCACATTGGATTAGTGAATCAGATGAGCTGTCATCCTATCCTCTGTGCACCAAAATGTACACACCTACACACAACAGTATTTAAACACAATACTTTGAAAAGAAACAAACATACATTGCCTAGCGAGTGATCATTAATGGGGCTTGTTTGAGGATAGGGAGTGGCAAGTCAAATAAATGAGTATGCTCTCCACTCTCCTTTTTGACCACAGAAAATACTCCTTCGAAGCAAGCATTTCCATTGGCTCCCTTACAAAGCAAAAGAGATGTTTTTAGTGGTGTGAAAGCCTGGCTACAATGGAAAACCTGGAGGAGGAGTTAAGAGAGATTCACTGTGCTCAGAATACAAAGGGACAATTGAATCGCACTGATTATTTTAATATACTTTCAAAGGAAAAAATCAGTTGAGAGACAGTAAGTAAGTGAGAAGTTGAAACTCCCATTGCTCTACTCCTTTTTTTGCTCCCATCCCTCTCTTCCTCCTCTGCTGTCTACCATACTTGACATATATAACTTTCATTTTCCACATAGCAAAGGTTTGGAACTAAAATTTCTTGGGTATATTCACTGAATGTGTCTATATACTATTTCCTCAGATAGAAAGCAAGCTCTCTGAAGGCAGATACCATTTAAATTTTTTTTTTGTCTTTGTATCCCCAAAGCCAAGAACAGTGCCCAGGCAGATAGATGCCATTTAATAAATCTTTCTTTATTTATTATATCACTTTGTATTTCCATTTATTAATCTATACAATGGGTGTAATTCATATTGAGTGAAGTCAGGTTTCATAAATGTGTTTGAAAATTGATCAATTAGAAGCATCTTATAAGTGTAAATCAGAATTCTAGTTGACCTGACATGTAATGAAGAATGAGGTCTAATTTAATTGGATTCTTTAACCCAAAAACTGGAGTGGGGATGATTATACTACTTTGGGTTGAAGTGGATAAGAATCTACATCATGGCAGGGGTTGGTAGAACACTCCTATGATCCCTACTACTGGAGAGGCTGAGGCTAGCAGATCTCTTGAGCTCAGGGGCTCTGGTTAAGTCAATGAGATGTCCACACTAAAACTGGCATCAGCATAGTAAGGTCTTGGGAGCAGGGGATGAGTAGGTTGCCTAAGAAGAGAAAAACCAGCTCAGGTCAGAAACAAGTCAGAGCTTCTCTGTCAATCAATCAGACCCATGAGTAGCTACTGCACTTACATCCTGAATAACATAGGGAGACCCAGTTTTTAAAAAGAAAGAATATGTGTCATAGTATAAAAGTACAATAAATAGTTCCAGGAAATGTCTTTCTTTACTTCTTTTTCTTTTCTATCTATATAAGATATATAATTAACATACAAAAAATACAAATGCCTGTGGAATAATAAATGAAAGGAAAAATGAAGAAAAGTTTCCAGGCCACAAGGAGAGCCTGTCAGTTGCGGATGTTGTGGTTGACAGTTACACTATAATTCACAAAGGAAAGATCATAGGCACTTTAGACAGGGTCTTTGTGTTCTTTCTGTTCTGAACTTGGAGCTAACTGACTACTGGTGATTTTTTTTTTTTACTAAAAATCACCCCTGAAGGTATAGTGAAATTACCTCATTAAAATATTTGAGTTTTTTTTCTTTCTTTTTTATGAGACATAGCATGGTGCTATATTTTGTGAAGGAATCAAAATCTTTACTCAAAAGCAACTTATTTTGCAGATAAATATTACATGTCATTACCCATTAATATATATACTAAAACTGAAATTAAAATTAATCAATGCTGTCTTTGTCTTCTGAGAATTATTACAACATAACCCTCATAAAATAGTGATTTTGAGGCAAAATTTTTTTTTTTTTAGCAATTTCTGCAAGGAGTGCAAAGAGATTCAAATGTTTTTGAGGTTAGTAACACATTGCCCTCACCTCATTTTTTAAAAGAGAAATTCAGTATTTGTATGGGGAAAGAGACTAAGGCACAAGCTTCGTGGGGAGCTGGGGAGGGAGAGACTATAAGCCTCCATAGAGAGAGTGCAGCCATTGCTTTAGATGGGTGTGAAGAAATGAGGGCAAGATAGAGTGGTGAGGGATTTACCTGGGACTCAAATACCAGGAGAAGAAAGATTCTAGTTTCTCATGTTAACCAATTATTTTTCTTAAGTTGGTGTTAAGCACATTTTTTTCCTGTCTGATAGTTTTCATGGCCTGTCATACCTCTTTAAATCTTAGTGGCCTAGGGAAAAGCCCAAATCATTGCATCCTAGTTTTAGATCTAGGGGGCGGAGCTAAGATGGCAGAATGGAACCACAAACCTGGTGTGGTCTCCCCTCCAGTCACTTCCTAGTTATAGTTCTAGTGGAACATATCCTTTCTCTTACTAGACTATAGTAGTGGTAGTAGTAATTATAAGAGTAGGAGGGGTCAAAGCAGCAGCAGCAGTAGTAGCTGCTTCTTAACATTTCTATAACACTTTAATGTTTACAAAGGTGTTTATATACATTAACTTATTTGGTTCATTAAGACATGGTATAATATCCTTATCCTCTTTTTATGATCCACAGTGCCCAGCAGAGTGCCTTGTTCATAGATGTTGCCCAATGAATATCTGTTGAAACAATGTATGAACAGGATTCTTATTTTCTGTCTTATCATCTACTCATATGGAACCACTGGTTCCAATCTAATTCAGAATATAAAACTGTGATCTGACAAACCACTCACCAAATAATTAAAATGGCAGCTTCAGTGGAGTTTCTGGAGGATAGTATGTATAAATAAAATTTGTCACAATTAGTGTGACTTAGTGTCCATACTACTTAGAAAACTGGATCTCTTTAGTTAAAAATAGGTAGTTAAGTTTCCAGTTTAGGTGCAGAATAATGGAAAATTTCTGTGATTTAAAACTAGGGGGATGTTCAAAAACAATTGAAGATTTCATGATCATTCTAGGTGTTGAAAATGATAGATTTAAATAAGACATCAGAACTACAGAGTTAAAAAAAAAATCACCAAACTGAGGATCATGTGGTGATTGGGGGTGGGGTGGGAATCCAAATGGCAGATCCCATTATTTTGTGCCAAATTAAGAAATGGTAAATAATTTTATTTCTTTTAAAATGTGGAGTATAAAGAGTAACACACTATTTTATCTTGTAGGGTTAAAATTTATATAGGTATCCAGGTGGTAGTATTATTTGGATTTTTAAGTATTCTTCAAAACCAATTATTCTTCAAAACCAATCCACTTCACATTATACATTTCTGATATAATTCCTTGTCAGCAATGAAATGGCATCTAGTTTAGTCACAAAAGACCCACCTCCTTTACTTCTGGGGTCTTCTCTAAGGGGAGGAAGAAATAAAAAAAAAAAGGAAATTTTTGGAAACCTCTAAAAATACCAAATAGCTACCATGGTTCAATATTCCTTTTTCACCAGCATAGTGGTTAATGAGAAATGCAGTGTTTCACAATGAGACTAATGACAAAAGATCTCTTTTAATCTCATAACAAAAATATTCTTCTTAAAAATATTCCATAACATAACAAACTTAATTTTCTGAGTACAGATCTATATAAGTGAATAAAAATTATGAAATGACCAGGTGAATTTAGCATTAATTTGAATTCAGACAGATAATCCAAATTATTTAGGAAAAAGCATGTGCTTCTTCCTTAATTTTTATATTGGGAGAATTCCAATAAAATTTAATAGGCAATTATTAAGTACTGTGTGTACCTAAGACAGATATTCTAATAATGGGGATCTGGTAAGTTTCTTAACTTTTTATTGGCGTATTCCAATAAACATTCAACATTAAACATTGAAACTACTGTTATTAAAAGTAATGGAGAATGGAAGAGATGCCACAGGTCTCACAAGGGATAAAAATCCAGACTTTTGAAAGATAGGAGTGGAATTTGTAAACTAAAGGAACTTGACATTGACTTTGATTGCTATCAAAATTGTGTACCATCTTATCTAAAGGAATAGTTAGTAAGGAATTAAAGAATGGTCATCATCAAGAGCAGCTAGGTGGCAAAGCAGAGAGCATTGGGCTTGGAATTAGGAAGACTCATTTTCATGAGTTCAAATCTAGCCTCTGACTACTTACTAGCTGTGTGACTGTGGGCAAGTCACTTAACTCTGCCCCAGTTCCTCATATGTAAAATGAACTGGAGGAGGAAATGGCAAACCACTCCAGTGTCTTTGCCAAGAAAACCACAGATAGGGTCACTCAAAAGTCAGACATGACTGAAACATCTCAACAACCACATCATTAAGAGTTGACAGGCATTCATCAAGAATAGGCCCTACCTGACTACCCTCTTTAAAAAAGCAGTTACTAGACTAGGAGCACAGCCGGTTATTGTAAACATAATCTACCTAGATTTTAGCAAATGATTTCATGAAATGTTTTGTATTAATCTCGTGAACAAGTTAGAGAAGTAATAGGCATTGTTAGAGAGAGGTGGATTTGACTGGTTGAATGATTGTGCCTACAGAGCAGTCATAAATGAGACACAGAATCACAGAATTTCCAGGTTATGGGTGACCTCAGAAGCCACCTACTCCATTTATGTACAAAAGAAACCTCCATACTACATTCTCTTGTTTAAAGATTTAGCTTCGCTGAGGAAAGAAACTCACTGCTTGACAAGGCAGCTTATCTTACTTTTATGTAACTGTAGTTAGATAACTGTAGTTATGTAACAGAGTTTTTTCCTGATATCAAACTTAAATTTGACTTTTTACAATGTCAATGGGTACCTCGTTATACTTTCCAATGTTAAAGAAACAAGTCATAGCATCATAGATTTTAAAAGAGAAGGAAGCCAAGAGATCATTTAGTTCAATTGCCTTATTTTACATATGGGGAACCTGAGGCTCAGAGGGATTAGTGATTTGCCCAAAGTCATAGAAGTAGGAAAAAGCAAAATCCAGATTTGGTCAGGGTCTCTACTTCTAATTCCAGCATTGTGCAGCATGGCTTCCTTTCCCAATTGGCAGCCCTCCAAGCAGTATATTTCCCTTGTCTGGGCTAAACAGCACCACATCTTTCACCTGATCCTATGACATAGACTCAAGGCTCTTGACCATCCTAGTCGCCTTCCTGTGACCATTAAGATTATCAGTGTTCTTCCTAAACTATGGCACCCACAAATGAACATAATACTCCAGATGTGATTTGACTGGGTCAGAGTTCACTGAAACACTCATTTACTCATGCCTGGAAGTTATGCCTTTCTTAATGGATACTAAGGTTTCAATACTTTTTTTTTTTTTTTTGGTCAATGAGGGCTATAGGACTCTAGTAGAAGGCCTCAGGGATCTGTCCTTCACCTGATGCTGTTTAACATTTTTGCCAATGACATGGACCAATTCATAAATTGCATACTGATTAAATTTGCAGGTGACAGAAATCTGAGGGGGTGGGGGAAGATAACATATATTGGAGCATAAGTCTCAACAGTACTGAATCTCATAAATCTAAAAAAAGTCCAGCATTTGGTATAAAAAATTAAATTTACAAGTATAAGATATGAGAAGTATTGTTGAAAGAAAAAAAAACCTGAATTTTTTGGTATATAGCAAGATCAATATGAGTCAATAATAAGAAAATGTAGTAAAAAAAAAATCTACCATAAGCTTAGGCTACCTCAAGATGGCATAGTATTGATGAACTAGAGAGGTGATAGTCTCTCCCTTACCAAATATGTACTTTTCCCTGATCAAACAAAAATGGCATGATGTATTAAGTTTGGGGTTGATATTTTTGGAAGGATGTTGATAAGTTGGAGGGCATCTAGAAGAAAGGACACAAGGATGGAAGTTGTTTCTAGTTCATTCCACAAGGATTGTTTGAATAAACTCATGATGTTTTATTTGGATCAGTATTTTATAAGTCTTCAAGAATTTGAAGGGTTTTTACAAAGAAAAGGGATTAGATTTGATCATCATTCCCCCAGAGGGCAGAACTAAGAGCAATGGGAAGAAATTGCAAAGAATTTAGTTCCATTTAAATAAAAAATTTAATCTGATATTTAGAGTACCTGGAAAAGTAATGAGTCTCTTTTCATTAGAAGTCAGCTTCATGTTGGATAAGTACTTGTTAGAGTTGTTGTAGAGGAAATATTTGTTCAGGTCTGGGTTGGACTAGATGGACTTAGAAACTCTTTCTAATTTTGAGATTTTCTTATTCTTAACTGACAAGTTTTTATCCACATTCATAGCTTCTAAAAGATATTTTCCTTTGTCTTCTAAGTAAAGGCCTGAAAACAAAAGAAGTAGTAGTATATGTTCATTTTTGAATATTTAGACATGGCACACTTTCCTTGGTTAACATCAACATATTTTTTGACTCTTTTAGAAATTACCCAAACTGTGGTATATACAATGAAATTAAATTTTAGATAGATTATAAATAGCGGTGAATTTAGGTAATATGTGTGAGCTTGTGTGTGTGTGTGTGTGTGTGTGTGTGTGTGTGTGTGTGTGTGGAGGAGCAATCTCCTAAATTCAGGCCTAAACAATCTTACACTAAGACGTGGATTATCCAAATTCAGCTAATCAATACTCATTTGTTAAGCATTTGTTAAATTAACAGGTACTGTATTTGTGCCAGGTACTGTAATATTTGCTGGGAATACAAAGACAAAATTTAAACAATCCTTGTCCTCAAGGAATTTATATTCTGTCAAGGGAGACAACAAGTATATACTATATATGTGTGTGTGTGTGTGTGTGTGTGTGTGTATCTGTGTCTGTGTCTGTGCCTGTGTCTGTGTTTATGTGTGTGTGTATGTGTGTGTATGTGTATACATATATATGAAATAAATCAGGGGAAATTTTTTTGGAGGGGGAGGGAGAGAACAGGAGGAAGGAAATGATTAAAAGTTTTAATTGGAAAGAATGTCAGAAGCTATCTAGTCCAACCTCAGCATTTACAGATAAGAAAATTAATGATAGGGGCAGCTAGGTAGTGCAGTGAATAGAGTACCCACCCTGAAGTCAGGAGGACCTGAGTTCAAATTTGACCTAACTTAATACAAAACAAGCCATGTGACCTTGAGCAAGTCACTTAATCCCAATTGTCCTACCTTCCCCCCTCCAAAAAAAGCAAAACAGAAAGAAAGAAAATTAGTGGTAGCTGAGAAAGCTGACTCTATAGTATCAAAATTCACCATGTAATTGTATGGTTTACATACACAGGGACAAAATTATAACATCTCTAAATTATAATAAAATGCTAGTTGTGCATACCTCATCAAGTCTTATTTATATAAATTCCTTTTTCTGATAAGTGACTGCAGGTCAAGAAACTAATCTCCTTTTAATTGAAAATCTACGTTTAGTGGATTATACATATTAGGGGGTAATAGATTAAAGGATGATTTATATAACTTCTTTTTGGTCCACATTTAATTAATTACTCTAAAACTGTCAACTATACCTTCTTATGGTTTATTGCTAAGGTTTCAAACAGAATTAGAACATCTATTATGCAAATATCTATAAAGAAATCTATGAAACATTTATTAAGTGCTTACTATGTCTAGAGTAATCCAAGGTATTTACAGATTCCCGTGGTGGGCTGAGGACACTAAGGCACCATATTACCAGTAGGAATCTACAAAAGTTCATAGACTGTGCTAAAGAGCTCGCTTCTTTGAGTAGTGGCTAAGAAAAAGAGGAAGATACTTTTGATTTACTCTTGGGTGGGACACTTTCGTTCATGCATCATAACCACCATTTTAAGTCAAAAGTAATAGCAACCCAGGGTAATTACACAAGGTAGTACAGGATTACCAAAGAATGAATCTAGTTTCAAGTTCATTTCACCTTTATTTCTAAAATTCCTAAGAATCTGTCCTACATAACTCCTTCATCTCCTCCTGTGTATTTTTGTGGTGATTTGAAAAATCCGGGATTATTATAGTTCTTTTGCTTGTTAAGTCATGGTAGTAATTGGAACTGAGAAATATAGAGCGACTATTTATGCAATTTATGAGCTTTTTAAAATGATAATTCCTTGAAAAGCTTTAAGGAAAAATAATTTTGGCATCCATGAAATATTTTAGATTAACATACAAACGTCTGCTTGAGGCAATGACATTCTATTAATGGGAATGAAAATGTTTGGGCAAGAAAACATTAGCAGAAAAGAGGTTTGTGTTTTAAAGGATAGAACAGTTTGTCATTCTTTTTCTCATTAAAACATTTCCTTTTTCAATTCAATTCAAATCAACAACAAAACATTTGTTAAGGACCTACTAACTAGAAATCACTGGTGGGCATAAAAAGACAAGACTTAAAAAAGTGCAACCCCTACTTTGATAAGGAAACAGTAGAGAAAAGATGGAGAGAATGAGGCATATTTAAGAGTAGGAGAGGTGGGGTGTAGGAGAAGGCAAGGTGCTCAGCTGAGAATGTGGTATAAGAGAGAGGAAAGAGTTTAGAATAGCACCTGGAGAATTTAACAGTGAATTAGGGAAGAATAAAAGAATTTCTGAGAAATAATAACAAATATTTGTATTGAATGGGCAGCTAGGTGGTACAGTAGATAGAGTTCTGGCCCTGGAGTCAGGAAGACCTGAGATCAAATCCAGCTCAGACATTTTCTAACTATATGACACCGGGCAAGTAACTTCCCCCTGTCTGCTTCAGTTTCCTCCTCTGAGCTGGAGAAGGAAATGGTGAACCAATCTAGAATCTTTGCTAAGAAAACCCCAAATGGGTTAATGAAGAGTGAGATATGAATGAACAATGACAATAATTTGTATTGAATTCAATCACATGACATTCTCCCAAGTATTCAACAGCCTATGAATAGGAATAAAGCAGGCAGATGGAAGCTAGGGAAGTACTTCACAATTGAGATTTGGAAAGTTGTGACTGGTGATTGGACAAAGGTATAAAGGACTAAAAAAAACCTATGATACCATCGACCTTTCTTCCCAAAGGGAGCAGGTGGTAGAGGCAGGAGAAATGTTTGAGTTGTAAAATATCTGTTGATTCAGTTTTAGCATCAAAAAATTCTGAATGTTTGGTTCATCAGGGGTTCTATTCCTTAATTTGACTTCTAAGTTAGCTGGTAAATTACTTAAATGCACTTAATCTCAGCACTAGTTATTTTGCTTCATCTCATGTTGTTTAGAGAAGATATCTTGGAGAATGTACTCAACTCTTGACTGAACCTCTTCTATGACAGTCACTTTTTAATTAAATTATTTATTTTTAGTTTTCAACAATCACTTCCATGAGTTTTAAATTTTCTCCTCCTTCTTTCCCCCTCCCTCCTCAAGACGTCTTGCAATCTGATATAGACTCCACACATACATTCCTATTAAACACATTTTCACAACAGTTACTTTGTAGTAGAGGGCTGAAGTGTTCTTTCTCTCATGGAGTTGGATGAAATGGGGAGAAAGTAGATATTGGCAGTAGCAATTCAAGAGGAGGCTCCCAAACCTAGCCCCTAGGAGCCCAGGGTCTGGAACTTCAGCTTCCTTTTTAAAAATGGAGGAGCCAAGATAGTAGATGCAGAGCTGGAAGAAACCTCATAGATCATCACGTTCAATTCCCTTATTTTATAGGTGAAGATACTGAAACTCAGAGAAGTTAAGTGATTTGCCTAAAGTCACCCAGGTAACAAATAGAGGACCTGGGATTTGAATTTTGCTCCTCTACTTCCAAATCCAGACCCTTTTCCACAGTACTGACCCATAACGGAAGGATATGTACTCTGACTGGAGCCTTACTTTTATCTTAGTCCCCGATTTCTCTGGTGTTTGTTGGTTACTGAGGAATAGGATGTCTTTTTCTCATAGAATTGCTAGTGTAGAATAGATGGATATTGCCTCCCTGCTTCCTCTGGTGGTCTATGATAATGGAAGAGTGTGGGGTTGTTGATTTCTCATATGGATCAGTGTAATGGTAATGGAATTTGGAGATGCCCCTGTATTGGCTTGGTTTTTGGCTTGCGTGCCATGAATTGGGAGAGAGGCCCAAGCCTAGAGAAGGCCAGAAGGACTTTGAGAGAGCAACATCCAGTATTGTGGAGCCTGAGTTGCTGAGAGGAAGACTGCTAAGAGCTCATTGGAACTGTCCAGGACTTTTGAGAACTGCCACCTGGAACTGCCAAGAACTGAGGAGTCATGGCTACGATGCTGGTATTTTGTCTGTCTGTTTTGATGTTGTTTTGCCAGATTCACCTGATGGTGAAGGACAGCGCTGCTGTTGTAGAGGTCTTGGAACTTGGCTGTTGGTTCAGAAGCCCTGAAGGAGGATTTTCTTGTGGTTCCTGCACAGAAATCCTAGAAGAGGGCCTTGCTTATGTTTTCAGGGGTTCTGGGACTGTTCTATAGGCTGAGAGTGACTTGATGAGGACACTGGCTATGGCTTTGTTGAGCCTTGTCTCCTCAGGAACTGAGATTGCTGAGGGCTTGCCTTGAGTGAAGATGAAAGAAGGCCCTTTCCTTGGGTATTCAATGCTGAGATGATATCTTAACCTTGTTGTAACTTAAGGGTGGATGGCCTTTTGTGTTCTCCTGCCCCTTTTGAGATTCAGGAGTGGGAAGCCTTTGAGTTTTCTTTGTGCTCTGTGATTGACCAAATGAATGTGCTTTATTTATGGTTGGAGACTAATCTCCGTTTGAGAAGAGACTTTTGATTGACTGAATGAATGTACTGTCTAGGGGTGGAGTAGTACCTGGATTGAATTGAGAACTAGCTTGCTAAAGGAACAAGTTACACTGTATTTTGACTTTCTCTGTTCTGTGAATGTTTGCTGAATAAATGGGGTTTGCTATGCTGGTAATCCGAACCTTGAAAGTTGCCTTTGCTTGGCATTACAATCAGTGACACAGGGAAGACTAGGTAATGCCTTCATAAGTTACCCTTGTTTCTGAGGAGAGGAGTCCTCTGAGTCCAGTCCCTAAGAAGGTCCAGTGATAATGAATGGAAGAGTTGCTATTTGGCAGGCTTGTTATCACTAGATATGTATAACAGTTTGTGTCAAAAGTGCATCTTGAAGGCTGATGTCCTGACCCAGGGGTGGGGAACCTGTGACCTCGAGGCCATATGTGGCCTTCTGAGTCCTTGGGTGTGACCTTTTGATTGAGTCCAAGTTTTACAGAACAAATTCCTTTATTAAGGGGACTGGTTCTGTGAAGTTTGGATTCAGTCAAAGGGCCGCCCTTGAGGAACTAGAGGGCCCCGTGTGGCCCCCAGGCTGAAGGTTACCCACCCCTGTCCTAAACCAACCACTCTGTTAAAAGGAAAGGATTCCCTTACATCTCCAAATAGTCATTATTGGCTGTACTGTGACCTTTTGCCCCAAGTTCCGTGGCTTGGTCATTAGCATGCTGATCTTCCAACGAAGTTTGAAGTTTCCCCTATTAGACAGATATTACAATATACAGTACTTTCAACATTAATAATGTCTTTGTTCAAAGTTATTTTAATCTCTGGGGAACACAATTGATTATCCACAAAATTTTCTTTTTATGTATTTTAACTATTTTACTTCACTGACTACTCTAATATTTGTTTTGGTTGATCAGTTGTTTGTTGTGACTGACTCTTCTTGACCCCATTTAGGATTTTCTTGGCAAAGATGCTGTAGTAGCTTGCCATTTCCTTTGCCAGCTCACTTTACAGATGAGGAAACTGAGACAAACAGGGTTGAGTGACTTGCCCAAGGTCACACAGCTAGTAAGAGTGTGAGACTAGAGTTGAACACAAGAAGATGAGTCTTCCTGACTTCAGTCCTGACTATCTACTTTGCCACCACTAGGTGAACATGAAAAACATACACCTCTTTATTTAATTAAACATTTTAAAAGTTTTATATTTTAGTTTATGATAAAACTATATCCAGAAGAATCAGGCTGTGTCCATAGAATTCCAAAAAGCACACATACACATACAGCTACAAGAAAAACCAGTTGGGAAGGAGTAACAGTGAAATGAAATCTACCCAATTAAAAATTTCATGACAAAGTTTCCTGGAAGGGTTCCATTGGAGTAAGGAGGCTTTCCATCCAGAATAATTAATCAGTGCCTACTGTAGACTGCCAAAACACTTAGTCAGCCTGTGCTCTTGCTGACGCACCTGTGTCTGTCTGTGCCTTGGGTTGGTAACCATTATAATGAAAGATGGGCTCCAACTTTGGATTAAAGAATCTTTCAGGCTAGGTCTGGACCACAACTTAGCTTTGGCAGGTTCATTTAATTTACTCATTCATTCACTAAACACTTATTGAAAGTTTATGTGCAAAGTTATATAATTTTGGATCTGATTTAATGTATTCACACTGCGTTTCAGATTTCAAGAAAATTTGGACCTGCCTTCATGAGTTCTGTTATCTCTCCTTATCTCCTCCCTATTGCTTACTATTTCATTTGTCTTAATTGCTGTTTCATTTCAGTCTATTTAGCTTTCTTTCCCCCTTTTGGTTTTCCTCTCTAAGTCTTAGAAATACTTGATGGTCACATAATAGTTATTTAAAGATACATTTGTTGCCTTAGCTTGCTTGTGGGCCAAATCTGACCATTCATATTAGAGGGACAAAGGGGAGCAAGGGTAAGCGGAGGGGAAGGGGAGGGAGGGGGAAGGGAGTAATTCAGAGTGAGAAGTCTTGTTACCTCTCTGTACACCAGAGTATGCCTGACATCATCTTACTGGCAAGAATCAGACTGTTGGTTCTCTTGGGGCTCTTTGGAGGGGAAGGAAAGTGGTAAAACCACAAAAGGGGTTATGAATAGGCTCCATATAGTATTATAGTATTATATCTCACTAAATGTTTGACTCAGTGAGGTGGGAGCCGGAGAGTCTATCTCTGCCCCCTCTTGCCTCTCCTGCTCAGGTATTTGGTTGAAGTGGTAAGAGGGGCGTGTAATGGATCAATCCACTCAGTTTTCAACTAGGTATCCTTATCAGCATTCCTATTTCCCATGGTTCACCTTGATGGAGACTTTTTATTTGATTTCAAAATGATTACAACTGACCTTGAGAAGTTGTACAAAAGAGGAGAATTTGGGATGGGATGGGAGGAAGGGTCAGGTAAAGGTTGCTGCTGCCTCTAATATTCTTCTGGTTATGAAGTGTCAAATCATATAGATTCTATCATAGAGCAGAACTTTTGTACTTTTTGGTCAAAGGCTGTTTCAAGATTACAGTAAAGACAAACAACCAATAAACTATAGATTCAGTCATTTTTCAGTCGTGTCTAAGTTTTCTTGACCCCCTTTGGGGTTTTCTTGGCAAAGATACTGGATTGGTTTGCTGTTTTCTTCTCCAGCTCACTTTACAGATGAGGAAACTGAGGCAAACAGGGTTAAGAGACTTGTCCAGGGTCACACAGCTAGAAATATCTGAGGCTAGATCTGAATTCAATAAGAGGAGTCTTCTGACTCTAGACCTGGCACTCTATCCACTGTGCCACCTAGCTGCCCCATAAACTATAGAACTCTAGCTGAAAAATTCTAAAAATTAATTGTGTCAGGGATTCAATTCCTTGATTTGACTTTTAACTGATAAAGCTTATTTTTCAAGATGATGCTTTGTTTATGATGTTAACAAATCTTAAGGTGATTTTAATAGGAGCTGGACAATTAACATGAAGACGTGGAGAATGGAAAAACTAGAAAATTCTTGTACTTTGCTACCATCACCTTAGTAAGGATATTTCATGAATGAAGAGTTTATGAAGGAAATTGGACTGGCTTCTCAACATCTCTGAATTTGCTTATGATGTCTTTTACTCTTCTTATCCATTATGCTCAGTTTAAAGGTCATGTTTCTCTCCCCTGGGAATATTTCCAAACTTCCCTTCCTATTTTTCCCCTGTCTTCATAGGTAGTAAATTAAATAAGAGGAAAAAATGGTAGCATTTAAATAATGCTTTACCCATCCACAGTATTTATTTAATAAGCACTGCTTTCCTCATTTACTTGTCTGAATTTCTAGTATGTCTGGGTAGAGTCAAGTTTCCTTCAGAATTCTTCCCCACCTCTGTGTCTCCTGGGTACATGCGCGTGCAGACATACAAAGACATACACACACACACACACACACACACACACACACACACCCCTTCTACTATTAAATTCAGATAAACTCCATTTTCTTAAAACTAAACCAAAATAAACCCATTTAGTTTGGTTGCACTAAAACTTTTAGAAATAAAAGAGATGAATTCTGAATATAGTCCCAGCAACCAGAAATCGAATGAATGGCTCTATAGAAGCACCAACTTCAGACAGACTGAGGCAAAAGAGGCAGAGTTTGATACAAGATCAATTCAAGCTCAGTCAACAGCTCTAGCCAAGACACCATGTATTGATGTATGCTAGCTGAGGAATATTCCCCATCATGTCTTCCCAGATCACACAAGTAAAAATGTGATAGTCATTGTTAATATCTAAATTGTCAAATAGGTATTAGACCTATGATTTCATTGTATAAGGAGCCTCCATGATTTCAAGATTGGTTCTCCATACACTCTGCCATGTTGTATCTTCAAATAAGGAAACTCTTTATATTTATAGCTTCTTAGTTCAAGTGATGTGATAGAGTGGGAACTGGACCTAAAATTCAGGAACAACAGATTCAAATCACACCTCTGGCATTGGTTTGCTATGGTGACATGGGGGAATTACTCAATCTCTCTGATGTTGTTTTATCTGCAAAATAAATTTAATGTTTGTCTTATCTACTTCACAGTTTTTGTGTGTATAAATGACTTTTGGAACTTCAGTGCTATTGAAGTGTGAGTAGTTCTTATCCATAGACCCACCATTTCCTGTGATTTCTTTCATTGCTATATTCAAAGTCACTAATTGTTTAATTTAGATTCTTACATAATTTCAAGTAGGTCTCAAAGAGAAATGTAATTAAGCAAAAACTTTTAACTTTATATATTGTGTTGTATTTTATTTTAATTATGAAAATTGCATATTTTTCATTTACTCAAACCTGAATTTTGTGTTAGTTGAAATAGCATGATGATGAACTGGTTGGATATTGACACGACGTTTGCATCTCAGTATCAGGATCCTCTTGGGGAAGGGAATTAAAATCATTCTAGAATTCTCAGAAAGTGGACACATGGCAAACTCTCTGAGCTACCTGTCAGTGAATAAAATAAATTAACTGCCTACTATGTGACACAAACTATGCTAAGCACTACAGAACCAAAAAGGCAAAAAAAAAAAACAAAACAAACTAAAACCAAACTAAAACAAAAAAACCCAGTCCCTAATCTTAAGTCATTCACAATCTAATGGTGCAGATAATATTTAAACAGCTGTGTACAAACAAGTTACAGAAAGGATCAACTGGAAGTAATCAACAGAGGAAAGGCATGAACATTAAAGGGGATTAGGAAAGACTTCTTTTTTAGTTTTTTTTTTAAAAATTAATTTTAATTTTAAGTTTTTTAAGAAAGACTTCTTGTAGAAGGTGGGATTTTGTCTGGGAGTTGAAGGAAGCCAGGGAAGCCAGGAAGGGGCCATGCGGAGGAAGTATACTTTAGACATGGAGGTAGGCCAGCAAAAATTCCTGGGGACAGAGATGGAATGTGTCACTCGAGGAACAGCAAGAGACTGGTGTTGCTGGATTGTAGAATATGTGGGGTGGTGGTGATGTAAGGTGTAGGGACTGAAAAGGAAGTGGTAGGAGAAATATTTAACCACATGTCTAATAAAAGTGAACAAGGGAGAATCAATGTATCAGTGCTCAAGGTTCCACAAAAGGAAACCAGAGAACAGAGAGCTTGCCCTGCTTTCAGAAATATTTTGAAGGTGTAGGAGGTCTGCCTCTACAACATCTTTCTGCACACTTACTACCCACAGCACCCAAGCCCCGCCTCTCATGTATCCTCGGTTTCTGTTAAGGTTCTTACCACAGAGTTCATTTTGTTCTCCCTCATTCCCTTCCCCATTCTCCACCACACATCTTACTGTCCTCCCTTCCACCAGCTACCTCTTCAGGGATAAGAGAAGATTTGTTCCTAACATCCCTAGAAAAAAATATTAACGGATTGTCTCATAGAAACATTGCTATGGGGTAGTGAGGTATGATAGCAGTATCAGTTGTGGTTTAAATGTGTTTTTCTAATTAACCTTGGAACCTACCTCACAAATATGACAGTGTTTCAATGACAACAGATATTTTGTGCCCTGAATAATGAACTGAAGTATGAAATTTTGAAGGAAGACCCACTTGTAAGTGAACTAGCTATATGCTAATTTGGTTCCCCAGAAGACAAACTGTGCTCTGTGATCACTTAGTTCTCCATTTCTATCTACTTCTTTTGGAGCTGCTGCTCTTTTTCTGTGGAGCATACAGAAACTGTCCTCTCAGTCTATGTTATAGCAAAGTTCTTCCAGTATTCCTAATTAGCTAGAAAATTATCCCAAAGAGTTCAAGATAGACTTCTGCTAGGCTAAATTCTAGTACTATGAGAGACTATTACAGCAATATCTTTCTGAATTTTCCATTCTCATTAACTTTTTTGGCATTATTTATTATGGTCCAATTCCTTCTATCCCAATAGTAATGTATTTGTCCTTAAAAAAAGGGAAGGTAAAGGAAAATCAAAACTCAAAAATGTAAATACAGGGATAATTGTTTCCATAAATAATTTTCTTCCCACAGACATTTAAAAATATTTCCATAATGTAATTAATATAACAAAGAAAATATTGACATTACTTCATATGCAAATCTATTTTTAAAGCAGAGAAATTCTTGACATTCAATAAGATAAATATATATATTTCTTGGATGTTAAATAGTATTTATATGCAACAATAAATTATTTAACAAATTCAAAATTTTCTTTGAATATTTGCAAAATCTGTCACTGTCAGATAATAGACTTAGACTGGCAAAGACTTCAGAGTCATCTAGTTCAAACTCCTTATTTTCAAGTGAGGAAACTAAGACTTGATCATCTCAAATGACATGTATGAGGTATGTAAATAGGAGAGTTCAAAGTCAAACCTAGGTCTTTTCATTGCAAAACCAAAGTTCACTCTACTGCAGTGATTTCCCATCACTAATTTAGAGATTTTTGAATATTAAGATACAAAGTGATATCTGTGAGCATGTCTAAAAATCAAATGGTTGTGTCTGCATTAAGAATGGCAACTTTTGTATTGTTAAAAACATAAAAATACTTATCTAGAAAATTAAATCAGAAGAAATAATAGGAACTTTGGACCAGAGATATGATTCTGAAATCAAAAGGGGTACATCAACTGTGTTACCTCCTGCTTTGAATAAAATGCATTGGCTACCTATCACCTCCAGGATCAAATGCACAATAATCATCAGGATAATGTTACCGAGGGCATGGAATATTTATTATTGAAAGTTAAAGCTATAAGACAAATCTATAATAAAAATCAAGTAGGAAGATGAATAACTTCTGGATCTCTTATATAGATTTACCAGGAAAAACAACCCCCCCAAAAAACATGCAGACTTAAAATTAGTCACAGAAAAGTAGTAACTTTTTCACTGAGAAAATTTAGTTATAGACTCTCTCTTCTGCAGGCAGGAGGAAGACTAGGGGAATATCATAATCTTAAACCTATAGTAGGAAGGATGTTCTCAGTGTTCCCTTATGGTTTTTCCACAATAGAATAATTTTGATGTCATTATTTGAGGATCTTAGTCACAAGTTTATATTTCTAAGCCTTGAAAGAAATTAGACTGGAGGTGAATTTGGGGATTACAATTACATGTAATCATAGTCATCACTGTCCCAGCCAGGTTAAAAAAAATACAACTTTTTTTTTTTTGATACCACCTTTGAAGTAGTATAATAAACATTTCTCCTGGCTACTTTGTGACTGGAGGTATCATCGTTTCATTTGTACAAGATTCATAAATGTAGATGAATGAAGATAAGGAGAAGAACAGAGGGAATATATAACTGGTAAGATCAGTGAAAATAAAGCTAATTACTGAATTAGAATAATTTTCTTCTACCCCATAACTCACCAAGTTACTAAGTGATAGTTGCTGAGTTGTTTTTGCAACCCCATTTTGGGTTTTCTTGGCTAAGATACTAGAGTGGTTTGTCATTTCCTTCTCCAGTTCATTTTACAGATGAGGAAACTGAGGCAAATAGGGTTAAGTGACTTGTCTAGGTTCACACAGCTAGAAGTGTCTGAGGCTAGATTTGAACTCAGGTAGACAAGTCTTTCTGACTCCAGGCCTGGCACTCTATCCATTGTGCCACCTAGCTGCAGTATAGACACTTCAAATGTTTCCCTGAAAAGCAGATTCTCTTATACATTGTTTCTTTGTCAATTTCAGTTTAAGAGGAAAAAAAATGCACACTTTAAATGTGTGCTGTTTTATTGTTCTCAAATTATTACACCAATACATTAGAACTTGCAAATTTTATATAGAACTTAAAGATAAAACTTGGAAAAAACAAGACTTTAATGATGTTATGTCTTCCTAAAAGGTAGTTTCTCCTCTCATTGAAATAATATTCCCGTAGGGGTCAGATTTACATCTTAGGCAACTCCATGGGAAAATTAACTTCCAAGAAAGCAAGGAAAATTCTTACAGTGTTACATAGGATGAAAATTTGGCTCCAGCATTATTTTTAGATGACAAATGATAAACAGAATAGAAATTAAAATATGCAGAAATGTGGATCCAAGATAATGATGCCAAAGCATGCAGACTTTTTGAAGCTTCCCCTCTCCATTTTGGCTGGTTATTTCATTATTTCCTTATTGGTTTCCCACATGCTTCTGTTATGAAAAACCTTTAAGTCAAAATATAGTAAAGTTCATTTTCCTATCAACATTTCTTAATGACCAGTTATGCACATACATAAAGCTGGGAATTGAAAGGCCTGAACACCCAGCCTGAAATGCCACCCAGAACAGTTCACACAGTACTTCTTTTTCTCCTTTTACAGAGACATCGTATTGTATCTTTCTATAAAAATAAATCAACACAACCTCATACTTTGAATTAGAATTGCAAATGTAAGTCTTACACTCACTCATTTTTGAGTCAGAAGAAGTACAGCTTTACTCTCTCTTTTTTTCTTTCTTTAACGTAAAATCCATTCACTAAAGGATACAATATAACACAGTCCTCTAAGAAGCATGTTGTAATAATATTTAAGCACGTACCTTTTACAGAGCCTGTGGGTGTTGTTGGAAGAGATAGGAAGTTCAAATAAGCCAGCGTAGGCCTGAAATCTCTTCCACTGGGGAAGATAAGGCTGGAACATCTCTTAAATTCAGGAATTCTGAACTACCAGAGGGCTAACAACAACTGGTTCTATAGACAGAAGGCTACCAGGCTGTCTGTCTCAGGAAGGAATTGAATGATTTACTGTGGAGTAAAGTGGAGACTGGGGTGGCTGCGTGGCATAGTGAATGGAGCACGAGCCCTGGAATCAGGAGGACCTGAGTTCAAATTTGACCCCAGACACTTAACACTTACTAGACATGTGATGTTGGGCAACTAGATGTGTGATCTTGGGCAAGTCATTTAACCCCAAATGCCCTGACTTCCCCCCTCCAAAAAGAAAAAAAGAAAAAGAAAAATGGAGACCATTAAAGCTTCTATGATGATTAATATTGGAATTGAGCATAAGCTTAACCTAGCTTGGGCTAGTTTAGGAGACCCAATTTCAAATAAACAAGGAGCAAACAAGCTCGCTAGCGAACACATACATAAAGTTAACTTAAGATGGGGATCCTTTTTTCATGGAGCTTATTACAGTCATGTAGAAGATTGAGGCCAACTCATAACAATATAATAAACTCGCATGACAAGTTCAACTTCCCAGGAAGTGATATTTAAATGATTGCACGCACTATTAATTTAATCTGTCAGAACATAAACCTGATGATGCAAGAGAAATCATTCAATTATTTATCACTTATTTATTTGCATCTGTACAATTCTCATCCATATTTATAACATAATGATGGATTATTTAAAGAAGAAATTAAGAGACAAATGTAAACTATTATTTTAATCATTACTGGTTTTTTCTTAGTGTAATACTTCCAAAGTTCTACACTGTCATCAATGTGGACACTTTTTCCACATTGATACACAGTATAATTCCTCCCAACCTTAATTAATAGATTCATTGGTTTCTGTGGCCAGAGAAGATGGTAACATGAAAAGAATTCTGGATGCATAGTCAACCTGATTTTTTTCTTCTTCTGTTTTATATAGTCCTACAGGGTTTCCAAAAAAAACCCAAACAAACCCCAAAACAACAAAAAAATTTTTTAGATATATTTATCCAACATAATCCTCACACTTACCTTGTGAGGTAGGTCACAGGGTATTACTCCATTTTACAAATGAGGAGAAAGACTCAGAGGTGAGAATCAATTTGTCTATGGTCCCATAGCCAGTAAGGGTCAGAGACAGAATTGAATCTAGACTTTCCTAACACCAAATCCAGTGTTCTTTCCCTGCAGCCCTCCTCTTCTACCTCCATTTCTTAGTAGCAGGATGATATTGGGAATATAGTTTCAGTCCTTTGCTGATGTTGGAAGAAAGGGCATAGTCAGGAGACATTCTAGTATTCTATGGAAAATAATGCATCACCTTGGTTAAATCCAAAAGCCAATTCACTTTTTCTTGCAATAACAAAGCTAAGTACAGTCATTAATTCCTTCATCTGTAAATTTAAGGAATTTAATGAAATGATTGTTATAGTCTCTTCCAACTCTAAATTTTATGAATCTTCTAATGATGGGCCCTGATGCACCTAGCTAGACTTGCCCTCAGTTTGCCCATATTTAATACCTCTACAAATTGGTTCTCACCACAACCCAGTGAAGTAGGTTCTATCATTACATACATTTTACCACTGCTAAAACTGAGGCTCAGTGAGATGAAGTTATTTGTCCAAGGTCACACAGCTTATAAGAGGTCTGAGGTAGGATTTGAACTCAGGTCTTTCTCATTGTTAGTGTAGTGAACTATCCACTATGTCAAGTTATCTCTCTAAAGGCAAATAAGAATAATTTCATTTCACATGCTATAAGAAGGAGTTCTTATGGATGATCATCATCAATACGTTAGTCAATGAACAAGCATTTACTAAGTGTTTACTAGGTGTCAATCACTGTGCTAAGTGATGAGCTTCTAAATCTAAAGAGCTTGCATTGCAATGGGGGAGAAAATATAGAAATAAAAGGTATGTAGAAAACACATACAGAATAGATAAAATGCAACACTAGAGGGAACAGCACTAGTGACTGGGGGGTCTAGGATGGCTCTTTGAACTGAATTTGGACAGAAATCAGGGACGCTGAAAAATGAAGGTGAGGAGGGAGAGGATTGCAGACATGTCTTTTTTGGAGGAACACAAGTCGTTTCAGTACAACTAGGCTATATAGTGGGAGGGAAGTAAACTATAAGAAGACTGGAACAGAAGTAGGAAGGAACCTTGTGGAGAAAAGCTTTAAATTACAGAGGACTTTGGTCCTGATGGTATATGATAACAATAAGAAAAATAGCAACAGCCATCATACATGTCAATAGCACTTTAAAGTCTATGAAGTCTTTACAAATGTCTTGTTTTATCCTCAGAAAAACCCTAGAAAGCAGATGCCATAATTATTGCCTTTTTACAGATGAGGCAACTGAGGAAGACAGAGGTTAAATGAATTGTCCAGTTTCACATGACTAGAAAGTGTGCAAGGCAGGATTTCAGTTCAGATTTTCTTGACTTCAGATCCAGCATTCTATGCACTGAGCACTAAGCTACCAGGTATTAGGGTATTGGGGATGAAGGAGTAATATGGTCAGACTTAGATTTTAGGAAAAATCACTTGGTTAAGGTATGGAACAAGGACTGAAATGGGAAGGGAATTGAGACAAGGAGACCAACTCACAGGTTATTGTAATCTATAGGTGTTGGCTATGGATTGGAAAGCCAGGGATGCACATAAGAAATGTTGTGAAGGTAAAATTGAAAGGATTTGGCAATAGATTGGATATGTGGTTGGGAGTGAAGAGATTGAGGAGATGAGGATGACACCAAGATTGTGAAAATGGGTAACGGGGAAGATGGTGGAGCCTTTTCCAGTAATAACAGAAATTCAAAAGAAGGTAGAAGATTTGGTTGAACTTAACTATTGAGTTCAGTTTTGGACATGTTGAGTTTGAGAGGCCTATCTAGAATCACAAATTTGAGAATGGAACAGAACCTCAGGATCCATCTAATTTGACCCATAAATTCCCTTTATAACACACCTGAAAAGTATTTTGTAAGCTTCTCTTGAAAACCTCCAAGGAAGAAGAATCCACCATTTCTCAAGGCAAATCCATTTCTCAACTTTTGGATAACAGATTATTAGGAAGTTTTTCCTCACATCAAACCCAAATTTGCTTCTCTGAAGCTTCCATTCATCATTCCTGGTTTTTCTCTTTAGGACCAAAGAGAACAAATCTAACCCCTTTTTGACATGGTAACCCTTCAAATATTTGAACACAGTTATCATGATGTTCCTTCCCATCCCACCCCACCCCACCCCACCCCACCCAAGTTTTCTTTTTTCTAGGATAAATGTTATTTTTTTCAACTGATCCTTGTATGTCACGAACTAAATGCCTTTGATTGTCTTCATATGTGTGTGTGTGTGTGTGTGTGTGTGTGTGTGTGTGTGTGTGTGTGTAAAACTATACTACACATCTATCTATCTATTCATTCATTCATTCGTTTATTCTTTTGCTTTTTGGAAGGCAATTGGGGTTAAGTGACTTGCCCAAAGTCACGTGGCTAGTAAGTGTTTCATGTCCAAGGCCGTATTTGAACTCAGGTCCTCCTGACTCCAGGTCCAATGCTCTATCACTGTGCCACCTAGCTGCCCCTTCTATACATCTATTTAATAGTTCTTTGTCTAGAGGTGGATAGCATTTTCCTTCATAGGTTCTGTGTAGATGATTTGAGGATTTATCGTACTCAAAATTACTTAGCTATTCAAAGTTGTACTTAGAACAACATTGCTGTTGCCATGTACAACATTCTTTTGGTTCTGCTCATTTCATTCTTCATTATTTCATGCAAGTCTTTTCATATTTTTCTAAAACCAACCAGCTCATCATTTCTTACGGCACAGTAGTATTCTATCACAATCAGATACCACAACTTGTTTTGCAATTCCCCAAAGGACAGGTATCCCTTCTTCATTACTTTTCTTGCAATCTCTTGAACCAGGTCAGGCTATTTGGAACATTAATCTAATGTATTACTCAGGTGACCTGTATGGAACTTTTACATTTTGTACCTGTATTGGGATCATAAAGGAGTAGCAATAACCAAGCCCTAGAAAAAGCCTGTTTGTCTATCATTGGAAATTAGCCAACTTGTTTTTGAAAGTAGCTAATGTTTTCTTTAGTCTCTAACTTCTGATTTCCAACATTTTGTTCATTCCTCAAAGTGCTGGAACCCTTAACAGCACACCAACAACCTGACTGCTATCTGAGGACCAGCTAGGGCTCTTGTCTAAGGCTTTATACTTTCACCAGTCTTGGGGAAAGGGAATAGGACTTTATTCTAGATAGAATGGAGTATTTTAGCCTATTTTAGGCCTCTAGATTACAAATTAAGGTAGAGGGCAGAGCTCTAGGATAGAGTGACTAAAGCTTTCTCAACAGGATATTGAAATTTAGAAGGTGCTGAGAACACCTGAAATCCTTCAGCTGGGTTGAAACAATTGGACTTAGCATTTAATTAACACAACCAGATAGGAAAATTTCAGATGGTATACTTCCTCACCCCAACTAACTCCTTCTTGAACTACTACTCCTCACCCTGGAAGTGGGCTTGAAGCATGCTAAGGTTTCTGTTTCCCCTCTTTCAAACATTAGGCGATGCTTTCACCCATCCTGAATTTGTTTGTAAAAAAGTTAATTTGAGAGCACATTTCATGCCTTTTTCCCTGGTGCAAACACATATAGTTTATGGTACTGAGGCTGGACCAACCCTACGTTAATCCTTTTTTTTTTTTTTTTTGATATTTATTTACAGAAAAAGGCAATGATTAAAGAATAGGAGACAAGGCAATGTTGTGCCCCTTTCTCTTATGTTTTGCCAATTTTAGAATAGATTGCCACAGCTTAAGAATTTACTTACTACTCAATTTCCAGGTGATGATCTTCTCTGTCCTTAGCTAGGTTGGTACTCAGAAGACAAATGAGTCATTCACTGGCAGCCTCTTTGAACACTTTTGCATTTGGTAGGCTCTCCAGAGCTGGGGCAATACTGGAACAGCTTGTGATGCTCTCGACCAGGGTTATATCCCTGTATCATAACTAGGTGAGAGAATAGGACTTTCATGAGGTTGGATCCCCCAAAAGTGTGGGACATCATATTGGCTCAATATCTTCATGGCACTCTGTCTTTATGAGTTGGCTCTGATTTTACTAATCTTCCTCAATTAGTTATAGTAAAATTCCTCACTGATGCCTTTATTAAGTCAGTTTAAAAAGCTATGACTGCAGTTGTTGACAAATCATACAGTGAGAGTAAAGGTAATTGCTGAGATTTATTTGTCAAATTACTGACAGTTTGTCAGGACTATGACATAGAATTTATCAAAAACAAATTCCTGACTCTGCTTATCTTAGTTACTTAAAAAAAAAAATGTGAGTCTGCTTGTGGATTCACTGCAGTGATCTGTCCTTTTTCATGGAGAGCTGGAGAGTTTTGTCTGACCAACCCCTTCCCTTCCCCCACCATATATTGTGTAATAACAACAACAATAATAAAAATAATAAAAGGCATGGAAAAAATTTCTCAACTGCACGAACACACAAGGAAATTGAAAACCACATCCAGAAATCCAGCAAGTCCTTTGGGAGGCTAGCAGACAGATGCTGGCGTCAACACAGCATCAGGCTCCAGAGGAAGCAAAAAGCCTACAAACAATGGAGCTGTCCAAACTTCTCTGAGGCTGGGAGAGCTGGAGCTGCTACAAATACTACTCTTGTCAACTTCCAAGCCAGGTTCCTTAGTTAGATCTTGAAGACATATTTGATGAATTCAGGCATATCATCATGAGGCACTGGTATAACTACAGGGAAGCCAACCTTTTATTTTTTTTCTCCTTTCTTCTTATAATTCAGTTTCTTTATATGTTTTAGGATGGTTACAACTTAACTGCCTTACACAAGTAGGTATTTAATAGAATCACAAGATCATATTTTCAGAACTGTAAGATATCTTAATGAACATCTCTTCCAATCCCTTTATTTTACAGCTGAAGGACTGTGATCTCCAAAAGGAAAATTATTTTCCCAAGGTCCCAAGGCATAAATTCTTACGGAATAGAACTAAATGGCTACTGACCTGAATTATGGCATCATGACCTAAGTGACATGAGAAAATTATATAAAAACACTTACATAGTGCTTTGCTTTGAGATTTTCAAAGCACTTTGTATATACTGTCTCATTTGGTCCTCACAACAACTCTGTGAGATAGGATTTATTATTATTCCCATATTACAGATAAGGAAATCAAGGCACAAAGTGGTAAATTTATGTGCTAAGGGTTACATAATCAGCGAGTGTCAGAGGCTGTATTTGAACTCAGCTTTTCCAGACTTCTGGTTCCACCTTCTATTCAGAATTCCACCTAGTTGCCCTAGGATGCCCAAAGATGTTGTAAAGAATGGAACACACTTAAATAATAGATCTCCAAATGAAATATTTGAAAAGATTTCTTTGGACTATTCTAATTTCAGAATAACACTTGAAGTAATTCTACTTTAAAGAAACCCACAAGGATTGTAAGTAGTACAAACTGATTTACGAAATCAAAGTGGTAACAATATATCCCTGGTAAGACCTACAAAGCATGGGAAATTCATTTCTATTTCCTTAAGCATTTAGCATCCTTTGGGGAAACTTTTCTTCCAAATACCTACCATGGGAGTGTCATAATTCATTGCCTGCCCAAATTTAAGTAACTTGTATCTCATCCTTTTTATCTTTCCATGTCTTTCAAAGTTCTCTAGGTATAATTCTTCTAATGAACTGATCATGATAATATGTAATCAGAAGAGGGTTAGAGAAATAGAATATTCAGACGTCACTTTATCTAACCTGAAGGAGTGATGTATGTGGCATAAATTTAGGGTAAATAGAAGCATAGCTATGAACTGTGAACAGATAGAATTTTGGGCAGGTGGAACTTAAATCAGAAATTCTTAATCTATGGTCTAAGCACACATTTCAGAGAGCCTATAAACTCAGATGTGGAAAAAAAAATTATTTAAATACAATTGGTTTCATTTGTAATTATTTGCATTTTATTTTATACATTTAAAAGCTTTATTCTGAGGAGGGGTCTGTAGACTTAACCAAACTGCTAAAGGAGTCCAGGGCATGAAAAATGCCATGAACAATTTGCCTTAAATTGTGCTTCATTAGATGGTCATCTAATGTGCCTGTGCTGAAATCTGGCCTTGGTCACATCAACACCCCTTCCTGACTCCTTCTTCCCCATTTCTAGCCCAAAGTGAGGTGTAGTGGAACAAGGGATGAATTTTGAAACAGACAATTTGAGTTCAAATCTTTTCTCTGCCATTTATTATGTGTGTTATCTTGGGTAAGCCTCTTACCCTTCTTGGTCTCAGTTTCCTCATCTATAAAATCAGGAGTTTGAACTTGAGGACTTCTCAGGTTCCTCTCAGTTCTAAATCTAGGATCCTATCACACAAATGCTCAACAAGGGCCTCTGTTTCATAATCTATGCTCTTCTCAATTGACCTCTAATTGTTTCCACCTCCCACAGTTGGCCCCTACCACTCCCAATTAATCCTTTGAATTCTAGACTCCTTTAGGATAGGAAACACTGTCTTCAGGGCTCTTCTATTATCTTCCATCCTATCCCACACAACAAATATTTATTAAATCCCTGCTATATTTCAGGCGCTATGCATTATTTCTATCTTAGCATTATCACAATAAGCAGTGACATCTTATATGCTGACATACATAAAATTTAAAATTTTTTCTTCACCAATTAGAATATTAGGGCAGCTAGGTATCACTCTAGACCAGCCGTTCTCAACCTATGGGTTATGTTCAATTTGTAACCGTGAAAATACATCCTGCATATCAGATAGATTCATAACAGTAGCAAAATTACAGTTATGAAGTAGCAACAAAAATAATTTTATGGTTGGGGGTCACTACAACATGAGGAACTGTATTAAAGGGTCGTGGCACCAGGAAGATTGAGAACTGCTGCTCTAGATAGAGTGCTGGGCCTGGAGTTCGGAAGACTTATCTCCCTGAATTCAAATATGGCCCCAGATACTGGCTAGTTGTATGACCCTGGACAAGTCACTTAACTTGGCCTCAGTTTCCTCATCTGTAATATGAGCTAGAGAAAGTATGTAACAAATCACTTTATCTTTGCTAAGAAAATCCCAAATGGGGTCATGGAGACTGAAGCATGGAGACTGAAGCAACTGAACAAATTAGAATATTGTATTAATTAGACCACATCTATCAAATAAAGAAAAAGTTTCAATAGAGAGCAAAACAACACACTGCTATTTACAAATAGTCATTCTCTGTAGACCAAGAATCAAGAAGATCAGATATCTAGGATGAGTCATGAGAAAGAACTCATTTACTTGCTTTATAATTGAAGTTTCCAGGTATCTTAGGTAAGTCATATATACATATACACATATACACATATGTACATGCATACACACAT
Organism: Pseudochirops corinnae; assembly: GCA_028646515.1. Lineage (NCBI taxonomy): Eukaryota > Metazoa > Chordata > Mammalia > Diprotodontia > Pseudocheiridae > Pseudochirops > Pseudochirops corinnae. The sequence goes on along the minus strand of CM053587.1, from coordinate 144,638,675 downwards.
ATACACATGCATACACACACATACACACATGCACACACATACACACGTGCATGCACACATACATGCATACACATATACACACATGCATACACATATGTACACACATACACACATCCATATATACATGCATACATATACATATACATGTACATGTACACACATATAATATCACCCTTGTAGAAATTCAGAGTTCTTAATTATTGACTTAATGAGACTGGAGACACAGAATCCTCAGTGTAACACTGTTTGCTTTCATCATCATCACCACATTTCTAGATTGCTAATTATGCTCCATGAGCACATACAATACAATATCCATAAGGTTTAATAGACAATCTCACCCGGTAAATTCAATATCTTCATCTAGATGCTTAGAAACAGTAGAATGAAGAACTGACATATATGTGGGTAAGACGGAACAACAAGATGAGTGACTTTATTTTTAACTTTTTGCCTGTATATTCTAGTGTGTTCCACTAAAGCCCTTTCATTCCTCATTGTGGTGTAGAAGTTAATCTGTATTTTTTGAAGGTATATCAATTGAGTGTGAGCACCAACTAGACCAAAATGGAAAAAAAAAAAAAAGAATACAAAACAGACTATGCTTCTGTTTCTTAGGGACCAGCTTACCGAACTTCAGGGTAAGTCATTACTCTGTGAGTAATGAACTTTTTTGGCCAGCAGTTCACGCTGTTGAGCTGTGAAGGGGTTGCCATCTTTAGCCTGATGAAATCACTAATCTTTTGAAATACTATAGTCTATTTTTATGCTGTGTTTCAGAGCTGGAAGAGACCTCAGAGGCAATCTGTGTAGTAGAGAAAATAGAGCGTGGGACTTGGAGACAAGAATATTAAAGTTCACATTCCAATTTCTAGTACTTACTAGCTGTTTGACCATGGACAAGTCACTTAACCTCTGGGGCCTCAGTTCTCTTGTCCATAAAAATGAGTCAGTTATAGTAGATAGCCTTTAAAATCCCTTCCAGCCTTAACTCTATGATCCTATAATGTAGTCTAATGCCCTCATTATTATAAATGAGGAAACCGAGGCCTAGTTAGACAAGAGAAATGACTTGTTTGCTGTCATGCAGATTGTAAGCTGCAGAACTGGGTTTTAAACCAGATCTTCTTACTCCAAGTCCCATAGTCTTATACTACACCAGACTGTCTCCAAAATGACCCTGATTCTCTATGAGTAGAATTGTTTTTTTTTCAGATTTATACAGAGAAAGAAGATTTCATAACTCCCCATTATCAATTCATCATTCAATACTTACTGCGTACCTACTATTGTGCAAGGTACTAGTATAGGTGCTCTGGTGACCAGAGAGAAGTATGAGCCCCTTGCCCTGAGAGACTTTGTGCTGTAGTTGGGAGGCAAGATATAAAGCTAGGTACTAGACCTGTGATTTCACTGAAACAGAAAATTCCAAGATGCAGAAATTCTGTACCTTCTCTGCAATTAAAGTCTTAAAGAGTTACATAGAACACTGAGAGGGTGAGTAACTTCTCCAGGTCAGGAGGTTTTAGAGGTTCAGCAGTACAGAACAGTAGATAGAGAGTCGGCCTAGGAGCCAGGGAGGCCTGGCTTTATGTACTGCCTTAGATGGGATATTGATATTGAAATCTACATCTATCTCTGTATCTAATCTCTCTTTCTTTCTCTATGAATGCCCAGGGGTGTAAAACTGATTAGTAATGTAAGACAATAAATATCATTTAGTCAACCAAACATTTATTAAGTACCTACTGCATGCCAGGAACCGTGCTAAATGCCAAAAGAGGGAATATGTAGTCTCCCCTCAAAGAGTTAACAGTCTAATGGGGGAGATGACATGCCAATGAATGTATTGAATTATCGAATTGAATTATTTATAGGATATAGAGGAAATAATTAAATGTGGGAAGATGCTGGAAATAAGAGGGCTTGGTGGAGGTTTCCTGTAGAAAGTAGGATTTTAATTGAGACTTAAAGGGAGCCAGAGAGATCAATAGGTGAAGTTTAGGAGGGAGAGAATACCAGGTGTGGGGGCCAGCAAGAGAAAATGCCCACAGCCAAAGGTGTCTTACCTATGGAACAGTCAGGAGGTCAGTGTCACTGATCTAAGAGTAAAGGGTAAGAAGATTGGAAAGGCTCAGTTATGAAGAGCTTTGAATGTCAAATAAGGCATTTTGTATTTGCTCCTAGAGGCAATAGGGAACCAAGGAGTTTATGGAGTAGGGGGGTGACATGATCAGAATCTGCACTTTAGAAAAAATCAATTTAGTGTCTGAATAGAGCTGCTCAATAGAGCATTCAACCCAATGAGTTGAAGAAACATTACAAAGAAAAGTTTTCAAGGTAGAGCAACTAAATGGACTTGGGGGGCAAATGAGAAAGAGAAATCAAAGATGTCTTCAAGAAGCAACTCGGGTATCTCTCCATTTCTGTGTGTAACAGAGTGGAGACTATGCTGCCATAAGCCATCTTCTTCCATGCACAGTTTTGCTGCCTGGGTAGAGACTGTGTCTTATTTGGGTTGGAGACACTTTGTGCCTGGAGGCAGTTGGCTACAGTGCAGTGCTTCTCTGCCTCAGTGATTCTCTGCATTGTGGAAAGGTCCTTCTGCCCTTTAAAGAAAGATGGATGCTCTGTTTTTATGCCCCAGGACCTATGTTCCCTAAAACACAAAGGATTGACCTCTTGGTCTTTTGTGACTTATTAAAAAAAATTTTTAATTGGCTTTTTCTTCAAGTTTTTTGCCTCATGCCAATTCTTTTTTACATATTTTCTAATTTAAAAAAAAACCTTAATTCCCACCCTCCCCCCACCAGTTGTATTAATAAGTCTTAGGTTATATAGTAGAATATAGAATAGAAACTCTGGTAGGGCCGACCAAAGTGGAATGGTTTTGAGCATATGTTGAGTGAAGAGATGTGTGCCTGTAATGCCTGTAATCTGAGGCACAGGTTAGCTAAATACATCTATCTATCTATCTATCTATCTATCTATCTATCTATCTATCTATCTATCTATTGATATTGATATCTATATATTTATATATATTTGCACACATCTATCTACCTGCCTGTCTGTCTATATTTATATATCTTGAGCCAGGAGTCAGGAAGACTTATCTTCCAGGGTTCAAATCCAGCTTCAGATATGTACTAGTGGTGTGACCATGGATAGGTAACTTAACTCTGTTTGCCTCAGTTTCCTCATCTGTAAGGAGAAGGAAATGGCAAACTACTCTGATTTTTTTGCTAAGAAAACCCCAAATCAGACCATGAGGAGTCAGACA
>CM053587.1:144602130-144634892 GCA_028646515.1 Pseudochirops corinnae | reverse complement strand
TATACATATAGAAAGATTCATGGACAAGAGGATATATATCTATATATAACCACCCACATATATGTGCATGAATGTATGTATGCATACATGCAGGTAGCTGATAGAACTCACATGTGTATATGTGTATTTGCATATAAATGTATAAATACATGTGTTGAAACAGCTAGGTGACTCAGCTAGGTGGATAAAGCGCAGGGCCTAGAGTCAGGAAGACCTGAGTTGAAATTCAGCCTCAGGTATTTACTAGCCATGTGACCCTGGACAAGTCACTTAACCTTTGTTTGCCTTAATCTACTGGAAAGGAAATGGAAAATCACTCCAATATCTTTGCCAAGAAAATCCCATGGACAATAATATTGGCGTGTTATGGTACATGGGATCATGAACAGTCAGACATGACTGAGCAACAAATAAACATGTATGTGTACAGAGACTAAATTTGGCCAGGAATTGTAGAAGAGAAAAGTGATTTAGATCACCTTTAAAATGCAAAGGCCTTTAAACAATCCCAAACTACTTCTTGAATCAAAGACTCATCTGTTAAAAACCAGATTTCTTCAGGCAATTATTTGACTTCAAATCATCGAATGCCATAAGCTTCAAAGAACTGAAGTTGAGATAATCCCAAAGTCACAGAGGGGCACGTGGTGGGTCTGAGCAAGGCACAATAGACAACAAACTGGAAATTAAAAAGGAGAAACAGTATAAAGGCTGTCATCACAGAAATGTATGATGGAAACGGAAGATGAGCTGGTCATAGTGGGAGATACTGGTGAGTAATAAATGGACAGCCCGTGTCTCCCACTAGGATCCTTGCAATACCAAAAAAAAAAAAAGCCAGAGCATCACCATGATGCAGGGGATCAGGCGTTGGACTTTTGAGTCAACAAGACAAGGATTCAAATTCTGTCTACAAAGTTATTATGAAGCTCAAATGAGATAATGTCTACAAGGTATTTTGCAAATTTTTAAATGCTATATAAGTGTTGGTTATTATTATAGTCAATTCCGGGCCGGGTTCATTCTTTATCTGCAGTGTTTGACTAAGATATAGGTACTAATATAACAGTTCTAGGGACTATCCACCCATCTCCATGCTGGTCTATAAAAGAAGGAAACTATATCTATTTGTTTTTTTCTTTTCTGTGTAGATATCAGGACAAATTTTTGACTGTCTATGGGTTTCATTTAGTGCAGTGTTTTGGGAAGTGATACCATTGGCACAATGTCATTCACAAACAGATCCATCCATCAGAAGAACTTTCCCATTTATAGGGAATCCCTCTTGCTTATATAATCTTCACTGGACAGATTACAAGACAGTGACAATCACCTTTGGCACACATTTATCTCCCTTTTTTATATCTGACTTGATACCTATAATCAGATGTTTACTGAACATAGTCATCTCTGTTTCAACTTTTATCCTCTTGTTGAAGCTATATTCTATTCTAACAAAACAAATACTTTTTTATTGTCAGCTAATAATGACTATGGGGGGATCATATATTGTCTAAACCTTTTACATTTCAAAATATGGTCTACTACTGAATATTGCTTATAAAAACCTACCTGTTTCCTTCCTCTAGTTTCATCAAGGAGGCCTGCTATGGCTGTGTAGAATATTCCCATAAAGATATTATGAAAGTGGGAAGACCCTAAAGGAGCTTACTTTACAGGAAATAAGAAATTCATAACCTGGAGACCATGAACTTGGAGGAAGAAAAATGTGTGTATGTGTGTACATAGCATACATGTTATATAACATATATATTCACTAGCTTCATTTGTAATTCTATGTATTCTGAGGAAGCAACAGGAATAAATAAATACAAAATACGGTGCAAAAGCCTCAAAGAAGAGACCATACAGTAGCAATATTTAAGGAGTTTGAGAACAGTAATCACTAGGAGGATCAGTGAAGACTTCACAGAGCAGATGGCACCTAAGCAGAGCCTTAAAAGAAGATAAAGTTTCTGAAAGTTGGAAATGAACAGGAATAGCATTCCAAGAATCGAGGATAGCTTGTGCAAATGCAAAGAGGTGGGAGATAGCACATTGAGCCTGAGAAGCAGCAAGTAGTCCAGTTTAACTGGAACTTGTAAACTGAAACATGTAAAGGAAAGACAAGCTGGCAGCCAAATCGTGGAGGATCTTAAACACCAGGTTAAGGAACTTGTTTTATCCTCCTGACTCTAGGGCTGGTGCTCTGTTCACTGCACCACCTAGTTGCCCCCTGAACTTCTGGGGCAACCTTGAGGCAATAGGCAACCTTCGAACAGAGAAGGACCTTGGTCAGAGGTGTGTGTGTGTGTGTGTGTGTGTGTGTGTGTGTGTGTGTGTGTGTGTGTGATAATGTATGCAAAGCACTTTGGAAACTTTATGCGAATACACAGAAGAGAACAGAAGTAAGGGTAATATGGAGGTAACTTTGACAGACCTTGTCAATTAATTCAAATTGGGGGCAAGGGAGAAGGAAGAATTAAAGATGATTCCGAGGTAAAAACCTGGGTGAATGAAAAGCCTGTGAAAACATGAAACAAAAAAAATGAGAGAAAAAGAGGCAGAGAGAGAGAGAGAGAGAGAGAGAGAGAGAGAGAGAGAGAGAGAGAGAGAGAGAGAAGTTTGGAATTGATTGTGTTAGAAAGTAAAGGTGATGAGTTCCATTTTCAGTCAATTTTAATTGGATGTGCTAACTAGATGTCTGAGCAGGAATTTCACCCAGGACCAACTCCAGTGGGAGATAGCATCCATCCCTCTCCACCAAAAAAAAGATAGAAGATACAACGTTTGGCACACAGAAATGCTTAATAAATGGTTATTGACTAATTGTCTGACGTCCACAAAGCCGCAGATATTGACGTAGTGACAAGAGGTTTAAAGTCAGAGGACCTGCTCAAATCTTATCTGTAAAAGGGCATAATAATATTCTCATTACATAACTCTCAGGAGTTTTTGTGAGGATTAATTGAAATGTCAGTAATTTTGTTAACCTTAAAAGCACACATAAATGCCATACATTATTATAAAACTAGGGAATCTAAGGATACATGAATAGGATTTAATGCTATAATCAAATGAAATATGCAACAAAATTTACTTGGCATGTATTTAATGATGTGCATCACTAAATCATTACTGTGATATGTTCTAATTTGGCATGGATGACAAAGGCAAGGGAGGTGGGGAGGGGGAGAACCAAAGACAAACTTCATTTACCTCATGGCTTTGCCTGAAGCCAGTCCAGGGAGTATTATATTTGTTTTATCAGCCTATAACATCAAGTCCATACTCCTCAACCTGGTATTTACTTATCTATTTAGCCCAGTTCCTAGTTGTGATATTATCTGGCATGGCCTCGGGGTTATATCAGCAGGACATATCCTGATTGAATATTCCTTGGGCTGCAAGGATACTGTGTCTGAACTTTGAGTCACTGAGGTTGATTGTCTATCTTTTTGATCTCTCATATCTATAGTCTAAATCTCTCCAGTTAGGTCCGTTACTTGAAAATGAATTGTCATATTTTCAATGAATACTTAATTCAATATACTTCAAGGTTTGTGATTTTATAAGTATGGGTTATCTCTTAATGAGTAGAGATTGCATTGAATTTTTGTGGAAAAATTCATCATCCTGAAGCCAACCTGGGTGATAAGATTCTCCAAATAGTTCCTCAGATATCGCAATCCTCACTAGAACCTGCTGGCATCTAAGCTCCGTAAGAGCAAGTTATGTGGACATAAGTTATGTGAACATACTATCTAAGTGGGATATAAATGGAGGTGTCTACAAATGCAAACTCTTTATTACTAAAAAAAAATATCTCTTTAATTTATATGCCATTTCTTAACACATGAGGGAGAAGGAAAAGAATCAATATATTCTAAAATGTTTATAGCAGCTCTCTTTTTGGTGGTAAAGATCTGGAAATTGCAGGAATGTCCTTCAACTGGAGGGTGACTGAACAAGTTGTCATATAGGAATGTGACGAAATACTAGTCTGCTATAAGAAATGATGAGCTCAGAGACTTTAGAAAAACGTGGAAAGACGCATGACATAATGAAGAGTGAAATGAGCAGAACATTCTATTACAGTAATAGCAATATTGTTTTAAAAAAGACTTTGAGTATGGGGCAGCTAAATGGTGCAGAGAATAGAGCATTAGCCCTGAAGTCAGGAAGACCTGAGTTCAAATTCGACCTCAGACACTTAACACTTACCAGCTGTGTGATCTTGGGCAAGTCAACCCCAATTGCCCTGTCTTACCTCTTAAAAAAAAGAAAGAAAAAAGACTTTGAGTGAATAAGTTATTTTGACTACCATACATACCCAAATAAACCATAAAAGACTTATGAAGAAAGATATTTTCTGAATCCAGAGAAAGAATTGTTAAATGGAAGTATGTATAGAATAACTTTACATACATTTATGTCTATTTGTGTCTAATTGTAGTCATGAGGGGGATGTAGGGAAGAGAGAAAGGGAAAAAAATTTACATGATAATTTTATTGTATATTTGAAAGGAACTGCAAGATGTGCATAGCAGATTTGCAGTTTTGTGTGCAATCATCTTTTTTTATTGTAGTATGTTATGAAAATGCTTGTTTTATTCCATAAATTACAAACAACATAATTTTTTTAAAAAGACAACTTGGGCAGGATATGGATGTAAGAGGAATAATTTGTTTTTCTTGCAATCTTCCTAGCCACGCTTTCTCCTCTCTGGCTCCCATCTTTCAACAATAGGTTTCTTCAAGGATTTTGCCTTTTGAATAAAATGAAAGGCAGGATGAGTCAGGTGAAACACCGTACAAGAGGAAACAACCACAGTTATAGAATCAAGATTCCTGTACTGAAATCTCAGCTCTACCACTTACTAGCTCAGTTTTCTCATCTATAATCTCCCTGAGCTTCAGTTTTCCCCTCTGTGTTATGAGTACAATAATATACACATTGCACCACTCAGAGGGAAATGTCTTGTAAACCAGAAAGCACTTTCCCTGGTTGAGATTGGATTCAGCTCATTCCAAATGGGGCTTTCTTTTTTAGGTTCTCTATAAGTATTTCAGTTATACTCTAACAACAACATTGTAAAAATGAAAGATGACTTAAGAACTCTGATCTTAATAATTAACCAGAGCGATAATGCTGATCCAAGCTCCCTACACCCCTCCTGAGAGAGAGGTGATGAACTCAAGATGCAAAATGAGATGTAGTTTTGGGCATAGCCAATGTGAGAATTCGTCTTGCTTGACATGGCCTATTTTGATAAGGGTTTTCTTTTTCTTTTTTTTTTCCCTTTGGGTACGGGACAGCAGTAAGGTAGAAGAAAAAAATTAACAAATGCTTGTTCATTGAAAAAAATTAATTAATTTGATTAAGTACTATAGTCCTATTTTTCTCTGTTACTGTAGAATTTTTCTATTGAGGTACAAAAAGGGTATTCATTCTGCTTTTAGGGCAACATAGTATTTTAATTTTTTTTCAATTAAAAACCATTTGTTTTCTCTCCTTTCAACACCCTTCCACCACACACACACACACACACACACACACACACACACACACACACACACACATCATTGGGGCAAGGAATGAAAAGCAAACCCTTATGACAAATATGGATAGTCATGCCAAACAAACACCCACATTAGCAATGTCTGATTTGAAAGAGTTAGGTTAGCAGTCTTGAGGAAAAATTCTTCCAGGTAAAATTAAGAGAGATTAAATTCTAAAAACTCCCAGAAGCAACTAGGCAGTCACCACAAACAGAAAATTCTCATAGCTTAAAGATGGATAAGTTAACCATAGAGGTCTTAACACTGAAACTGAAGCACCTGATTTAGTAAAGCCTAGTAAGATACCAAGGAGAAAAATGAACATTGCCAAATTATTGGGAACATATTTCTTCTATTTCTAAGTCTCTTGTTGTCCATGTTCCACTTTCTTCTCCGATTAAGAGAAGTTTATCTTTTTTACCTCACAGAACCTGGCAAGATTATACTCCTAAGCCTTAGGAGGAAAAGCACCAACATCCTCATAGCATAAGGGTGAGAATACCATTACATCATCATCTGTCTTGGTAGCATGAAATGTCTAGATATGTGAAATGAACATCCAAGGGCTCAACAAACAAAAGACCTTTCTTTTCTCCTAATGATTGGAAGAATAGGTGCTGCCTGGTTTTAGAAGGGGAGGGCTAATCTCCATCTTAGAGCAAGAAAACTCCAGTGGGGGTTTTCAGGAAACACAAGCTGATCAGGCCAGAGAGAAGCCTGGCACAACTCAGCTGGAGTTCATTAATCCATTAGAGAAGGGTAGCCGAAATGCAAGAAAACCCTGGGTAGTTTATGGAATGATTTTGACTCTAATGTTCCTAGTGCTTTTACTCATCCAAAAGAAGGCCTGGCTTTTTTCCCCAAATAAACAAAAAGGAAAAATAAAATAAATTGTGTTTAAAATTGATCACTTGGGGAAATCTCCTCCGCCCTCTTTATCATGTACATTTCTGGCACTAAATGCCTAACCTTTTTCAGAGGAGCACCATGGCTTTGTTTTGTTTGGATATGATGCAAACCCCACCTCCATGAACAAAACTGAAACACCAGCTGTAGGGGGTGGGGGTGCCAGTTGCTGCTGCTCCAGCTGGCTCCTCACATCCCTCTATCCAAGCCAGATCAGACTTTTTCTGTTCCCTGGGGAGACATGATGATTTTCTTGACCTGCTTCAACCTTCCTTATGGTTGCATTGCTCCTAAAAAGGACTGGAGATCCAATGCTGTAAAGCATTCATATTTTTGCTATCCTATGTATAGATTTATTAGCCTGACACAAATAAACAAATAAATGGATAGATAGATAGATAGATAGATAGATAGATGATAGATAGATAAACAAACAGATAGATAAGTGAATAAATGAATGAATGAATGAATAAATAAATGAAAAAAGAAAGAAAGGAAGGAAGGAAGGAAGGAAGGAAGGAAGGAAGGAAGGAAGGAAGGAAGGAAGGAAAGAAAGAAGGAAGGAAGGAAGAGGTCAAGGTTAGCCACATGAATTTCATTCCCTACCCCTTCTCTCTTTCCTCTCCTTTCCTTTACACTCCTCTCCTCCTTTGCCCTCCTCTTCTTTTGTTCTCTCTTCTCTTCTCCTCTCTTCTCTTTTCTTCTCTGTCTCTCTGTACTCTCTCTTTCTCTCCATCCCTCCCGCCTTTCTAATGTCTCACCCTTTCTCCCTCACCAACCCAACACATCCAGAAATGTTCCAACTCTGAAGAACAACCATGGAACATAATGACATCTAGAAATGTGAAGGAGCTAGGGCTGGCTTTTGCACATGGTAGGCCCTGAATAAATATTTGTTGAACTGAAGTGAAGATTAGCACTATCTTCTAGACAAAATAGGTGGAAATTAGATGTAAATTGAGAATCACCAAAATCCTGCCTACCCCCAAAATATCTCCCTCGTCTGACTTCTAGGTTTCTGAAATTCCCACCCTATACCACAAAACCCTTTGGATTTAGGCATTGAATCTCCCCAAAGACACAATAAAAATAAATGCACATCTACATATGCTCCTGAGGGAGGGGCTAATACATTAGCTCTTTCATAACTGCTGTCCCTGTGGTAGCAAATCAATGATAGAGTGATCAGTTTAGAACAAGGAAAGCCTAAGTTGAAATCCTTAAAGACATTTATTTGCTATGCTGCCTTAGGCAAGCTGCTTAACCTCTAGGAGACTTTGTTTCTTCATCTGTAAAATGGGAATTATTATAATTCCTACCTAATAGGGTTGTTGTAAGTTCAAATGAGATAATAAATGTGAAGTGCTCTGTAAACCTTAAAGTACCATATAAATGCTAACTATTATAATGCAAAGCATTTTCCTCATAAAAACCCTAAATAATATAAATAGTATTATTCCCACTTTAGAGATTGGAAACCACTCCAGAGGAATTTGGTGATTTAGCCAGGGTCATATAGCTATGTGACCCTATGCTGTATAAGTGGCAAAACTGGGATTTGGTCATAGTCTCTCCTGACTCCTAGATTTCAGTGTTTTTTCCATAATACCATCCATAATTTTTCAGTTACCTAGCCCTCTAAGAAGGAAAATACAGTAGATTAATACTGACGAAAATAAGGTGGGTATAAAATGTCCAGGACATTGGAAATGAATAGAGTGTCACAGTAAGGAATAGCATCGAAGGCAGTTAGCTAGGTGGAACTGTGGACAGAGTGCTGAACATGGATTCAGGAAGACCAGAGTTCAAATCCAGTCTCAGACATTCATTAGCTGTATGACTCTGGGCAAGTCACTTAACTTGGCTCAGTTTCCTCATCTGTAAAATGGAGATAACAATAGTCCCTACTTCCCAGGATTGTTGTGAGAATAAAATGAGATCAAAAGTATTTAGTACATAGTTAAGAGCTATAGAAAATATTTGCTATTATTATTTTGATTATCAGAGGGCACTGAGAGCCTGGGTAAGGGCTGCATAATTCATTTCCAAAATCAAAATATCATCTTTAACTCTTACTTTCCCCATAAATCCAATCAGTCTTCAATTCTACCATTTCTTAGACCTATATAGATTTCGTGTCGGAAAGGACCTTAGAGATATCTATTTAAGGGGGGCAGAGCCGAGATGGCAAAGTAAAAGCAGGAATTTGCTTAAGCTCCTGTTCCGACCACTTCCAATACCTATTTAAAAAAATTACTCTAAACATATTTTAGAGCTATAGAACCCACAAAGTGACAGAGAGAAACAAATTCCCCTCTGAAGGCAGCCTGACAGGCCAACAGGAAGGATCTATTGCACAGGGCTAGGAGCCGAGCACAGCCCCGCATGTGCCGCACAGGCCCAGACCCAGGAAGCCCCAACCAGCGGCCCAGATCAGAAAAGACTTCAGGAGAGTGAATCACTAGCAGCTGTGGTGGTTTCCAGACTTCTCAACCCATAAATGCCAAAGAGAAAGTAAAAGATCAATAGGGAACTCTGCTGGAACTGGGTGAGAGAAGAGCATGGTCTGGCCCCTGCCCCCAGGGTGACAGGTGGTGGAGGTGAGCTGCAGCTGCAGCTGATGCTGTGTGGCTGCCTCTGGAGCTCCTGTACTATAGATCAGAGGGGGACCAAGTGACCATTCAGAGGGGAATCACTCTTGCTTTGACCTGCTTGGATCCAGGTCACAGTCGTGGGTGGTGGTACTGGGGTGAGGAACACTAGTGTGCCAGAGCTTGTGGTGGCTGTAGTGGGGGTGCCCTCCTCATAGCCCTGACAGTGACTGGGAAAACCCTAGCTCTCTCCACTCTGGAAGCAGAGTTCTACCCTGGCAAAGAGCTCAAAAGTCAAGTAATTGGCTGGCAAGAAGAGCAAACAAAGGAAGTGCAGTCAGACCATAGAATCCTTTTTTGGGGAAAAAAGAGTATCAAAACATGAAATCAGAAGAAGACAACAAAGTCAAAACTCCTGCATCAAAAGCTTCCAAGAAAAATGTGAACTGGTCACAGGCCATGGAGGAGCTCAAGAAGGATTTCGAAAATCAAGTAACAGAAGTGGAGGAAAAATTGGGAAGAGAAATGAGAACAATGTAAGAAAATAATGAAAAATGAGTCAACAGCATGACTGAAGAAAATAACACTTTAAAAAATAGACTAACTCAAATGGCAAAAGAGGTCCAAAAAGCCAATGAAGAGAAGAATGCCTTAAAAGAAGAATTGGCCAGATGGAAAAGGAATTTCAAAAACTCACTGAAGAAAATAATTCCTTCAAAATTAGATTGGAGCAAATGGAAGCAAATGACTTTATGAGAAATCAAGATTCTATAAAACAAATCCAAATGAATGAAAAAATAGAAGGCAATGTGAAATATCTCATTGGAAAAACCACTGACCTGGGAAATAGATCCAGGAGAGATAATTTAAAAATTATTAGACTCCCTGGAAGCCATGATCAAAAAAAGAAGTCATCTTTCAAGAAATTATCAAGCACAATTGCCCTGATATTCTAGAACCAGAGGGCAAAATAGAAATTTAAAGAATTCACCAATCGCCTCTTGAAAAAGATCCCAAAAAGAACACTCCTAGGCTATATCTACTCAAATCCCCTCATTGGAAAGTGAAGATACTGAAGCCTAGAGAGATTCAGTATTTTGTCCAAGGTCACACCAGCATCAAACAGCAAAGTCAAGTCCAAATCCAGTGCTCTTGCCATTGTTCCACTATCTTTAGCTACAAGAGCTTGAAGGATCTGGGCTATCATTTGCATGAGTACTACCTTCCCTTGTACTGAACCTTTCCTATCCCCTTATCCTGTGCTCTTTTTATAAGGGTACCCACCCATGGAAGTCTTTTCTCTGGGTTTTTAAATACTTTGTGCCACCATTGAAATACTGCATCATTAGCTGCTTGGAGGCAAGGATTATTTTGCTTGTTTGTATTTGTGCCCCCAGGATTTGGCATAGAGCCTACAATAGAAAACACATCAATAATTCTATCTCATTCATTCATAATTCAACCCTCACTCCAGAGCTATAACCTGCAATTTTTGTGCCTGGAGAAAGCAGCATCTGAGATGTGAAAATAATATAAAAAGTAATTATGAAAAAACCCAGTTATGTGGGAGGTGGAATGAGCTACTATTGTAGTTAAATCAGTCAATGAGCATTTATTCAATACATGCCAGACATAGTACTAAGTTCTGGGGATACAAAGAAAGTCAAAAGACAATCTCTGCTCTGAAGGAGCTCAAAGTTTAATGAATAATACCATGTGCAAATATGTACAAACAAGATATATACAGGATAAACTAGAGATAATCAACACAGGGAATATTTATAAATAGCAATGTTAATCCTCTGATAGCTTCCTAGTTTAACTAATTTCTTGCAAACTAGATATTAATATCAGTTTTTTTTTACATGCTGCAGAAGTATAAATGTTACATCACCCTCTATACTCCACCCTGGGGAAATGTCCCAGTTGTCCCACCCTAGTTGTAGCTCTAATAATGAGAAAGGAATGGAAAAAGTACCTAATTATCTGTAGAGAACTTTGTAGCAGCTCGGTAGCAAGTTAATTAACCCAGAATACCTGGGGGACATTATGGTTAGATTTGACTTGGATCAATGTGCCACCAAGGGCGTGCTCATCAGATAAAATTATAAGCACGCTCACACACACACACACACACACACACACACACACACACACAAAACACCCTTAATGGACAGTAACCAAAAGACATTTTAGCAAGTTAAAGCTAGGAGGCACAGTAGATAAAGTGCTAGCCCTGGGTTCAGGAATATCTGAGTTTAAATCCAGCCTCAGATACTTACTAGCAAATGTAGACCATGTCAGGAACAACTTTCTAGAGATGAAAATCTTCCCAAAGTGGAATTAGCTGCCTGGACAAATGATACACTTTCTTTTTGGAGGTATTCAAGCTAAGACTAGAATACCGCTAGTATGGATTCTTCACAAGTATGGTTTAGACAGATGGTCTATTCCAACTCTTAAATTCTATGATTCTGTTATCCATTGATGTAAGTCAACGTTGTTCCTATTATTGAAAGACAAATGGTGGACAAACAGAATACTTTTGGGGATTTGAAATGAATAGCATTTCCCACTTAAGCAACAGAGAGTATGGTCATTGCACTATCCCATTTTAAAATGAAGCATGCTGCCTTGAGAACATCAAATTATCCTTCACTCTAGTCCCATTTCATTTTGGTTTATTTTTGATTCCTTTGTTCTTTTGGCTGGGCATAATGACATGTCTCTAGGCTTCTATTCAGGTCTACTTTCTGACTACTAAACTTATAAAACCTAGCCTGCACTCTTAATGCTATTATTATTATCATTATTTATTATTATTATTATTATTATTTATTACCTGGTGTCATGGGTGGTTGCTGGCCTTGTAGTCAGAAAAATCTGAGTTCGAATCCTGCCTCTGACACTTACTAGCTGTGTGGCCATGGGCAAAGTACTTAACCTCTCAGAGTCTCATGTGTATATAATACCTATAATCATATCAAAATCAATAACACAGCATCAAAAATGTTGCGAGGATCAAATGAGATTTTATATAACTATTGCCCTTTCGTTCTCAGGGTGATTCTTCTCATAACTCTTTATTTATTGTCCCTGAATGTCATATTTCAACAATTGCTTCTTTTTCCTTTGTTTATATTTTCACACTTCCTGTCCTAGTTCCCTCCAACCCACAGCTCCCTTGGCTATTCCTTCTTGACTGCTTGAAGAAGGTGGATTACATCTACCCCTTCCCCCATCCTGCTCTCCCTCTAGTATATCAGTTTATTGTGGGAGGGCTCTGGAGATGATCTGGAGGGTTCAAATGTTTT
The DNA here is from genome assembly GCA_028646515.1 of Pseudochirops corinnae. Lineage (NCBI taxonomy): Eukaryota > Metazoa > Chordata > Mammalia > Diprotodontia > Pseudocheiridae > Pseudochirops > Pseudochirops corinnae. The sequence continues at coordinate 144,622,519 of CM053587.1, read as the reverse complement.
AATTTTTTTCAGGAATAACAACTGACATTCTTTAAGTGTTCCTATATCTTCTAGCCCAAGGAGACCACAAGCTTCTCACAGGGACCATGCATATGCCAATGTTTTCTCAGGAAGTCCTAGACTATGTTCCCATGAAGAGTAGAAGTAAGAAGGTGAAAAGGAGTGATGTGTGATGAAATATGTCTACCTATAGATAGGAAAACTAAGGAAAAGGAGCTGTTATTATTCATGTGTTTTAGGACATGGAGTCTTAAACAGTACTGGTAGACAATCCTCCACATCAAATTTTGGAACTGGAAGGAATTTATTTTTATCATTTTTACTGATCTTTGATTTTATTTCTCTAGTCCTTTCTTGTAAAATCAGTCAAATTACACCTTGCAGCCCAGATGAATAGAAAAGGCGGACCAAGGTGGACCAAGAGAATACTAAACCTAGAATCAAGAAAGACTTGTTTCCCTATTTGCTTTTGGAACCTACTAGGGGTGTGACAATTTCCCCATTTGCAAAAGGGAGATAATCATACACCTGCAATCCCAACTCCCAGGGGTGCTGTTAGACTTAAATGAGATAAAATATGTAAATTAGGTTGTAAACCTTAAAGTTCTAATTATGTCAGTTCTAATGATTGTTATTTTGTTGCTATCATCTTATTGTTACCTGTCTAAAGATAAAATAAGATGATGGCTGTAAGGCACTAGTTAGTAAGGCACTAGATAGATGTAAATAAATACACTTTAGAGTTCGTATCTATCCAGACATCTGTTTCTTTACTATGCTCACCATGATTCTTCATACTGTTGTTATTTTTTTTACATGCAGTTGGGACCTAAAAGTCAAGCATCCTTGCTCAAGTAAATCACATGCACTCCTGCCCTGCCTTGACACAGCCCTGCAGACATATTTTGCTGAGCACCAGCATCCCACCCTGAGCACTCTCTTTCTTTAAAGTGTTGATGTAAAGTGGTTTCATCATGTATGCCTTGATCATTTCCCCTGGAATGTTTCAAGTCATTCAAAATCCATTCTTGTTCACAAGTTGCTGAATCGCTCATTCTTTCCATATACATTACCTTTCATTCCACAGTCTTGTCTTTGGCCTGACTAAAATTTGCAGTGTCTCGCATTCAGAAGAGCACTCACATCCCAGCCTTGCAGTAATGTCTCAGCATACAAGCAGCACCCTGACCCAAAGGACACCAGCATTTCTTGAGAGAGCCAGATACACATCAAGCATCCAATAGGGTAAACCTTCTCAATGTTACTGCACTAACAGTCCAATTCTCCTGAATGTGGCAGGGGAGCTTTCTGGCTTACCTGAAGATGCTTCATTTCCAGAGAGTGTTGAGGACATCCTGATTCTATGAGCTGACCCAGCATACTTTCCTCTCTTTGGTAACATGCCATATTTTTCTCCTTTAAATTCTTCTTCATAATCCTCAGTGACTTCCTGAACAGGGTTACCCTAACCCATTGAATTTCTTCATGATGTCAGTAATCTCTACCTGCAGGGGTGAGTACTATACTGTCCTACATTCAACTAATTATATTTCCCACAAAATTATAGATTTTCATATTAAAAGCAAATTCTTCAAAATACTAACCCTTCTTCCTTAGCTTGCTAATTTTCTTTTAAAGAAAACCTACAAGAAATCTGATGAAACAGTATATAACATTTCTCTAAATATCCAACTCTTCCCAGAGAAAATGTGAAAAGGGTACATGGTCTTGAGATTGGATCCCAATAAAATCATCCTGACTTTCTTAGGTAGTTTCTGTTGAAATACAATTGTTATCTTTGATGGTCTCCAAAATTGTTTTGGAGTGAAGGGGGATGAAATGTAGAAAATTTGCTTTTTTTTAGTTATGCGAAGATGAAAATAAGACTTCTTCTTTTAACAAATAATTCAAAACTGTAAGACTTTCACACATCATACAGTCTATTTAATGTCTTCATTGAGAAAAATTCAAATGAATATGAGTGAAAATTCTATCTAAAATTTGGTGAAATTATGTGAAAATATGTCTAATAGAATATTAGTTGCCTTTCTTGAGGGTGACTCACTTATATATGAAAAAATAGCAATTGTTGCATTGCTATATCTTGTAGTCAAAGACTCTATAAATAGCTTCTCCCCTCTATTAAGCTACAGTATTAGTCTTTGTGTACAGACCAAATTTAGGTACCGGTAGTCTTCAACTTGAATACAAAATGAATAGCCAAGAACAACTGGTGACCACAGGAACTTGCCTTCCCTTTCTTATACCTTACTTAAAATCTCTCCTCTTCCTTCTCCTTCCCTCAGCCTGTTACTATCTGAAAATATTCCCCAATCCAAACCTTGTGCTTCTCATATTTATCCAGGATCAATCCAGCTTAGAAAGGGTCTGTGATGGGAGGAAAGATAGTGGCCAAATGGGAGAGGGTAGATAAAACCTACCCACTCCTCCCTCTTCCACTTCCACAAGTGGAAGTGGAGACTGCCCCACAACTAGTCTCCCGTACTCCCATCTTACTCTCTTATCAACCCCTACCAATTAGAGCTTCCATCCTGTTCTTCCCTTGAAAATTCACCTCCACTCTTGGGAACTGATGACCTACCTAGCTAGCCTGGTAGGGTTTTTTGCTGAAATACAAATAAATCTAAGGGCCAATCTCCCATATATCAATATACTATTTAGCACCTCTAAGAGCCTCTTCCTTCTTTTAGCTGAGAGGAAAAAGTGAAGGGAGGGGATCCTTTGTCACAAGCACAAAATATTCTTTACATGCCTGAAAGAGCTTCTGGATGATAGCTAAAGTCAGAATTGTTCTATTCCTTCACAGAGACAGGAAAGAGAAGAAATACTGACTGGATATAACAGGTGTTATTAACAGAAAGGGAAGCAGATGGGCTAATCCTTGAGGCCTCCAGGGATAGAAGAAAGGATGGAGTCCAGAGATCCTGACAAGGAGTTTACACAGGCATGAGTCCCAATTCCCACTCCCCACCCCCAACACCTCCAGCTCCATCTGAGCACACACACAAGCACATAACCCACTCCATAGTCTTGATCTTCTGGACCCTCTATCTCTGTTCCTAACCGTCGTCACTAATTCCCAATTTTCTTTCTCTCACAATGCCCTCCAAGCCACTTCCTGGGAATGAACCTCTTTCCAATAAAACATAGCTACCTTCAATGACTTAGAGGTGGGAGAGTTCAGACTTTAACCATCCAGCTACTGGTGAACGTAGAAAGAGGGTGAATATTCAATGCATTGTGACAAAACAGAGAGGTGCCCGCAATGTCTCAAGCTATAGCTCTCAGTGCATCATCCTGTAAAATAATAACCACACATTTTGATCAAGTGCCATAACATTATTAGTTTTATTTTATGCTTCAGATGCATTATGGATTAAAGCCCATTTTTTTCTGGGCTGGCCTAGTATTTTAAGCACATTTTATAGCAATGATCCAAAGGAGAAAAACATCTAAGTTTCAAACAACTAATTTTCAGAACTTACAGAGCACATCCCATTCATAAAAAGAAACTGCATATGTGATACAAGGTTGAAGAGATTCATAAAAAATGTATCATGGGATTTTAAGTGATAATATCCATTTATCTTTGCATTTTTTTCTTTCTTTCTACTTAAATTTTATACAATGAAGCACTGAATTACTGTATTGATTGGGTTATGAGGTTTTCTGATTAATTGAAAATTTTTAAATCCTTTAGACAATTATCCACTGTATTTGAATGTTTTTAAAAATGTATTAATGTATCTTTCTGCCTCAGTAAGTATGGTGAATAAAACCAGACATTTCCTTTGTAAATGAGGATCATTTAGTAGTGCCACAAGCTTGTCATTTTGATTGCAAATTCTATATATCAAAAAGTACAATAGTTGCAGATATGGAAATACATATAGGAAAGTGGACTGTTAGGGCAATGACATAAACTGGAAATTGTTTTTGTTTTTGTTTGATCTTCTTGTTTGCTTTTCCAGTTTAAACTTATTGCCCAGCAGAGGGGTCTTATTATTTGGACTCATTATTTGAAGTTATATCTCATCTTTGCATTCATATGTAATATTAATTACATTTCAATGTAGCAGGAATACAATTCATTTATATATGTTTTATCTACTGTGATGGTAAGGGAATTTGAAGATCTTCTTTGACCCTTAATAGGCCTAGGGAATTTGAAGATCTCCCCTGCCCCTTAATGGGCCTTATTTGGAGCCCAACGAGAGAAGTTTTCTTAGGGGAGGTTTGTTTTTCAAGAAGGCCCACATATTTTGTAACTTTGTAATTGGACAGTGGGTCATGAAGGTTATGATGTTCTCTGACCCTGGAGAAGGCTATGTATACCTCTGAGGTGAGGTTTTGCTCTGGGGTTCACTTATGGGAAGAGTTGTGTGATTTGGCCAGATGAGACTCTGGACAGACATTGAGCCCCACAGCTTTGGTAATTCTCTCTCTGGTATCTAACTATGTAGGTATGTGATGGTCAGACAGCTAGAAGCCTGTCTGTTGGTCTGTTGAATTGTGTTATTTTCTATGTCTGTATTTTTTGTCTGCTTGTAACTTCTGTTTGTATTTATTTGAAGTTCAGGGCGCTGACTTTCCCCCTGGAACTAGGTAAATGATATATATTTGATTTAACTAAGATCGTTAACCCCTTTTAAGTTGCTTTCCTTTAGAAAAGCAGATCAAAGAACGTGTGCTAGCAGCCATCCTGAGTATGCTAGAGTGCTTACTGTTACATCTGCCTGCATCCTTCTGCATTTTATGAAGTAGGGTGTTACAGTATTAATACCATGAGAAAAAATCTTTCAGTGTCACAAAAATTTCAGTGTCAATGTTGATACAACTGTAGTGCATACATCTGGAATTCTTAATTGCCAACAAGATTCAACTGTCTTAGATTCAGGAGAGGCAACTGTACTATTTTTAACATTGCTATGAAGAACTTGACCTTGGATAGTCCTAACTTTAAGTGTATACCTTTGAAGAATTAATGGCATAATAACAGATAGATTTAGTTTTTCTTTCATTTTAACTTCTTTACAAGGAAGAGAGAACTCTACTAAGTCGAGGTAAGAATATATTTCTCTTTGAGAGGGAGGCAAAGACAGACAGGGAGACACACAGAGAAAGAGAGAATGATTTAGTCCCTGCCCTTGATGACTTGACATTTTATAGGAAACATTCTATTTTACTTCATAGCTCACCACTTTGGGGCACCTAAGGGTGAATTAAGTTAATTCCTAGGATTATTTTTTTTTTAAAGGATCAGGTATAGCATTCAATAGAATCAACCTCTAAGTCCCAGAACCTTAATGTTGGAAAGGACCTCAGAAGTCATTTAAGTCCTTTCATGTGAAAAAGAATTCCCTCTCCAATATATCATAAAGTTATAATATAGCCTTTGCTTGTAAGCACATTATACTCAAGTGCTAAGAAGAATCACCTTGCACTAAGTTTAAATGAACTCCTAGTAACTTCTAACCATCACTGTTATTTCTACTCTCTCAGACCAAACAGAATAAATCCAAGCCCTCTCCCACATGAAAGTCTTCCAAATATTTAAAGATATTCACTATGTCCCCCTAAATCTTCTCTTCTCTAGATAAGTACACCCAGCACCTTAAAACTATCCTCACATGACATGATTGTGGGACCCTTCACCATACTGATTGTCTCTCTAACTTTTTAATGTCCTTCCTAAAGTGGGACACCAAATTCGAATACAATGGTCCAACTGTCCAGTCTGACCAAAGCAGAGTACAGAGGGTTAGCTAAGACAAGTGCCTAGTCCTAGACACTGTTCCTCTCTTAATTAAACCTAATTGCTTCCTTCCTTCTTTCCTTTTTTCCTTTCTTCCTTCCTCCCTCCCTTCCTCCCTTCTTCTTTCTGTCTTTGACTTCTTTCCTTCCTTTCTCTTTCTTTTTGTCTTCCTTTATTCCTGTCTCTTCCTTTTGGTCTTCCTTCCTTTTTTCCTTTCTCTTTCTCCTTTCCTTCTCTCCTTCCTCCCTTTCTCCTTTCTTTCTCTTTCTTCCTTTTTTCTTTACTTTCTCTTTTTTTCCTTCTTTCTGTCTTTTTTCCTTCCTTCTTTTCTTTCCTTTTTTTGATGACTATGCACACTATTTACTCATAGTGAGCACTCAGTCCTTCAAAAACCTCAGATGTTTTTCAAACAAATTGCTGCCTGGCTGTTCCTCTCTCATCTTGTAATTGTATTAACGCTTATTCCAAAGGTCTCGATCATGTCTTATTTCTTGCTATTCAAGAATACCAAGAGAGAGTGTGTCAAACTTGCCAATGCTGAGGTGGTGCAGTGGATAGATCACTGATCTTGGAAACAGGAGGATTCATCTTTGAGATTTCAAATCCAGCCTCAGACACTTACTAGCTGTGTGACTTTGGACAAGTCACTTAACCCTGTTTATCACAGTTTCCTTATCTATAAAATGAGCTGGAGAACAAAATGACAAATCACACCAGTATCTTTGCCAAAACAAAACCAAAAACAAATAGGGGCAGCTAGGTGGTGCAATGTATAGAGCGCCAGTCCTGGAGTCAGGAGGACCTGAGTTCAAACACTGCCTCAGACACTTAACACTTAATAGTTGTGTGACCTCAGGCAAGTCACTTAACCCCAATTGCCCTGCCTTCCACCCTCCAAAAATACCAAAAAACAAATAAAGAAAAAGAAAGAAAACCCCAAATAGGTGTCACAAAGAGTCAGGCATGAGTGAAACAGCTCAACAGCAACAAGAAAATATAGTCAGGTCATAGCATCCAACAGGCAGGATTCCTACAGCTGAATTGCAATATTAAGGCTCAATTCTGATGGCACATTTTTCCCCTGCCAAAGTGAAGTTTTAGCTCCAAGTGCTGCCAAATGACAGATAGTAGGATTTCTTGGGGATTCACATATTTCCACTCTCTAATTTTTGCTTAATCATCCCCCAAAAAGAATCTTTGTGAATCATGTGTCTGCAGTGAATGAAAGAAAATTGTTCTCACAAACTTTCTAATCTTTTCGGTTTACACTTGGGTACAACCTTTCAAAAATTTACCTTCTCTGGCTGAAACTTTCAGTTGAACATAATGATTTATTTATATTTTTCTTGTTGCTATTGGCCTTTTAAGATTTGGATTTTTTTAAGGCACTTAATATAAAATAAACTCACACACACTGATAAGTTTGAAGCGCAGCAGTATTTTAAAACCACATGTTTACAATGAAACAGGGAGAGCTTTGAAATACTCAAATCCAAGCTAAGCTCAGGATAAAACTAAAAAGGTTTAGAAATATATCCATGGTTGAGAGTTTGGATCTGTGCATATCGTTTGCCTTATTTCACTTATGTGATGGAAAATCCCCAAAGCTACAAAAATGAGATCATATGGAGAAAAGAAATCATCCTGAGACTGAGGGTTTCCATCCACTCTCTCTGAGTGGCCTTCCTGTCCTTGTCCCCATTTTCTGTCCTTTCACTTCCTTTACAAGGATGCCTTTTTTCCCAAATGAGTGCTGAACTTGAACTTCTCCCACATTTGATAGCTTTTGAAAGTGGTAGGAGGGGAAACTCTCTTAATAATAGCATGACACTGATTTCATTTCAGTATGGTTTTGCAGATTTGCATTGATTTAAGTTTTAGTGCCATCAATTAAAAGCAAAAAGCCCCAATATGCTTAAAGATATATACTCCTACACACACTGAAGACTTAAGTTTAAAAAAATAACAATGGACTCAAAGGACACTTCTGATATAATCATGCTGCAATGTCAGGTTAGCAAGTTGACTTTCAAATAGGATACAGTAAGCCCTGTCATGATTGTCCCGGATGATGCTCTATGAACACTACTTTAACTTTCCACATTTGCTGAAAGTGACCACTCAATTGTTCAGTTTCTATTTTTTTTTTTTTCTGTTTACTTCAGACAAATAAGCTATAAGTTGGCGAGATTCTTGAATTGCATTTTCCTTCCTGGCCACTTGAGGGAATCAGACTATAGAAATGGCAGAGATTTGGGTCTTTATTCCAAAAAGGCCTAAGGATAAATATTTATTTGTTACCGAAAGGATCCTAATTTCACCTAAACCTCAAGAACATCATAGGGTACAAGTTCTGAAATAAATTACCCTTTATATATGAAATATCCAGCAGGAAGAGAGAAATTGCTGATAAATGAGAGTCCTGGGAGTTCCTAAGTGAGGTCCCTCTGTACAATTTATGATTGGGCACTCTTGGACTTCAGAATGATTAATACAGTTAATTCTCAGTAGAATAAGAGCTGTTTTAGCCCAGGAGAGAACTGCATATGACTGTTTATAGAAGGCGATAACATCAAAGTAACCCATGGCTTGTGTTAAGCAAATACAGAATTCTGGGTCAGTGCAAATTAATCCTAAAGGAGTAAGGAAAAGTTCTTAATGACTGTGAGATCTATACATTATCACTTTTCATACAAGTAGTAGAAAATGGTAGAACTATTAATGAGATTTGCAAATGGCCTCACTCACTACACTGTGTCAGCAGCTGTATGTTAGCTAGGGTGTTCTCCATTAAAGAGTCCCATTATCTATACATCTGCAGCTTTTTTAATGAAGTGTAGAAGTCTGTGAAATTTTTTAATTACTCTTTTTGGCATCTGAATCATTTTAATATTGTGTTTCACAACAAAATATGAGGCCAATCACATTATACTTTATATATTCTTACACTTTAAGTGGCTGTGTAGATTGATGAATTAAAGATTGTTGTTCTCTTATCTATGTTATATAAAACAGATGTTATTTTCAAGGGCAATTCACAAGAGTTTTTTTTTTTTCAAATGATGCCCGTTGGTGAAAAACTATACATTACTTTGTTTTCAAGAGGTCTAGGAACTAAATAAGGAGATGGTATAAAGAAGAAAGGGTAAGTATATATGGCATGCATTAAATTTAATGTGTGTAATAAATAGTCATCACATACAGGTTTTTTAACCTAGGGAATTTTGTATAAATGTGAGGGTAGATGTCAATTTATTAAGACAGAAACCTGAGAGCTTCAGAGGTTTGAATTTTTGTTTAATATACAATTTGATTATTCTAACACATTTTAGGAAAAATACTTTTTCTTATAGAACTTTTCTGATATATTTGGATGTATACCGTTTCTCTCCTACCTCTGCAGTATATTAAAATGATGTCTCTTCTCAAGTGTTCACAGTAACAGAGAGCAAGGATAGGGTTGACTGAAATCTACCAGTGTGGGGATTTCAAAACATTGATTTCCATATCAAGTTCAACTTCAGTGGAAGGGATACTTTCTCATTTAGGAGTCTAAGAGAACAGGGTTCTGCTACTTTTAATGTAAGTCCTACCATTAATTTTCCTTTTATGCACAACCTTGAAGAAGTCGTTTAACTTTTGGGGGGGGAGGAGGCAGGAGGGGTGTCTCAGTTTTCTCATATTTAAATGAGGTTGCTTGCATTCAACGATTTCCAAGGTCCTGCTCCACCTCTATGATTCTATGATCTATGAAACTTCCTCCTTCCACATTAAACTTTTTACCAACTTCAAACAAGTAGGAAATTGACCAATTAAGGTTTCACCTCCTTTCCCTTATACTTACCCCTGAGTATAGGTTTTAATAAGCAAAGAAATGTTCAGTCAGCAGTCTGAGGGTGAAGGGGGAGGAGAAGTAGCAAGGGGTAATTCACAAACTTTTTAATCTACCTTCTGCTGAGTCGTTCAGAGCAGGCTGGGGTTTGAAAAAAAACTTTTAGAAAGGGAAAATGCAATGAAGGACATCACTTTTAGTAGAAGTGGACTTCTACATTTTCAAGATTATTTGACTAATGGGAGGAAGCCTCTAAAACCAGGGCCCTGAAAAGAAACTACAAGGATAAATCATTGAATCTACTTTTCAACTAAGAATATAGACTCCCTTACCCTGAACATGAGCATGAACAAAGTTAACCTAATGGAGACCCCATAGAACATTAATGACTTACAAGTAGGTCCCATTTAGCACAAATAATGAGCCCCCTGAAGTGTTCATTACTCAGATTTGCCCTGTGTATGTCCCTTGGGCTGGAAAAATTACCAAAAATTACATAATTATAACTTTGAATAGTGTGAATTCCAATACACATGACTTAATCTCAGAGGATTCTCTATGTGTACTAATTGGGACCCGGCTATAATGTTAAGTAAAGTATGCTTGTTTCAGGAGAGGTATGTGAAATTAGGAATTGGTATGCTCTACGATGAATGAAAAGTATTGAAAGACTTATCTTCTTTACATCAAAGCATAGAACCGGTGGCCCATAGGTAGTGCTTACTCACCCTTGAAGCAGGCGCGTGGAATTGTGGTAGTCATGAATACATCTATTTATGACAGGTTTTTAGGCAAAAATATAAAAAACTTCAGGTATTTGATTCTTTTCATGAAATTGCTTTCTATCTTTTTTCCTGTGTCCGTGATCAGTCTCAGGATTTGGATTCTTGTAGCTGGTGCTGTCTATGACCATTGGCTTTCCATATTTCTAGGAGACAACTTAAGTCCAACATTAACAATGTAAGTTTCCCCAGAGCTCAGGTAGGTCTGACCATGTCACACCTCACCCTCTCACTCAGTAAACTCCAGTGGCTCCCTATAACCCTCAGGATCAAATTCTATTTGTCACTTAAAGCTCTTCACAACCTGACCTCATCCTACTTTATTCATTTTATTCCTCTCCACATACTTTTTCAATCCATCCAAACTGGTCTTACTGTTCCTCACTCCATTTCCTGTCTCCATGACTTTGCACTGGCTGTAGGCCAAACCTGCAAAGTTCTCCAGCCTCACTTTTGACTGTTGGAAACCCTTATTCTCTTTCCTGACAATCCCTCCCCCCTCCTCCCACCACCACCATCAAGTACTAGTGGTTTCCACCACAAAAGTTACCTCATATCTTTTTTTGTATATCTCTTGTATGTACCTATATATGTGTATATTGTCCCTGTCAGGGAATTTCTTAGCTTGAATTCCTAGAGGACCCAAGAAGAATCTCTCCATAGCAGGTCTATAAGACTGGAAGTCAAATAAAGAAATCTGAAAAGAAAAGAAAGTTATTAGCATTCTAAGGAAGACCTTAAAAGCTTCCTAGGTCACAGATTTAATTTACATAATTTTTTCAGACCTGCCAACCAACAACATTCTACAGTATTTGAATGGACCAATGGGTTATCTATCGTGTGTGTGCGTGTGTGTGTGTGTGTGTGTGTGTGTGTGTGTGTGTGTGATATCTCTTAAAGAACAATGATCTGGGAAGTTCTTCTCTGCATGTTGGGTTTTGTGAAGCCAAAGATTGTCTGGGAGAAACAGGGTTTTCTTTGTTATTTAGTCTGCAACAGAATGGAAGAATGATTGTAATTCAGTCAAACAGCACATTTTGAAAACAAGGTTGTTTTTGTTGTTCTTTCTCAATACCCCTCCTCCATCAAAATGTAAGCACCTTGAGGGCAGGGACTGTTTCATTTTTGTCATTGAATCCCTAACATCTAGCAAAGTGCCTGGCACACAGTTGGCACTTTCAAAACACTGTTAATTAATTCATTTTTTATAATTCTATTTTAAATCCAATAACCATCAATAAAACATTCAAAAATACAAACACAGATTTTAAATGTTCATAACATAAACCTTAAACTGTTCTATGTTTTTTTAAATGTGTATGGAAATTAAAATATCTTGTTGATCTCCATGTACTGTCCCACTCCTCTGAATGAATGCTTTTTTCTCCTCAGCAGCCCTCTAGATTTTTTTGTTCTTGTTATATTCAGGCAAAGTGTGTGTTTTGGGGGCTAGAGTGGGGCAGACTAGGACACTCTGTGATGAACTGCACCACTGGCCCTTTCTCTGAGGGAAAAGCAGTGTGTTGGTATAGTCAGGCATACCTGACACATGTTCTATGAATTCCTATGTTATTATTCTTATGGACTCAAGAAGACCTGTGTTCAAATTCTTCTCTAGGCACTTATTAGCTGTTTAACCCTTAGCCTCAAATTCCTCAATGGTGAAATGAGGATAACACATTCCTCTCAGCCTTCTTGTGAGGATCCCAATATATACATATACATACATATGTATATGTATACACACACACACACACACACACACACACACACATATATATATATATAATACACACATATATATATATATAAAGTACTTGGCAATCTTCAAAATTCTATATAAATAAAAGCTATCATTATTACTACGTATTATTATTATTAGCATATATATATACATATATATGTGTGTAGTATGTGTATATACACACACACACACACATACACACACATATGATAGAGCACTGGTCTTGGAGTCAGGAAGATCTGAGTTCAAGACATTTTAGGCCTCAGACACTTTCTTTTTTTTTTTAATTTTGCTTATTTTATTTTTTCTTGATTACATGTAAAAACAATTTTTAACATAACATTTTTAAAATTTTGAGCTCCAGATTTTTCCCTTCCACCTCCTCCACCCTCCTTCTCAGACACTTTCTAGCTGTGTGATCCTGGGCAAGTCACTCATCTGTAAAAAGAGCTGGAGAAGGAAAGGGCAAACTATTGCAATAACTTTGCCCCCCCCCCAAAAAAAAAAACCCAGATGGGGTCGGTCACAAAGAGAGGAATGCAACTGAAAAATTACTAAATAAAAAAAATATTATTATTGTTAGTTTTGACCATTATAGGTAACGTGTATATTTCTGCTCTGATTCTTTTTTCTTCATTCTGCATCATTTCATATGAGTTTTAGACAATTGGGACTAACATGCAGCCAGTGGTATCAGGCAAATGACCACATTTTCACCCCATTGTTTTGACTGATTGCCTTACTAAATTCATCTTCTACTTTCAACTAGGGATGATAATAACAAAAAATAACATCACATAAAATAGCATTTTATACTTCACAGATCATTTTCACAGTCAGTTAATAAGCATTTATTAAGCAACTACTGAGTGCCAAGCAATAGGCTAATCACTGAGGATACAAAGAAGGGCAAAAGATAGTCCCTGCCCTCAAGGAGCTCACAATCTAATAAGGGAAACAGCATACAAATAAATATGTACAAACAATCTATTCGTAGGATAAATGGGAAATAATTAATAGAAGATGGCACCAAAATTAAGAGAGATTGTGAAAGACTTTTTTATAGAAAATGAAATTTTAGCTGGAACTTGAAGAGAGCCAGGAGGAGGAGATGCCCCACACTGTGGGGTAGGTAAGGAAGAAAATATGCCCATTTGACAGATAACGAACCTGAGGTACAGGGAGGTAACACAATATGTTAAATGTCAGGTTGGCCACAGCACAGCCCTGGTCCTGTGTTCTTTTCACTATGGTCAATCCAATAGCCTTAAAATCTTTTTTAATCTTTTGAAAGTTAGACAGTTTCAGTGACTCAATGTCCAGAAACACCACTTGGAGAACAGGTTATGTGACTACAGCCAATATATATGGCACTACTAGCCATATGAAGACAATAACTTCATTCAAATTGAGTAAGAGTTAATTTGATCACAGGGCATTTTCACTGTAGAGAATATTGGAGCAGCCCTTTAAACAGCAATGCTTTCACAGAGGAGTCAGTCAGAGCAATTGTCTGCAAAGGGGGATAGATTTTCACCGCTACAGGTAAAGGGTAATGAGCCAGACTAAGGGGGCAATATCCTACTTCTGCTTATTTTGTTTTGTTTTGCTTTTTAATCCTCAAGAGTTGCTACCAGTGGACTCCCTGAAGCAAGTTTAGGGGAAGATAAGGACAAGAATCATAAAAGATGGACAGGCATGGAGAGGTGGTAATTCGTACCATTGAAGAAAATATATTCAAAGATTCATTGAAATAAAGTCTAGTAAACATCGTGAGGAAATCTAGCTTTGGCATGTTCTTGAAAATATTGCATTTTAATCTGAAATTATTGTGTGCACACACACATACTTAAATAACAATTACTGAATGTTTCTTCCATTCCTTTCTACCTGTGCTTTTTCCTTTTCTCCCTATAAAACTGTAAAACATATTTATTCCATAATTCATAAATGAGAAGATAAATTTCGCTCCTTTAAAAAGTTTTTGGGAAGAATCATTGAAAAGACACCATGAAATGCAGTCAACTTCAGCATAACAGTCATTAATTTATAGTTTATAATATGACTGTGCAAATTTAGAATGTTCAGAGTTTGGTTTTTTTTCTCCTGGATACCCAATGGTCATTTTAAGACTAAATGGCCACTTTGACAACCCTAACAATTCAGAGAGTTTATAGCAACTGTAAATCTATTAAACCACAATTTGCACATAATAAAATGAAACAGCAAGCAGTTAAATGAAAGCTCAATTCTAAGCTACAGAACATTTTCCAAGAAAAGTCATTGAGACCGCTTCTGCTACCGCCGTCCTTTGAGAAATTCAATCATGCTGATTGAGGAAACCTGGAGAGAGTTGGCTGTTCCTTCCTCCAATTCATAATTGCCCTGTAGACCATTTAATCATCTGTAGATGAAACAAAGCTTGTGCTGTGGAGTACCGGAAGCAAAGGCATGCGCTTATCAACTGCTTCCTCCTCCGACATGCATAACCAGGCACCCATCTCTGGGTTTTTGAGCAGCCCTGCTGTCAAACTGGGAAGCTAAGTGCAGACTGCCTCTTCCTGTAGTCACTACGGTGGCCTTCCTGAATGCCTTTATTTTATTACAGTAGAGCATACAGCAGCCAATTTTTCAGCCACCAGGTTCACAAGAGACAAAAGTCTTTTAGCCAGTAAATGCAGACCCACTGACGGAGACAAGACCTTCCTCTAATACTGGCTTGATTGAAAGAGATAATCTTTAAAATTAAATGAACAGAGTAATTTTTTAATAACCCTGAAAGAAATTCCTCCCAAAAATATGTGTCCATATGTGTATATATGTGTGTGCATATAGATTCACATGCATATAAAACTTATTATACATATATATAATAGTTAGCATTTATACAGCACTTAAATCTTTGCAAAGTTCTTTACATGTTATCTCAATTGCTATACATATGTGTAGTCCTAAATGTGAGCTCTAAAGGCTTACTCTTTTGTTATTACCCTCGTTTCCAGTTTCTAGTAAGTTTTAAGGCTCCATGTTGTTGTATGACCCCAGCCCAGCATACAAAAGGTCTGGTCAGAAACCTTCATGCCCATTTTCATTAAGTAAGAAAGAAAAGACAGCCTGGCAAGTGGAGACACTGAGAACTGGAAAACCTGATACATCATACTAATTGGCTGGGAATATTAGCCTTTTGTAGAGGTTTGAAATCCATTTCCTCCTTAACTATAGGCAGTGTGCACTGTACGTAACCATGTAGAGAGAGGCTTTCCCAGATCCAACTCCTGCTTTGAAAAGTGGGTTTGAGAGAATATACTGTTTACCAAAGACTTTTTTAAAGAATAGCATCATTGTTCAGAGTGGACCATTTGTGTTTTCTAGCACTGTAAGTTTTTTTAAAACCTTTTTTTTTTTTTAGTCAGTGGGAATTTTTTTTAAGGAATTTTAATTCTAAAAAAAAAAACACTTTTGTCTCATGCGTGCCAATTAAGTTCAATTCATTGAATCAACAGCTTTCTGTTACCTGTTCCTTCAGGTAGAACAGTGTCTGATACCCCTGCCCTTTCCCATGGTGCTGTGCAGGGACCTTTGCTGCCTGAATACAGAAGGGACACCTGTTTTCAGAGAAGGGGAGGCTAGCACCTGAAATCTTAGGAATGGGGCTGCCATTGAAAAGGGGCGCTGGATAAGGCAGCCACTGTGATAGGCAGCGGAAATTTGATAATGAAAGGAGATGCCTAATAGATTAATCTGGTGCGATTTGCCAAAACACAGGGTTTTTTGGAAGATTATCCACACTAGCAATAGGAAGCCCTTTGTTGGGTGAAAGTCCCCACTTATCATTGTATTCTTTATCTCCATAAGAAACATAATGGTCTACTTGTTTACATGCAGGGTAGATATATTCAGAGCTGGGCTCTGGGACTGTGAACTCCCTTTCATTTGAAATGTTTCCAGCACGCAGGTTATTAGCTGAGAGGGAACAAGCAGTTGGACACATATAAAATTTAAATCAGCCTTGCTTGGATTGGCAAAAATGAATGTTATTTCATCCACTGGGAAAATGTTTTACTTCCTGCTCAAATACTTTTGGATGAAAATCCCAAGCTCATTTGTAGCCTTCTACAAATGGATGTGTGTATATACACGCATATATTTAAAGTTTAAGTGGTATGTCTACAGGAATGTATTTGTTACCGTATACCAGTTATGTTCTACTGCTCAATCATGTTATTTGCTTATCTTGTCTCTGCTTATTATAAAATGTGAATTATGGCTTCCTATTATTCCCATTGAATAGGCAACTGAAATAGTCTTTGATACATCTGGGACAGAACTGCTTTGGATTCTATAATTGGTTTTCAGATTTCCTGCACATCCTGGAAAGCCAAACTGCCAAAGCCCTGTGGCTGAACTCTAACCTCACCAACCTCAATGAAAGAGCCTCATACCTGGATACAACTTTATTAAAACCTCTTTTAAAGTAGCACTTGATCAACAGGCCTCTATGTCTCAGACTTATAGGGCTTACAACAGGAGATGACTAGCTTGCACACTGTGTTTGTGGAGACATTGAGGGAAGGCATAGTTTTCAAGAATGATGCTTCCATTGCCTTAATTTCCTGTATGCAGGTAAGGAAGCAGAAAAAGGACGCACACCCCTTGTCACCCATCCCCATCCTACCCCAACCCCCAGGAGCTGCTGGCAGGGTTTTGGCCCTGCCAGACTGCCTCTACTAACAAGTGTCCTTACTTATCATGTGTGAGCATGTGCACAAGGAAGGCCTAGAAATTATGAAGGCAAAATGGGTATGGAAATCTGATAAACCCATCAAAAGAGAATGGATCTCAAAAGAATTGTCTGTCTAGACCAGCTGACGGCTACAAACAAAAGTCAGTGGCTCATGCCACTGAAAATGGATACAATGCAATGAAAAATTACCACCAGGTAACACCTGGCATCATATGAAAAATGTCATTTTCCCCTCTTCAAACAGCTTTTACAAGTCAGAGTGGGGGCAGGGAGACATTTCGGAAATCTATTCCTTACATTTATCATGTTTTGTTTCATATTTTACAGTTTACTTGAGGCACGTGTGGCATTTTGGTCTGTCTCTTCCAGTCTTCCAGTCACCCCAAACAACATCTAGCCCCACACTGGCAATTCTAGACTTCCAGAAATAACGTTTCGCTTGGGGGCAGAATCTCCACAACATACCTAAATGTTATTGCTGAGCATTCTAACTTGAAACAATGGGTTCTAAAACGCTTTCATACAAATTTTTTGCATTTTATCTAAGCAGTTTCCTGATTTAAATTATTAAAATATTTACCAGAGTAGAGGTCATTAGGCATCCTGGCTCAGCCAGCATTGACTTTCATTATCCCACTCCACCAAAAATAAAATGAGTACATTTCTAATTAGAATAAGTTTGATCAGTCCAAAAGCAGGACTGTCAATCATTCTACTATCACAAATGCAGGAACATGTATTTTCAATCAGTTTATTTTTTTAAGGAACACACCACCCTGGTTTATGTTTCTCAATGGAAATGTATGGCTGCGTGACCAGACCTAAAAGCCATGGTATTTCCTTTTCATAGATGTTAAAACACCATGAATAAGCAGGATTCCTCACCATCAAGCACCTTCATGGTTAATTAAATCTCCGCACATATGCTCATAGAAGACCTTGTGTCTCTGTGGTGTAGTAACTTAGTCCCAGGGATAAACACAGTAATAAAATTTGCTTCTTGAGCTTGGAATGTTTTCACTAGATGCTGACTACTTCAAATAACTTTTTTTCTTCTAGTACAATTATTTTATTTCCATGAATAAAAACATCCACTTCCCTTTTACTTTTCAAAAATTCATAATCTGGAAAGGAAAATAAATTAGTATACAAAGTCACATCAAATTCCAGTTGTACATTCACGGAAAACTTTGCTACATGTTCTGGCTAAGCAACAAATGTGTCTCCATTTTATAATTGACATTTGTTTCCTCTTCTTATTTTAGAAAAAAAGACAAGTCATGTGCAATTGGGATTTTATTTCCCAAATGTCCAACTGATTCTGCTTAGTAGAGTGTTTTGTTTCCAGTAGGTTCAATAAGTATTTGTTGAATGAATGAATGCTAGGATTTTTTTTTCACCTTTCATCATTTTTAACTCAGTTCTCTAATCAGTGAATCATTAGCTGGTCTGCCTACGAAGAGAAAAGCTCCAGAGATGACTGTAGTTACAGAAGTAGAACACACACACATATACACATACACACACACATACACACACTAAAGAGAGAGGTTCTTATTTGAAAAAATAATACTGGCAAATTAAGATGATCCTTCTTAAGGTGGGGGCCATTTGGAATTCAACTGAATTGAAATGGGTAAGTTGGAACGCAAATTCAGAAAAGACCAAATTCAAGCATAATACTATATGCTTTATGCTTATGTACCTTAGTGTGTAAGTTTATGTATTATGTATATTATATGCTTATGCACCTTTGTACAAATATCTAGTCTAATTAATACAGAAAAACTTTGAGGATGGTAACATGGAAAGAATAGCAGACCAGAACCACTGTCATAAGTCACAATATCTAGAAAGACAATTATAGTAGAAAGATTTTGAAAAGTCTCTTACTGTACAAATGAACTTATTAGAGAATATATTAGAAAATATTTCATTTTTTCCTAAATCTAATGCTATATTGATGAAGTAGATAAGTACAACTATCTATATTTGTCTAAAATAAATAAAAATTGGGACTTTGAAACAAGACAGTTGCTACTAGGAAGGATCTTCTCTCTCTTTTTTTTTTTTGGAAGGGCAGTTAGGGTTAAGTGACTTGCCCAAGGTCACACGGCTAGTAAGTGTTAAGTGTCTGAGGCCATATTTGAACTCAGGTCCTTCTGACTTGAGTTCTGGTGCTCTATTCACTGCACCATCTAGTCATCCCTAGGAAGGACCTTCTCAAACTTACTTGGTATATTCCTTCATACCTGTATGAGGAATCTTTGGCACTTATAAAATGAGTCAATTGAAAATTTATGAGAATTAAATATCATTTATGGAATATTTCAATCTGTCATTTCTTAAATGTGTATGTATCTTAATGTTCTAATTCTGATTCTTCCTAGCTCTTTGACTATGAATGAGTCTCTGAGAAATCACTCACCCTGGCAGCCTAAATAATGTTCTCTGAGCCTCAGTTTCCTTATCTGTAAATAGGAGTAATAGTTTCCATTAGTTGCCTAATAGCTTTGTTATCCTTGAAATGTTTTACAAACCATAATGCCTCAAGGTTCAGTGATTTGATGGGTGTAGGTACTCCCTCCACTGATCCAGATGGCAACCCTTTTATGTGTTAGTAGACATTCTTCCTTAAATTGCTACATCTGAAAAAGATTAATCATCTAGTGAGTTCTAAAGAGTAGCCTTTCTGAATTTAGCTAATCTGGGCCTCAGATTACAGGCACACATCTCTTCACCCAACATATACTCAAAACCATTCCAGCTTGGTTGGACCTGCTAGAGTTTCTATTCTATTTCGCCAGCCTTATAGAATCCTATAGCGTCACTATGCTAAAAGTAGGCATTGGAATAAGAAAATACTCAAAACAGAAAGAAAAATGCAACTGTCAATTATCATCATCATCATCATTCTCATTATTATTTTGTACTTATCTTAGAGGGACTTTCTTTAATTATTCTTTTTCACACTTTTGATGAGGTAAATTATTGTCCCCAAACTTAATATATATACATACGTACATACACATACATACACATATACATGCATAGGCACACACATACACATATATTCAAAATGCAGCATAGCATAGCAAATAGAAAGCTGTCCTCAGAGTCAAGAAACCATGGGTTCAAGCATTATTTCTTATACAAACTTGCTGTGTGACTTTGTACCAATCTCTTAACCTCTCTGTGCTCATAAGCACCTTTCTGAGATTTTAAGATGCTGAATAGTTATTGATCTACGCTAGTAGAAAATCTCCACATCAAAGGTTCCCTACCCCAGAGGTTTCAAACACAAAGACAAATCAGATTGAAATGTAATTAGGAAATAGTTAACAAAATAAATCAAAACACAATAAAACACAGATAACATTACATTTTTAAACTAAGTCAATATGTGACCCACTGGGATCCTTATATATGGGTTAATAGCTCTTGTTTCTATTTGAATTTGACAGAACTGCCCTAAAGAATGTCCTTCCAGGGGCAGAGCCAAGATGGCGGC
>CM053587.1:144538619-144601630 GCA_028646515.1 Pseudochirops corinnae | reverse complement strand
GGCAAGCCCTCTCAGCCTTCCAGGCAGCCCTCACCAGATTCTGGTCTCAGGAAAACTCCCTCTCAGTTCTCAGTCAGTTCTCAGCTTCCAGATGCTGGGAGAGAAACTCTTTCTCTCTCTTTGTCTCTCTCTCTCAGCTGGCCTCAGTCTCCAGGATTCTTCCTTCACCAGGGGCAATGTTCCAATTCTGTCTCTCTGTCTCTCTCTGCCTCAGCTGGCTTCAGTCTCCACAATTCTTCCTTCAGCAGGAGCAGGGTTCCAATTCTGTCTCTCAGATGCTGGGAGAGAAACTTTCTCTCTCTCCCTCTCTTTGTCTCTCTCTCTCAGCCAGCTTCAGTCTCCAGAATTCTTCCTTCAAGGGGAGCAAATTTCCAATTCTGTCTCTGTCTCTGGAATTCTTGCTTATATACACACTTCAGCCAATCCCCTTCTTCCACATCAACAGGGGCTCAGCCAATCCCCTTCTTCCACATCAACAGGGGAATTCATGCCTTCTCAACAGTGGGACAGTTTGCATCTTCCACGCTTAGCACTTAGTAGTGCTAAGTATCCTGCTAAACTGATTACTATTACAGTGATATGTGAAGGAGTTGGATCACATGATTTCTAAGGTCTTGTCTAACTCTAAATTCCATTATACTGGAATATACTAAGGGAAACAAAAATGACTTTCTGGTCCTTTTCATATTCAGTATCTAGAATGATAATGAAGATGTTGATAATAAATAATACAACAACAACAACTGAAGAAGGAGCACAACATTGTAGAAAGCTGACTTTAGGATCAGGGAGATGTGGGTTCAAGTCCTGCCTCTGAGTCATACTGGCTGCATGACCTTTTTCAAGTTACTTAACTTCTTAGTTCCCTAGGTAATTCTCTAAGACTTTCAAATGCAGAGAATGCATGTGGAGTTTTCTATAAATATGAAATTCAAGACAGTACAAAATACAAAAAGAGGGAGAGAGAGAAAGAGAGAGAGAGAGAGAGAGAGAGAGAGAGAGAGAGAGAGAGAAAGGAAGGAAGGAAGAAAAGAATGAGAGAAAGGAATGAAGGAAAGAAGGATGGAAGGAGGGAAGGAACAAAAGAAGGGAGAGAGGAAGGGAGGGAGGAAAGAAGGAAGGAAGGAAAGAAGGAAGAAAAAAGAAAGGAAAAAGAGAGAATGGAAGAAAAAAGAAGAAAAAAAAGATAAATGAACAAAAAGAAAATAGCTCCCGTTCAAACAGTACATGTTTCACACAAAAATTTCCTCACAAGAACATTGTGAGGTAGATGGTGTGCATACCATTCCCACTTTCCACTGAACCATTGAATGGCATGGATGGACTGATAGTGAATCGGAAGGCTGGGAAATTGTTGCAAGTACCAAGCTCTCTATAATGATAATGACACATTACCCGATGGCAAGAAGTATTGGAGAAGGGCCATGCTCTCTATAGTTCTCATAGATTGAATGAGCTGTTTTCTCCAAGTTTCAATTCTGGAATTTTCTACCAACTGACCCCCTAGGGAATGGGGATTGATGTGAACTTTCCCAGTCAGAATTAACTCTTAAGTCTCCTCCTCTGACAAGCTCCATCTCTTTCTTTACTTACTATGTTGTAGTGAGCCCTAATCAAGTGACCTTGGAATAACAGATTTGGTCCCATTAGGAGTGGTCAAAACATGTTCGTTTTCTTTATACAATATTCTATGAATAGGCAAAGGAATATGTACAATACAGCACAGCATCTACATGATGTCCAGCTCACATTTCCAATAGAGAAATTTCCAAACCTTAGATGAAAACTCAAGAGCTTGACACTCAGGATCTGTTAGAGCACAAGATGGAGAATTGGGGATCTGGAATGACTGAAAGCCAGTGCCTTACTATTTGATACCCTCTCTCTGTCAGGAACCTCCCACTATTGCTTGCTCATTGTAGACCAGTGGGAGTGGAGTGATTAGACATAGTCAAGAGACCCTGCTTTCCATTCTTCCCTTGTATCCCTTTCTGATGTTGAGACCATTAGCACAGGACATCTCTATTTGACTGTCCAATCATGTCACTTTTACTTCCTGATCTTCCCATCTCTTAACTTGAATCTTCAGTTCAAGTTTCTAGTGGCTAAGAGTGGTCTGTGGTATTGCTCAAACACCTATTGCTCAAACTCTCCTTAGCTTTTTGACTTTGTGGACAGAGTTGATCATGAGATACAAATGTACAGTATTTTTTTTAATTCTAAAAATTTATTTTATTTTTAATTTAGGAAATAAAACAAGCATTTTCATGACATAGTATAATAAAAAAAAGATGATTACACATGAAACTACAAATTTATTTTGTACAACTGATATTCCTTTTAAATATGTAATAAAGTTATCATGTAAGTTCCTTTTCTTTCTTTTTTTCTCCCCTCCCTGCCATAGAGATGGCTACCATTAGACACAAATATTTGTGTGTTTGTGTTTGTGTATGTGTGCGTGTGTGTGTGTATTCTATACATACTTCTGTTTATCAGTTCTATAGTTTTCAGATAAGATTAGATGGTTTCCTCCCTGTTATATCCAAATGAAGAAACTGGGAACTCAGAATAATGAAGTAGCTTGTTCTTAGTCACATAACTAGGAAACTAGGAAGGGCTCAAATTTAAGAAATTATTCTGGTCAGTGGCTTTGGATGCTGTTTTTGGAAACTAACTCTTCATGGAACTGGAATAAGCTATTGCTTATCCTGAAGTATCCTAGGTGAATTGCTGCATGCTTACAGTATCAAGTAAGAAGTAAGTTGTAATTCCAAAGTCTTGGTTACTATTTATATCACCATAGAATTCTTTGATTCCCTTTGGTGCCTTGGTGAATGTTCTTTAATTAGTTCCATAGAAAGAAAAAGACTAAAAAGAATCTCAAACCTTTTCTTTTTGTAAGAATATTAGGAATTGTCTTCTCCCATCCCTAAATTAATGAGATATGGAGAAAGACACTGAGTCTTCTCCCTCTATCCCACTTCAAAGCTGAGGATTATTTGAATGGTAGAACCAAAAACAACCATAACTGACTGTGCAGCAAATTTAATTGCTGGGGCCAGGTAGTGGGGAGGATAACTGTGACTGAAAATGCAGTTGCTCCAGGAAGTGGGACTCTTTCAAATTTGAGGATTGGAGGAGAAGGGAGATGCTAAAAGAGGGCCATTATGGTAACAAGAGGCATACTTAAGGGGAGCTACACCATACACTTTCAAAGGATTAGGGAGGGAATAAGGTTTGGGCAAAAGAGTCACCAAGAAGTAGCATATCACCTTTGGAAGAGGAGAACATATTACTCCCCACGTAAACATCCCGAGGCAAAGGGATCTATACCCTTCTCTAGTTATAGCTCTACTGAATGGAATGCATACTTCCTTCCAATTCACAAACATCAGCAGAGAGCTCATTACAATGCAACCATCCCTACCCAATGCTAAACTCACAAGATTGCAGATTTGGAGGTGGAAGGGGGCTCAGAGGTCATCTATCTATTCCAGTTCTCACATTTTACAGATGAAGAAACTGAGGCACACAAAAGTTTAAGTGACTTATATGAATACACTCAGGATCAACAGTGGGATTTGAACCCAGGTCCTCTGACCTCAATGCCAAAGTTTTTCCTACTGAACTTTGCTATTTCCCCAGAAAATAATTTAGGATAACCTCCCCCCCCACCTTTTTTTTTTAACCAACTCTCAACCACTTTCTGGGTCAATACCTGAACTGAGATCAGCATGTCTAAAGAAACTATCTCTCAGTAAAATCATTATAATGTTGTCATTACCCTATTCCTCATCCTGCCCCACACTAATTTTTTACTTATATTTCAGGACTTCAGCCAGCAAAATGTGTATTAGTTGACCAGTGCCGAGGTATATCTAGCCAGAACCTGATAACTTTCATGGAATTTCCATGTGTTTACCTCTATAAGTTCTATCTCACCACATCACCCCAACGTATCTCTCCCCTTCCAGAATATTCCTGCTCTCCTTCCCCCCCATTCCTTCATCATTATTTCTCATTTCATTGTCTCACGTTTTTCTAATTTTATTGTTCGCAGTCTGAGTGACTTTATTCAAATCAATAGGGCGAGTTCTGTTTTAAAGTCAAGATGGTAAATAACATGGTTCCAGGAGAAAGGGGACTGAATTTTGTTGTTTTCATTGAAAGTGGAATAGTGTTACTAGTAAAGCAAGTCAATAAAAGGATTTCTTAAGGGCTAGCTGCATGCCAGAAGTTATGGGGAATACACAACTTAAATCCAAGATGGCCCCATCTTAAAAATCCTTATATAGGATCATCAGATAGACAAAAACTTACACAAATGGAAACATTATGAAATAATATGCTAAACTATTGAATGGGGTAGTACAGACACCAAATGCTATAGAATGCAAGAGGAGAGAGAATTCAAGGTGCTGGGGTCATTGG
Source organism: Pseudochirops corinnae (assembly GCA_028646515.1). NCBI lineage: Eukaryota > Metazoa > Chordata > Mammalia > Diprotodontia > Pseudocheiridae > Pseudochirops > Pseudochirops corinnae. The sequence goes on along the minus strand of CM053587.1, from coordinate 144,597,196 downwards.
AGAAGGCTTCATGAAACAGGTGGGACTTGATTTTAGCCTTGAAGGATTTAGTTTTTTAAAACTTGGTGTATCTTTTATCCAAGTCTAAATGAACAGGCACTGATATGATGGATTCATTGTATGAGTAACAAGATGTCATAAGCTAGAGTCATACTTTATATAGTGCTATACTCTATTATACCACAAACTCTGGGAAAGAAAGCAATACTGATTAGTGGAGAGCAAAGAAAGATGAACAGTAAATACGAGCCACGAATTTTTGTGGGTGGATGATTATCGTTAATGAAGCAAATATTCCCCGATCATCACTATTATTATTGGAAGCAATGCCTGGTTTCCATTATTTATTATTCACCGTTGCCATTGTCGATGTATGAAGGAAAATGTGCCGACTAGGAATTTTTCTTTAATGGATTCACTATGTTGTAATGAATGCAGTCTTTGAAGCACTGCAAATGTGTTTGGTTTTAGATAGAAAATTATTCTTAAAACCTTTAAATTGGAAAAGTTGCTCAGGTATTTCAGTATTATATAGGGATTAAATTCATCTAATCTAGTAATACCTTAGCATATCAACAAATGTATAATACAAAGAAATAAAACTGATTACTCCTGAGTAGTTTATATCATATAAAATATAGGAGTTGGAAGAGATCCATTAGCATCATCTGGGCAAGAAGAGAATAAGCATTGATTAAATGACTGTTACATGTCAGGTACTGTGCTATGTGCTTTACAAAATTGTTTGATTCAATTCTCACAATAATCCTGAGAGGTAGGTGTTCTTACTACCTCCATTTTACAAATGAGGAAACTGAGAAAAACAGAGGTTAATTGACTTGCCCAGGTTCACATAGCTAGTTGTCTGAAGCTGGATTTGAATTCAGGTCTTCCTGACTCCAGGCAGCTAGGGGGCACTATAGTGCATGAGTCCCTGGGGCTGGAATCAGGAAGACATTTTCCTGAGTTCAAATCCAGCCTCAGATTCTTACTAACTATGTGATCCTAGGCAAATCACTTCACTCTGTTTGCCACAGTTTCCTCATCTGTAAAATGAGCTGGAGAAGGAAATGACAAAAACCACTCCAATATCTTTGCCAAGAAACCCCAAATGGGGTCACAGAGAGTTGGATGCCACTGAAATGACTGAACAGCAACAACTTCCTGACTCTGGACCCAGGGCTCTCTTTTACAAGTAAGGAAAAAGAAATCCAGAGAAAGTCAAGATTCTGTGGAGCCGCAACTCGTGACTGGAGAAGAGATGCTCTCTAGTAGCAGTGGGGCAGAGTGTTGGGTTGGGAATCTGAGGGTCTTGATTTAAATCTGAACTCTCTTGTTGGTTGTGTGACTTTGGGCAAGTCATTGAATTTCTCTGGGACTCAGTTTCCTCATCTGTAAAACGTGACAGTTGGACTAGATGACCTCGCTTTTATGATCTTAAGAAAATTAAGGATAATAACAACCACAATAAAAGCTTCTTATGGAATGTAATGTGATTTTTAAATGAATTTTTTAAAATTAAAACAAACAATAACCAATATTTATATGTAAAAACAGTAATATAGGTGAACGATATTGTTCAGTCTACAGAATGTGTATTATTTATTTATTACACTGAGTCATACTGTATATTTTATTAGGCCTAAAAAAAGATAAAAATGATAACTTCCTGGAGTGTATGTAGATTATGGGACCCCTTATACTAAAGTGAAGCTCATTAGCTGGGAACCAGTGGCATAGACTTCATTCCCTAATACTCAATGAGTTTCTTGGAGAATGGGGATATTAATTTTAAGCATTATCTAATTTCCCAAATTCTATGGGCTTTTTTGGTCATGTAGAGAGTTAATTTGGATGAATGGTGATTCTTCTGGCTTATATACCTGGTACAAGATTGTCTGTACTACCTACAGCATAATTAGAATTTGATGATCTAGATTCCTCATGGGCTAAAACCTTCAGAAATCTTATTTACTCCTTTAGGTCATTAGCTCGTTATATTAATTGTACTGAACAAAATCCATGCATATCTACATCCCTGACACCACAGCCTTTGACCAAAACAAACAATCTTATCTGCTTCCTTTATACAAGTACTGAAGAAAATAAAAACAAGGCAACACCTTGTAATGGAAAGTACACTGAACTTGGAGTTGAGTTCTAATCCAACTGTTGCTCTTGGAAAGTGACTTGTCCTCAGTTTTCTCATCTGCAAAATGGAAAATGGACTGGAATAAATGATTTCAATAGTTTCTTTCTGCCTTAATATTCAATGTAGGATCATAGATTAAGAACTTGAAGGGGTCTTGAAGTACATCTAATCCAACTCTTCTGTTTTATAGATGAAGAAATTGAGGCCCAGAAAGGTCAAGTGACCTGTACCTATGCATATCATGACTCTTCACTGTTCTTTCTTTTCTCCCTTAATTGCATGTTTAGCAATTGTAATCTCTGCTGCACCATCAAGCAAACAAGTCATGTTTTGCTTATCAATCAGTCCTCTAGCAAGGATTCTACAAATACAGCCAGGCACTGTGAGGGGCCTTAGGCATACAAAGACAATAATAAAATAGTCTCTACCCATCAAGGAGTTTACATTCTTATCAGGAAGACCACATGTATATAAATAGATATATTTAAAATGTATACAAAGGAGAGGTTATAAGCAGGTGGGAGAGGACTAAGAAAAGGTTTCAAATGGAAGAGGAACTTTGAGAAGAATTCTGAAGGGAAGAAAAAAATTCTAAGAGACAAATATGAGGATGAAATGCATTTTGGGTATGGGGGACAGCCACTGAAAAGGCATGGAGATATAGAGACTGGAGATGCATGTTAAGTACAGTTGGATTGTAGAGTATGGGAAGAAGAGTAACATTGGAATAAGATTAAATTAAGGTAGAAAGGGTTTTAAAAACAATGGGAGTTTTTGTTTTATTCTAGAAGTATTAGGTTTATATTTTATTTTAGAGTTACTGAGGAACCATTGGAGTGTAATGAGTAGGAGACTTCTATTTTAGGAAAAGCATTTTAGCATATTGTGGAGGGTAGAATAGAGAGGGGGTAGACTTAAGGTGGGGAAAATAACTAGGAAGTTACCAGAATAATGTAGGCAAGAGGTGATGAGGGCCTGAAATAGGTCGGTAGCTTTACTAACAGAGAGAAGGGGACAGATTTGAAAACTACTGTGGAGGTAGAAATGAGAAGATTTCCTAACTATTTGGATATCGGGAGAAGGAGAAGGAGGAATCAAGGATAACTCTAAGGCTGTGGACTTGGGTGCCTGGGAGGATAGTGGTGCCTTAAACAGAAACAGAGAAGTTTGGATTTGGTGGGAAAGATAATGAATTCAGTTTTGGATATATTGAATTGGACATACTTGTGGTTTATCCAGTTTGAAATGTCCAACGTATAGTAACCGATGTGCAGCTGAAGCTCAGGAAAGGAACTAGGGCTGGACAAATAGGTCTAGACGGCAGCTTGATGGTCCAGTGGATAGGCTGTTGGGCCTGGAATCAGCATGACTTACCTTCTTGAGTTCAAACCCAGCCTCAGATACTTAATAGCTGTGTGACCCTGTGCAAGTCACTTAACCCTGTCTGACTCAGTTTCCTCATCTGTAAAATGAGTTGGAGATGGAAATGGCTAATCAAATGGGATCATGAAGATTGGACATGACTGAAAAATGACATAACAAAAAATATAGATATGGAAATTATTAGCATAAAGAGGGAATTGAGCTTAGGTAGAGACAATTGAAATACCTAAAGTGCATACTATGGAGAATATTGGAGAAACAAAAGATACACTCCTTTAATGAGTCTCATCACCATGAACTCATTAAATTAGATACGGACAGCCATTTAATCAAGTGCCAAATTGTATGCCAGATAATAAGTACCATGGAGAGTTACGAGAAGTGAGGGAGGCATCAACATGGGTTATAAAAAATGTACTATGTTCCAAGTACTGTGTTGAGTCCTGATAATATAGGAGGAAAGGCAAAAAAAAAAATATTCCTTATCCTCAAGGAACTCATGTTCTAATGGGGCATATAGTTGTTATTGTTTAGTCATTTTGGTCATGTCCAGGTCTTCATGACCCCATTTGGGATTTTCTTGTCAGACATCCTGGAGTGGTTTTCCATTTCCTTCTCTGGATCATTTTAGAGATGAGGAACCAAGGCAAACAAGGTTAAGTGATTTACCCAGTCATAAAGTTAGTAAGTGTCTGAGGTCAGATTTGAACTCAGGAAGATGAGTCTTGTTGACTCCAGGCCTAGTACTCTTTCCACTGTGCCACCTAGCTGCCCCTACTGGGGGATATAATATGCAGATAACTATGTATATAAGAGCTATACAGTGCAAGTGGAAGTTAATTGAGAAAGAAGACACTAGAAATAAAATGTTGGGAGGGAAAGGGGGGACTGGTCTTCTGTAGGAACTGGGAAAGAAGCCAAGAAAGCCAGGAGGAAGGGGTGAGGAGGGAGAGCATTCCAGGCAGGGAAAAAAGCCAGTACAAAGGCATAGCTGTAGAAAGCCTAGTTAGAACTTAGAGTACATGGAGGCAAGAAAAATGTTAAGAAGATTAGAAAGATAGGAAGGAGTCAGGTTGCCCAAGGCTTTTAATGCTAAATAGAAGATTTTATATTTGATCTTGGAAGTAATAGTGATGAGGTGCAGGCTCTGGGACCCCCCTTGAGCTCTCCTTGAATCTTTGAGGTTCAGGCTCTGGGAAATCCTTTGAAGTCTGATTAAATCTTCCCACTTGATGAAGCATTTGCAGAGGCCATAAGTTTTTCACTGTGGCTGGGCCCAAACCTCTGTTACTAGCTTGGCCCTCCATTCTTCATCTACTTCCCACCCTTGAGCCTATTAACATATCAATCCACCCTTGCATTGACCTAATTAACTTCTCCTGAAGACCCTCCCCAAACTCCTCCTCTAGACCACCCCTAGATTCTTCTGTGTATAAGACCCGATCTTCCCTCCATGTGGTGTGAGAGCGCCATAGAATGACCTAGCATAGACTGGCTCCTTAAGATTCTACCCCGTATGGTGAACTATTAATAAACTCTACTTTTCTTTGACTGAGAAGACTTGAGTTGAATTCTTTCGGCAGGACCTGGCATGTTGGTATTTTGGGATCTTGGGCAACCCTAACCCTCTTTTTGGGTAACCTCTTCAACAGGAAGGCACTGGGGTTTACTGAGGTGATAGTCAGATTTCCACTTGAGGAAAATCAGTTGGGATTTCCATGGAAGCTGAACCAGACAGAGCAGAGATTTTATACAGAGGAATCAATTAGAAGCCTTTTGCAATAATGCAGGTGAGAGGTAGCTTGTGTTGGGTGAGGGGATGGCAATGTGAATGGAGATAAGGGAACACAATATAAGAGATGTTGTGAAGGTAGAAACTCCAGGACTGAGCAACAAGTTGGTTGCATGAGTGTGAATGGAGAGTCAAGGAATATGCCTGAACTTGTGGAGTTGTGAATCTGGGTGATTCGGAAAATGGTGAGGTCTTGGGGTATTCTATCCTTTATAAAAACAAAAGACTTGCTCACAAAATGCTTTCCTCAGAACTGTGAGGTAAGTTCTGCAAAAATCATTATCTACATTTTAAACATGAGGAGGTTAAGAGGCAGATTCAGAAAAGTGAAATGCCTAGCCTAAGGTCACAGTGTTAATAAGTATCAAAGCTTGACCTTGAATCTAAAACTCAGAATCTGAGGCACTCTCGATTATTTCCTTTGGTTTCATGATATTCATTTCTCAGAAACTTGATTCCAGCATATCCAGGTATTTGGGTAGGCATTCAGAGAATAAATGAAGATGAGACATTAAACACCACTCTCTGGAGCTGGTATTGCTTTAACTGAAAAACAAACAAACAACAAACCAAAAACCAACATATGTAATTTAATCCAGCAAAGTGGAGCAGTGGCCTGGAGTCCGGAAGACCTGAGTTCAAATCCGACCTCTGACATTTACTGGTTATATGGCCCTGGACAAGTTGCTTAACCTCTGTTTTCCTCAGTTTCCTCACCTGTAAAATAAGCTAGGGAAGGAAATGACAAACCACTCCAACAGTTTGCTAAGAAAACCCCAAATGGGGTCACACAGAATCAAACAGGACTGAAAAAGTGAACAACAACAAAATGTGTTTACCCATAATAAAATATTATCAGAAGTATTCTTGGATTTTCTCTTACGTCTTTTTTCTGTGACCTGTTAAGATTGATAGAAGCTGGTAGATTTCGGACATTCATTTACCATTGAATTAAGTAAAATGCGTCAAAGTTGAGAAATCATTCTAGCACTTAAATGTAGAGAATCACACACACAAAAAGAATTTCCTTCCTTACATTTTCTCATTTGAAGTGAAATTTATTGCTAAACTGGAAAGGGGACAGTAGAGGGCAATATTACATTCAGTATAAAATATTAGCCTTCCTTACCAAAATATTGTTAGATTAGTTGAAGGCCATTTCTAGTTATATTTCATTTTAGCAATAATTTTTGTATTTGCCTTTAGTATTCTGGTCTTCTAAGACCTTCACTCAGAATAAAATATTTTTTTCTGAGGAGGCTTTTTTTTTTTTTTTTTGCCAAAGTAATTAATAGATAAACCAAATGGTTCAGGTCTGGGAAGGTACAGGTTATTATGAAAGAGTGATTAAATAGACATGAACTTCAAAGTTTGGAGAAAAATTATTAATTGGGAATCTTAAAGAGAAGATAAATTAAATTTTGAAAAACAAGAAAGGAACTAACAATCCAATGATACAACATTTAATTTAAAAATATGGGACAGGTAATAGAAGAAAGGTAAGAGAATGGGGTAAAATATGTATGTCAGCAAACAGAATAGAATTCTAGTTCAAAACAACTACCCAAATTTTTGATAACATTAATGGCCTCTGCCCATTGAAGTGCTTCTGGAAAACAATACCTTGGAGCCTCAAATGCATTAACTTTGGAATGGAGATGTTCTGCTTTGTTTTGTCAATGATACAATAGAAACTCTGGGATAATGAGCTCCACTTGTTCAGTTTTTGCTCATATTATGTCTAGCTCACAAATTGAAGGCTTGAGTTTCCAGAGGGCAAAAAGCAGGTATTTCTGGGAAAAATGACCACCCAAGAGTCCAGAAACAAAAGTTTCATAGATATTCCAAGTTTTCACATTACCTCCTTGACCTTTATTATTGAAAGAGGATCCTGGAGAAGACTACTTCCATTACCAGATCAGATATATCAGGTGAGTCTTGGATAGGTTTTAAGACAACATAATTTTAATCTACATTCATTATTAGATTAAGCAAACTATGAAAGTTCTATGACAGTATTTTATTTAAAGAAGTTACCATGCTCATGGAAGACAAGCTAACCATTCTAACTGCCACCAATAAATAACAAAAAGAAAAAAAAAACCATCACCACCAATATGGTCATGTAGATTCATACAATTTAAATTGACATGGAACTTAGAGACCATTTGTGTCAACAATGCAGTATTCACAATGCCTACAGTAACCATAAATATGCTGATATGGTCATTAATCACAAAATGTAACAGGCTCTCTACATGGGGGATATAGCTGGAAGATTTATTCAGATACCAGAAAACTGAGTCCCCAAACCAGAAAGTCAAAGTCATCACTGTAGTTATGGAGTTGGCACACATAGTTAATGTAGTAAACACCCACATTCTCAAGCCTTCAAAACAGAACAGGCTACCTCAGGCAAAGATCCTCCTCTCCTCACTTATGGCAACTGCTCAGCATGCAGGCAGCTTGCTCCCAGCAGCTCCTGCCCACCCTACCCCCCACCCCACCCCCCACTTCCCATCCTGGGCAGTCCTCAGAGGAGTCCTTAGCAATAAATTCTGACTGGCTCAAAAAAAAAAGGAGTTCATGCTACAGCTGCTGCTTCCAGTCACCGCACTGACTCTAGCTTGGCTCCAGCTTCCTCTTGCCCCACCCCTTCCTGCTTTGTCAGCATGTTCAAAGGGCATGGAAGATCTTCAAATCCCATAAGCATTACACCATTTTGTCCAACACCTTAATTTGTAAATTGAGGAAACTGAGGACCAGAAAATAAAAGTGATTTTTCCAAGATCACACGAGTAGAATGTTTCAGGGTCAGGATTCAAACTCTGGTCCTCTGATCCCCAATCCAATGGTTTTTCCATTGTACTAGCTGCTGCTGATTTCATTTCCTGATATTGCAGAGTGTTTGAGAGTAGGGTACTTAGATATAGGGCAGATAGAAGGATTTGACATCAGATGTAGAACTCTGTACCACTCTGAAGGTGAAATAGAGATTGAGAGGAGCCCTTTGGCAGCTAGCATGAGTCTAAACCCCATCTACACTTGACTTTAGATTAAGACAATATGGCATCAAATGCCCTGTGAACATTAGCCTCTAAGACAGGGGTAGGGAACCTGTGGTTTTGAGGCCACATGTGACCTTCTAGGTCCTTGGTTGTAGCCTTTTGACTGAGTTCCACCCTAACTCAGTGCAGAAGTTGCTGTGATTACATTGTAGTTATAACCCCAGTGAAAAGGAGTCCTTCAGGTGACACCATTTCTTTGTTCACCCAAGTCAATGTGACCATGAAAATCACTGAAAGCTTTCACAGCATCCTCCAGTGCTTATTTGTGGAAGCCCTTTCAGTCAATTGTGAATTAATAATTTGTATTTAGGTGCCATTTGTTTGGGAAGCTAGAAAGCTATCATAGGACATTGATTTCGGGGTTACTCTCCTGATTCTACAGTCTGGGAGAAGATATAGACAAGGGAAATGAGCATCAGTTTGGAAAGTATTTCTGCATTGGGAAAGTTTGGATTTGGAGATTGAATGGAATTTGCAAGATATATTATCCTTAAGATTCCACTTTTACATACATTTACTAAACAAGTTAAGCTGTATTATCAAATTATGAAACCAGGAAGATAGCTGATGGAGGTAAAGTGAGCCAAAAAGTTCAGTTTCTGCCCTGTATTAAGGAAGGCATTGGGAGGAGTTTGGTGTTCTACCTTCCAGTCCTCTGATCCGAAGGGAGGGGAGGCTGAAGGAGGCAGTTGCAGTCAAGACTTGAGTTCGAAGCCTGGAGGGTCCTTGTTTTCATTCTTTTTCATCATCATCATTACCTTCCTCTTCCTCCTTCTTTTCCTCCTCCTCTTCCCCTTCTTTTTTCTTCTTCTCCTTTTTCTTTTCTCCTTTTCCTTCTTCCTTTTCCTTCCTCCTCCTCCTCCTTCCCAAACTGGTATGAGTAAAGTGTTTTGTATACTGGAGAGTGTGTTATAAATATGAGCTATTATTATGATACCTCCTCATCTCAAATTGTTAATACCTTGCCCCTTTAAATATTTTTGACATATATTTGAAGAGTAACTTAACTTTACTGGGTTCCCCCTGTGGTAGAGGTTCTGATCTCATCCCTAAGCCTCCATGTTTATTGGGTATGCCATATCTTGTATTGTATCAGAGCACAAAGAACCCAGCATTGACTGGGGTTAACAGGAAGGAACTCTGAAGACTATGCCTCATTAATTCCAGATAAAATGTTGTCAAATGATCAGCATTCATAGGACTGCTCAGTGTTTTGACTTTTCTGCATCCTATAGCTCTTCTTGGCTCTTCTGTAGCTTGAATGAGTATATGTCAAAGGGTATGTTGTTCATTGAAGAATGATGCTTATAGGTTGAGGCCTGTGAACAGGCCTCATTAATTTCCAAAAATTTAGGGATTTGTGGCGTGTTTGGCTTTAAATTTAATATTTTTACATTAGGCTTGATTCTGCCACTTAGATGAAAGCCTTGACATGGGGGAGAGGCTGGGAGGGGTGGAATATAGGATGAGTGGAGGAGGATCAGCTTCCTTTCTATATCAAAAAGAAGACCCTGCTGGCATCCATATGTGGCGAGTAGACACAAAGGAACTTGCAAAGTGAAGCTAACAAGCATGTATTTTTACAGTCTTCTCTGGAGGACTAAATCTTTGATCTATACAAATTTCAATCCTTCCAAGCCTTCTCAGTGGTGAGTCTATTGTTGGTTTAATAGACCTGTAATTTCACTGGTCTAAGTACCCAGTGAGAAGCTCCCTCTAACGATGCTAATCAGCACTCATCATCATCATCATCACAATTATTATTATTATTATTTTAACAACTGAAGTCTTAGAGAGTTGCTTTTACACTGAGAGATTAAGTGACACAAGCCAAGATGTGGAAGAAGGAAGATTCTACAAAATCCATTCAGTAGAATAAAATGAGTTTATAAGATGTAGTTAGTCAGACTTTTAAAGATTGTGTTGAATGTTTTCTTGGCACACATAAGCATGTCAATAGTTTACCTTTTGGTCGCCTGATTATAATTATGTATTTCTCATTATAAAATATGAATTCAATTTCTAAGAAAAAGACAACAGGATGATAATGCTACTATTGTCTATGTTTTTTTTTTCGCTTCACATTTGATGAAGCCAAAAGCTATAGTTTCTTTCACTCCAAGGTTATTATACAGTTTGTTTTATTCCAGACCGTAGTGAGTAAAAATCAATGCTGAACCTGAAACACAACAATGAAATATTTGTATTCACCTTAGTAGCAAAAGTGTAGGATTTGGAGCAGAGTGGCCTGGGTTCAAATCTCAGCTCTAGTTATGGGACCGTGTTCAAGACATGTTGTTGTTGTTGTTGAGTAATTTCAGTAATGTCTGACTCTTCATGATCCTATTTGGGATTTTCTTGGCAAAGATACTGGAGTGGTTTGCTATTGCCTTCTTCACCATTGTACAGATGAGGAAACCGAGGCAAACAAAGATATTGGAGTGGTTTGCCATGGCTTTCTCCATGTCATTTTACAGAAGAGAAAACTGAGGCAAACAAAATTAAGATACTTGCCCAGGGTCACATAGGTAGTAAGTGTAAGAAATCAGATTTGAGACCAGATTAGTCTTTCTGACTCCAGGTCAGTTCTCTATCCACTAAGCCACTTAGCTGCCCTTAAGACACTTAAAACTTTTTTCAAACTCTATTTCCTCATTTGTAATATAATTATAATAATATCTGTGACACCTAATTGACAGGGTTGTAATGACAAATAACAACTTGTGGAGAACTATTTGCCAAACTTGAAACCATATGTAAAGGTCAACTCTTTATAATAACAAACACCTCCTTTTCCATCCCTGGACTCACTTCTTAAACAGGACTAATCACTGAATGGGCATTGCTTCACTCAAAGTGAGAACTCTGAAGACCTTAGCTTAAAAAGGCCAAGATCTCCCACTGTATCCTGGGCCACATCCAGTTGTCCTGATCTATATCTGGCCACTGGACCCAGATGGCTCTGGAGGAGAAAGTGAGGCTGATGCCCTCCCTCATTTAAATCCAATCGAATTGCAACTTATGTCACCACCTTCCTGATGTCTTGGTCCTCTTTGAGAATGAAGAACAAACCACACACACACACATACACAAACACACACACACACACACACACACACACACACACACACCAATATAGCATGGGATTTTTTTTTTAGAAAAGAGTGATGCGATGCTAAAGGGAAAAATGGTGTTCTTAGGAAATGTGTTCAGTATTATTAAGATATGCACTTTATGATGGATTTATTATGAAGAAGAAAGAGAAGAATGTGCTGATGTTGTGTCTGAAAAGAATTGCTCCATGCAAATTGAACTTTTGATTTTGTTTTTTGCTTTTTATTTCAGGGAATTAAATTGACAAATATTTAATGACAGAAGTAGGGGGTGAACTTTTAAAATTAGGTTTTTACAATTTTTATGAAGTTTTTTAAACTTTAATTTCTTTAGTTGCCTAGAAAATCCAAGTTTCAAGGATCCATCATTATACAGATCACTACTGGTTAATAATTTATATACTTAGAGAGTTCCTTGAGCTTCAGAGAGTTTGTGACTTGCCCATGGTCATGTAGCTTCTAAGTATTAGAGATGGCACTTGGAAGAAGGTTTTTCTGACTCTTATCCATTGGATTATATTGCCTCCTAAAAGAAAAAATATGAAAAGAAAATTAGGAACTTTTTACAGTTCAAAGAATGTGTCAACATGCAAACTAATCCAAAATATTCATGGTAGCATCTTTGAGGTAGCAGAGAACTGGAGACAAAATGGATGCCCACTGATTGGGAGATGACTGAAGTAACTATTGTATATGAATGTAATGGGCACTAAGGAATGATGAACATGAAGAAGAAAATATTGGCAACTTGGTACAAAGTGAAATAGGCAGAACAAAGAGATCAGTAAGCACAACAGTGCATTTTTAAAAATGGATTTAAAATGGATTTTAAAAAAATTGAGAAATAGAAATTAGATTCTGGTTGATAGAAAAATCAATGAGGGTCTTAGAGAAGTCATAATGAATCATAATACCTTCTCCTTATGGTAGAGAAGTCAGAGAATACTATCAATAATATTGAATACATTTTAAGAAAAAAGTTTCTTTAGTGTACATTTTTTTGCTTAATTGTTTCCTTGTTATAAAAGGAGGGTAGAGTCTGGGGATTGCTGAGAAATAATTTCTGTATAAAGGCAAAAGACATCAATAAGACAGTTTTAAAAAGATACACAATTTAATTTAGCAACTTTGTTTTAATGAATGGGTCAAATCTTTTAGAAAATGGACAGACTCCAACAGTTAAGTCTTTTTATCTACAGATAATTGTTGTGAAAGTATTTCCCCCATTTCACTCCTCTGCTGCATCTGATAGACAACAGTCCCACTCTGCGTCAATTCAAAGTACTATATAAAAGGAAAGAATTTTGAACACTAAAGACCCAGTGTTCCCTTTGAAAAAGAAACTAAAAGTAATTTGAATTAAAAATGGCCTAACTCAAATCATCCCGCTCCAGGTTTGGAGGTATGCCTTTGCTTTTTGATTATCATCTCTGTCACTTAATGAAAACCACCGTGAGATCAAGAGGAGAGGGGAACAAGGCTGTGATAAAACTCAGGCAAAGTCCAGAAAGAGCTGAGCAGATAGCCTCCCAATGACATGTAATAAGTTCTGTCATAATCTGCACATGATCCTCAAAAAATAGGAATCAGAACCAGCTGCTTTACAGTAAAGGCCTGCTACAGTCGGGGTTAATTCTAAACTTCTGTCACATTTAGTCAGCTTTCATTTGGGACAACGAGGGATATCCTTGCCAGGCTCAGGGTAATTATGCATCTGTCAAAACAGACGAAACGTAAAATGCTGCTTTTGTTTTCCTCTCAGATAAATATTTCTGTGGAGCATGGAGCCTTTTAATGTCGGAGTAATCAGGGAAGAAAGACTTCTAATGGGTCTTGCCTTGTCTTGCCACTTCCACTGTATTTCATGCTTCCAGGCCTGGTCTTAACTCACTTGGAAATTCGCTCATAGATGGTGATGAGCATCTCAGTCTCCTTCTATTTGTTTCATAGTTGAGGAGGCTGCTGCTGGTGTTTCAGTCCACCTGTGTGAATAGGTCTGTGGAGCCTGGTATACAGCTTAGAGATCCAGTTTAACTCAGATACCCAGTGTAACTCATGCTGAGGAAACTCCTAATGTCTGTGCTGCTTAGCGGGGCTAGAGGGTCATAGATTTAAAGCCAGAAGGGACCTCAGAGGAAAGAAGCCATGGAGGGAAGGAAGGAAAGAAAGGAGGCATGGAGCAAAGGAAGGAAAGAAGGGAGGGAGGGAAGGAAGGAAAGAAGAAAAGAAAGAAGGGAGGCATGGAGCAGACGATGAAAAGAAGGAAAGAAAGAAGGAAGAAAAGGAAGGAAGTATGGAAGGCAGAACAGAAAGAAGGAGGAAGGAATGAAAGAAGGAAGGGAGTGAGGGAGGAAAGAAGAAAAGAAAGAAGGGAGGCATGGAGCAGATGATGAAAAGAAGGAAAGAAAGAAGGAAGAAAAGGAAGGAGGGAGAAAGGAAGGAAGGAAGTATGGAAGGCAGAACAGAAAGAAGGAGGAAGGAATGAAAGAAGGGAGGGAGTGAGGGAGGAAAGAAGAAAGGAAGGAAAGAAAGAATAAAGGAAGGAAGGTAGGGAGAAAGAAAGGAAAGGTAAGGAAGGATGGAGGAAGGGAGGGATGGAAGAAGGGGAAGAAAAATAAAGAGATGAAGGAAGGAAGGGAAGGAGGGAATAAAGAAGAAAGAAAACAAATATTTATGAAATATCAAATATATGTCAGTCACTGTGCCAAGGACTTTACGAATATTCCCCATTTCCTCTTAAACCTGGTGTCTTCCCTCTGTTATTATTATTGTGTTTTTCCTGTATATAATTTGCCTTATGTATTTGTTTGCACTCTTTCTCTTCCATTAGGCTGTAAGCTCCTTTAAGGCAGGGACTAATTGTCGCCTCTTTTTTGCATCCCTAGTGATTGATTATCTCATTTCGGCCTCATAGCAACCCTGTGCTATTATTATCTCTATTTGATAGTTGAGGAAACTGAGGCAGAAGCAGGGTTAGTGATTTGCCCAGAGACACAGAACTAGTGAATGTCTGAGGCTGGATTTGAATTCTAGTCTTGTTGACTCCAGGCCCAACACTCTATCCGCTCTGATACCCAACTGCCACCAATGAGGAGAGCCATGCACAGATGTTTGAGACTTGAATCCAAGGTTACATCCAGGTCCAGATGATCAAGGACCACTCCTCCATTTACAGGTGGGGAAACCGAGGTTTAAAGACTTGCCCAGGATCATACAACTTGTAAGAGTCTAAAGCAGGATTTAAATTTAGGTTCTTCTCATTCCATGTTCAGCATGCTATCCACACTATGCTTTTCTTGTTCTAAGTAGTAAATGCTGATGATGGTGGGCCATCTCCATCCATCCTGATCTATATGTCACCCCCAGACTCAGATGGCTCTGGAGAAGAAAGTGAGGCTGGTGACTTTGCACAGCCTTCCCTCACTATAATCCAATTCACTTGCAAGTCATGGTATCATCTTCCTGCTGTCATGGTCCTCTTTGATAATGAAGAACAAACCACACAGTAAATGATATTATGGTTTTGTTTTGTTTCCTCCAAGACAGAGGGAGCATGGATTAGTAGAAAAGACAATGCAGATAAGAGATCTCAGCGAGATCAGAAAACCAAGGTTCAAGTTCTGGCTTTATTATTTACTAACTTAACAAGTCACAGTCTTTTTGAGGCTCAGTTTGCTCATCTATAAAATGGGGATAATAATGCACTGTCTCCCCCATGTGGCTTTTGTGAGAATCAAATGAGACAGGTAATAAAATGATTCTCAACTTTAACAGTTCTAACAAAGTTAGTGATTTAATCATTCTACCTAAAATGATTTCTAACTTCATCACTACCCACTGAGACAATTACATCAGGTTAATAAAAATAACAACTAGCATTTATATTGCACTTTAAGGTTTGTAAAGGTCTGTACACATGTTGTCTCATTTGATCTTCACAACAACCTTGGGCATTAAGTGCTATTGTTATCCCCCTTTTACAGATGCAGAAACAGAGGCACAAGTCACATTAAGTGACTTGCCCAGAGTCACACAGTTGGTAAGTGCCTGTGCTACATATGTTTGTGTCCTTTTGACTTTAATTCTAGCACTGTTTCCACTTTGCCACATGACTTCTCAGACTACTATTCTCCCCTGCCATCCTTAATCTATGGTTTAATGTTACTTAATGCCAGACTGACATTCCTATAGGTTTGACTATGCCACTCCTTTGAGCCAGAGAGATACCCAGGACATTGGAAAGAATGCTGGATTTAAAATCAGAAGATGTAGATTCAGATCCAGATATTGCTATTTTTAATTGTTGTTCATTTGTTTTCAATTGGGTCTGACTCTTTCTGATCCTAATTGGCAAAGACACTGGAGTGGTTTGCTATTTCCTTCTCCAGCTTTTACAGAAGAGGAAACTGAGGTAAACAGGGTTAAATGACTTGCCCAGGGTCACGCAGCTAGTAAGTGTCCGAGGCAGGATTTGATGAGCCTCCCAGGCCCAGCACTCTGTCCATGGCACCACTGCGGTGCCCCTGCTACTCACTCACTAGTGTGAATTTAGGCAAATCACTTGATGTTCCTGCTGCCTCATCTATAAAAATGAATTGGAATAGTTAGAATTTTCCCTTGCCTATGAATTGTAAACTACTTGGGAGCTATGGGGTTTTGCACAGACATTGTAGAACATTAAATAAACAAACAAGCACAGTGTTTGAAATATACCTGGTAGAGAGACCCAGGCTTTGGAACCATGAAGTGTTAGGTTAAACACCTGCCTCTGACTCATGGTTGGGTGATGCTAGCAAATCACTTCAGCTCTCACTGACTTGTTAAGACTTCAGGTGACAAAGGAGTTGCCGATCTACATTTATTGACCATTTCTATCCTAGGTTCTCTTTACCAGTGAAAGAACATGCCTTCATATGAAAACAAAACAAAAACAGAACTGTTATCAGAATTTTCAATGTCTCTCTACAAAGTCTCTTACTTCAGGATTTTTCTCGGAGGGCATAATAGGATGCTTGATGGGTTGAACCTCTGAATAAACAGATCATTTTAGCTCTGGAGAGATAAAGAAGCATTTAATGAGGACTGGCAAGCACATAGACTTTTTGGGGGGGAGATTTCTAACTCACTATATGCACACATTTATCATAATGACTTCTATAAATTTTGAATATAAATCATGTAGTTTCTCCAATTCCTAGAAGAGAGTGAGAGAAAGAAATGTATCCTCCTCCTGCCCAGGCTTAAGAGGAAAGGGAAAAACAGCCTCTGCAGGCTGATGGACTGGCAGCAAGGGTCCCTCCCAGATAAGGTGAAGAACAATGATTCTATTATTCTGCCCTTAAGAAGAAAAGAAAAAGAAAAAGAGGGTCTCCAGAAATCCTTGGTTTTGTTAAGACCTACCTCATACATCTAGCCAATTTAGGTAATATAGGTCATATGTCAGAATCCAGGTCACTCATTCATTCATTTACCCATTCATAAGTAAGCAAATGTTTACGAAATACTTACTATGTGCCAGGGACTACGTATGCTATGTGCTGGAGGTACAATGTCAGAAAGTAAAATTGCCTTGCCCCTTCAAGGAACACACAACATGAACACAAATATGCAAACACAAATTTCTTTTTGAGGGGAAGTACCTGCAACTTGGACATTAAGATAAGGCTCTTATAGGAGGTAAATCTGGGAGGGAAGGAAAAAAAGTAAGGAAGAAAGGAAGGAAGGAAGGAAGGAAGGAAGGAAGGAAGGGAGGGAGGGAGGAAAGGAGGAAAGGGGAAAGGAGGGAGGAGGAAGGAGGGAGAGAGGGAAGAAGGAAGAGAGGAAGGAAGGAAGGAAGACATAAAGGAAGGAAAGAAGGAAAGGAGGGAGGAGAAAGAAAAAGCATTTTTTAAGCCCTTGTTAAATGACATATATCATGCTAATCACTGAGGCCACAAATACAAAAGAAATGTAGTCCCTATGCTCAAGTTATTTATATTTTAATAGGTAAAGACAATAAATACAGATAAAGGGTAGACTTGCCCAAGGTCACATGGCTAGTAAGTGTTAAGTGTCTGAGGCTGGATTTGAACTCAGGTCCTCCTGACTCCAGGGCCAATGCTCTAGCTATCCCCTGGGAAGGTGTTTCTATGTTGGAAGTCACAGAGATTGTAACAGAGCCATAGAGTAGCCATTGGACATGCCTTTTCCAAACACAACAATTGCACTTATTTGATGACTGTTTCCAGAGCAAGCAGTACAGAGACTGAATCCAGAGTGAGCAGGGTGAATGGTAGAAAGATTGACAGGGTGAAGCATGGTCCGGTCAGGATCATCTGGACGGAGGGAGCTCTCACCAATTAGATGGATGGGTCCCAAGGTGACCATTCCAAAGCTGAGTAGTTTAGATTCTCTCAATCCATGGTCCCTGGATGTTGGGTTCAGAGGATACCACAGCCACAGCAGCCACAGCAGTGCTTAAGATGGCAAAAATATAAAGATTCAATGAGGTTGAGATGAGGAGAGAGTGCATTCCTTTTTTGCATGAGGGTTCCCCACAGGTTGAAAATGATAATATGTATACCTTCAAGTCCAAGCTCTAGGGCAAATCTGAGGGCCGTTTTCAGTGTCTACCTTTTAAAGGGAAGCTTCAGGGATGATTTAAGAATCTTGCTTTGTTAATAACCAAAAGTCAACTCTTAAACTCAATAGAGTCCTTGAGGCTCACTTTCCCAAGCTTATTCTGTCTGCAGCTGAAGGAGGGGAAGAATGAATTGTGCGACATCCATTTGAAATAGCTAGAAGGTAATTTAGTGTCAGACGATAATTATGACATTCCTAAGGATATCTAAACAAGCAGACACCTAACAATTCCTCCTGTAGGCTGAATACATAATATAATAAAAGTTTTAAAAACATCATTTAACATGTTTACTGTAGTAATAGGAAGAAAAAGACCTTGAAAGATATAGATTATATTCATAGCCTTAGCTGCCTTATTTCTATCCCCTGGGTAAGAGCTAATCATGAGTGAGTCTGTATGGGAGGCCTGTAGTTGGTGATAAGTAAGGCAACAGACACAATTCTTTGGCAGATAGATTTTCTTTGATAATAAGCTCTTTCTTGCTAAGCCCACACCCAAGTGTGGTTTTATGGAACAAATAGTCTAGGAATGTGGAGCCAGCAGGATTTGCCAGAAGAAGGAAGAGACACATTGTGTGTGTCCCAGAATTATTCGTGGTAACCCAACAACTGACAGGTGCAAAGTTAAATTAGTAAGGTCATGTCACTCTGGGACCTTATTTGGATGACAACTGGCAATTTTGAACTTAAGAGTTTCTTTTAATTAATCATTAATTCCCCCAACCCCAAATGTTCATATGTTTGTGTGCTTGTCTTTTCCTCTTATCCCCAGAAGTCAGGGTGTACATGAAGTTGGAAGGTCCTATATTAAGTATTTTTAATGAGAGGGAGATAGACATTTCCTAGGTGGCAATGCCATTGGGCCCACGGTGAGCAGCTGACATCAGGTGCTATCTTAGTTCACCTCCAGTTAATCTATTCATCAGTAGGAAGGGATTTTAAAAATTATTTAAATATAATTCTATCTTATTTTTAGATCTACATTCTCTCACTTTTATCTCTTCCCCTCCTCCAACATTGAGAAATCAAGAAAAACTCATTACAAACATATACAGAAAATCAAAAACAAATTCCTGCACTTGCCATTTACAATGAAAGTTTGTCTCAGTCTTTATTCTGAGTTTTTCACCTTTTTGTCTAGAGGAGGGTAGAATTTTTAGAAAGGCGTTAAGAAGCTTCTTACCAATATTTTGATTTCCATAGACTGGTAGTCTCAACCATGGAGATAAAAATCTACATGCCATTTTTCAGAAATTGGTGAATATTTTTCATGTAGTTAATACTATTTATGTCATAAAAGCCCTACTCTGATACCTCGTTGTGGGAAGATGATGACCTGGAGTTCCTGAATGTGATGCCAGTGAAACAAAGGTTCTGATGGGTTTTTATGCTAGAAAAGATTCAGCTATAGCATTGACCAAGAGTCTGAGGGCCAGTCTAGCTCAGGATAGAAAGGGACATAGAAAGGCTTAGCAGTAGCAACTTGGCCACTGGGGAATGGATTCCTTGGCCATGAAACCTTTAAAACCAAGTAGCCTATAACATTGCCCTTACCCCTTTTGTTTCTACAGTGATAGTGGCATAATGATAGAAAAGGGACAGAATATATTAAAATATTAGAAGTTTTTAGACCATCTATAAACTTTGATTTGACTGTTAGAACTCCAAATATGTGTTCCATGTCCAATGATCAATTAGCTAAAGTATTTTTCACATCTGGCCTTACTAGCTGTGTGACCCTGAGTAAGTCAATTAATCCTGTTTACTTCAGTTTCTTCATCTGTAAAATGAGCTGAAGAAGGAAATGGCAAACTACTCTAGTATCTTTGCCAAGAAGACCCCAAATGGGGTCATGAAGACTCAGACACAATTGAAACAAGTGAACAATAAAAATTTCCTGAAAAACTGAGCCTGTGAAAATTGCTGATCACAATGACTAGGTAGGCATCCAGTTAGATTAAAGTGGGGCCAATGCAAACCATTAGTTGGGTAGATTTTATGTATGTACTTTTTGCTCTCCAATGGAATGTCTTGAAATTTAACAGCTTGCCATGTCTTGTCCCATTAGGAGATTTGAGAATGTAGTGGTGGTTGTATCATTCAACAAGTACTGGTGTAGATCTCTTGCTAATTGTGTATATTTTCCAATATAGCATCGCTTCTACCAGACATGTATCCGTGTGTGTGTGTGTGTGTGTGTGTATATCTTCTGTATCTTCATTTAATTGACATTTTTCTCTAAGTAACCAGTATCACCCAGATAATTAAATGGATCAAGATGGCATGCTAGGAAGAAAAGGGTCCTGGTAGTAGATAAAGACAGCATTCTCATAGTTCAGTAGTTTTTGAGAAATAGAGTTCATGAATCTCTGAAAGCCCCTGAGAGTGCTGCCCAAGTGAAGTGATCTAATGGTAGGTTCAAAGAGGCCACACTTGGTCTGGAAGGTCATATTTAACTTGAAAATCACCTTGTAGAGGGATCAAATTTTATACTGCCTGAGAAGTCACATATTATAAATGGTCCTATTCTAATCATCTGTCTTGAGATCAGGCATCAGGAGCAGTAGGCACTGGTGCTTGATGACAATGACATTCAAAGCCTAATATTCACAACAGAACTATAATTGGTCCAATTTTTTTGGTCTGTTTTGGTACAGATATTAGTAAGACCCTGTTGGAAGAGGTGAAAAACTTAATGAACATCTCCTGCCAGTTTTTCAGAACCTCCTACAGATCTGGCTAGTACAGTTAGTTGATCTGGCTAGGCACAAATAGTACTCCCTGGGCTAGGCTGATATGGATGGTAAAATTTTCATTTAAATTCTGCCAAATACATCTCTAAATTCCTGATACTATAAAAGAGCTCTGCCTCTGACTTTAGTGGAGGGTCATCGTTAGATATTAATAATGGACATTAAAATAACTTCAACTCTTTCCTGTCTTTTTCTCCTTCTATCTTCTTCTCATTGTGTATTCTGTGATCCAGCAACATTGGTCTCTTTGCTCTTCCTCTAATGAGAGACTCCATCTCCCATCTCTAGGCATTTTTATTTGATTTCTCCAGTGTCTAGAACCCTCCCCCCTGCTCCTTTCATCTCCATCTCCTAACATTTCTGGCTTTCTTCAAGTCTGAGCAAAAATCTCACTTCTGCAAGAACCCTCTCCCAATCCTGTTCAATGCCAGTGCCTTTCTTTTGTTTATTATTTCCAGTTTATCTCGTATATATCTGATTTGAATGTAGTTGTTTGTATGTGTCATCTGTTCCATTAGACTATAAGTTCCTGGAGAGCAGGCACCATTTCTTTATGTTTACCTTTCTTTGTATTCCCAAGGCTTCTTAACAGTGCTTGGCACATAGTAGGTACTTAATAAATGACTGTTGCTGAATAATTTTAAAGTTCTCAGTCATCCTGAAACATTTGATATTATTGACTCCACTCTCCTAATGAAATATTTCCTTTCTCTGGGTTTTATAGCATCAATTTCTTCTGGTTTTCCTCCTACCTCTCTGGCCATTCCTGCTGTTTCTACTGCTGGATCATGAATCATAACATACTCCATAACTGTGGGTATATCCCAAGATTTTGTTCTGGGCCCTCATTTCTTCTATTTTTATACTTTCTCACTTGGTTACTTCATTAACTGTGGTGATTTTATTTATTATTTTATGTGAATGACTCCCAGGTTCAGACATCTATCTCTAGTCTCTCCCTTCAGCTCCAGTCTTTTATCACTGACTGCCTATCGAACCTCAACCCTGATATCATCCTTATTTCTTCCCTCTTCCTCTCCCTGCAACTCTTGTCATTTGTCAAATCCTTACGTTTCTCATATATCACTTTCTGCAAAATGAGGGATATAGACTCCATGGCATCTAAGGATTTAGATACTATGATGCTGAGGTCTCAAGATCCCCTCTGTTCACTCATATGTAGACTTCAAGCAAGTTCAAACCCTCACTACATCTCATCCCAAGTATTGCCTTTGTCTCTTTATTAGCTTCCAATCTATCTTTTACACAGGATGCCAAAATGAGTTTCCATGTCACCCCCTACTCAGTAAATTCCAATGCTATCTAATACCTGTAGAATATAATATAAATATAAATATAATATAAATATAATATAAATATAATATATAAATAATATAAATAATATAATATAAACACCTCTTCTTAGCATTTAAAGCTCTTCCCAGGCTGTTTCCATCCCATCTTTCCAATCTTATTTACATTCTTTGTTCTTCTCCAAATACTCTGTGGTCCAGCCAAACCTGGATTCTTGCTATTCCTCACACCCAATGTTACACCTTCTGCCACTATCTCTTTGCATGGGCTGTCCCTGATGCCTGGAATATACTTTCTCTTCAAATTTGCCTCTTGGAAACTACAATTTTGTTGGGAAATCCTCTAGACCTCTTCAGCAGAGAAGTATACTCTTCAGTGGAGATATAATGACTGTGGGGCAAAGACAGGAGGCCAAACTGAAAGTAAAGAGAATTATTAGCACGCTTAGGAGTATGTTTTCCCTGACAGCAAATTCAGATTCTTGGGGTGCAGATTTGGTTTTTATAGCCTTTCAGGTTTGCTTAGAATAAGTATACAGTCAATTAGCAGCATAGGTGACATTTGGGATAGAAAAGTTAAGTATATGGTGTGGGAGGGATAAAAGAAAAGGGGATACACCAAGTGGATGAAAGAAGTCATTGGAAGACAAGTAGAAGTCTTTATTATGAGAAAAAGACAATTTTCCCTGTTCAAGGGTCAGAGACAGGGGGGAAAGACCAAATACTTTTGCAGTTGTGAAAGTAGTCCTTTTAGACAAAACCAAGAATAAGAAGCAGTTATTTCTTTTTTTACCCCAAGCATATTTTTTAAAAAAAATTTTTTTATTTTAAATTGATTTGTTTATTTACTTTTAGTTTACAAGATTCAGCTTCACAATTTCTTGAGTTTCAAACTTTCTCCCCTCCATCCCCTCCTCCCCCCTGGTGTCCTGCAATCAAATATAGGATCTGCAAATAGTTTCGCATTGGTCATTAGTCTGGTTGTAAAGAAGGCTTGTAACCAATGGAGTGAACAATGGGAAAGAAGAAACAAAACCAAACATGGAAAAGAACGAGAACATGTAGTTTGCTTCAGTCTCCATAAACTCTGTTCTTTCTAGATCTTTCTCTGAATGTAGACATCTTCTTCCATCCTAAGACTTTTAGAGATGTCTTATAATTGTGCGTTGCTGAGAAGAGTCCAGTTTATCAAAGTTGGTCGTCACACATACGATGTGTCTGTGATTGTGTTCAAATTTCTTTTGGTTTTGCTCTTCTCACTTAGCATTTAGCATTTACCTCTCCAGGTAAATATGAAGTCCATCTCCTTCCCATTTCTTATAGCCCAATAGTATTCCATTACATTCATATACCACAATTTGTTTAGCCATTCCCCAATTGATGGGCCTCCCCTTAATTTCCAGTTTTTTGCCACCACAAAGAGAGGTGCAAGAAATATTTTTGTACATAGGGGTCTTCCTCCCACTTCTATGATCTCTTTCGGATACAACCCCAGAAGTGGTATTACGGGGTCAAAGAGTATGCAAGAAGCAGTTATTTCAATAGTTAATGAGACCATGGGTGTTATTGTATCTATACATAGAAGTTGGGAAATTCCTAATGGTAGGCCAGCAGGTGGTTGAGGGATTTCTACATTGTTAGTACATGTGGTGAAATGATTGTAGTGCCTACTTTTCTGCGACACGTTCCTCCGAGAATCAGCTCAATTGTGACTTTCTACAAAAAGTCTCTCTGTCTCTGTCTCTGTCTCTCTCTTCTCTCTCCCATACACACAGGTACACACATATATCTCTCTGTGTATATATATATATATATATATATAAAATATATATATATATGCACACTATACACACCACACAACATAACACAATGTACACATGCACATATATGTATGTGGGCACATGCATGCATATGAGAGATGTTTTCTCTAAGGCTATCCAACCTTAAAGAATCACTGCCAAGTCCAAGTCTACTCCATTCCTCACTAAGGGGACCTTCTGCTCTGAAGTGAAACTGTTCTTGACATTTTGCTTCCTTAGCAGGCTCACTGTGACACTGTCTGGTAGTTTTTGCAGCCCTTAGTGAGGATAAATGAGAAATTGTTCCTTTATGTTGCATACTGAGAATGGGGAAAAAAAACATCTCATTAGGTTCCTTTCCCCCTGCTTTCCTTTTGGAAGCCCCCCCCCCCCAATTAATCCATCCCCATAATTTACTAATGCCTATTTAAGTTTAGCCTACATAGATGTGCACAAATGCAATGAGAGAATATCCCCCTTTTTTTTTTTTCTACTCTGTCCAAGCATCATTGCTATAAGGTCTGTTTCCAGGGTGATTTTTTTGATAGTTGAGCAATTACTGTTCTGGCCTGCTCAGTAACTGGGATTTGGAAAAAGAAAGAAGTACAGTATGCAGTGAAATCTTATCAGTCAAGCTTGTTGGCTGAGCAGTGTGTTTATAATCCTGATTTTCATGCACAGCTTAATATCAAATTCATTAATGTCATCAGGCTATTTGCTCGGCCACCCACTATTTACAATGGAGTTGTAAATGGACAATGTATTTCCTAGTCCAAAAAAAAAAATTGATGATGCTTTTTCAGATAAGTCATAGACAAGAGGTATGTATTTCAATGCTTCTTGGCTGTTAAAAAAGCCCAATATCAAATTAGGCATAAACAGTGGGAGCTGGAATGATCTCTGGTTTACAATAAATACCCTGTATGCCATTATAAGGATCAACTAACAGGCTAGTATTTGTTTAAAATGCCTGTCGACCATGTTTTATCCTCTTTTGAAGGATCCAAGATGCTTATGATATCTACTGTTAAGTCTGGGTGTCTCTTTTAAATAGAAATTGCATACTGCAGACCCCATCCAAAGGAGCTGTTTGGACTATATAAATTTGCTACAGAATAGTTTACATTTCTTAGCTGTTTGGTCTCCACTGTGTATACTGAAAATGACAAGCTTAAGTAGATCTAAAGTGGATAATATTTTTAATCTTCCTGCTGTTTTACTGGTGATTTTTCAGCCCATCTTTTAGTTTTAAGCCTAAGATGACACATTACTTGCTATGTATTTTCTCTTTTACCACTAAAGAAGGATGTACAGAAGTTATAACTCTTGCTTTAAATGGGCTCCCTGTTTATGTCTTGTTTGCATATAATTGATTGATATCTTCCTCTTTAGACTATCAGCTCTTTGAGATCAAGGACTTTTTTTTTTAACCCCCTTTCTTTGTATTTCCAGTACTTAGCACATTTCTAACATATAGCATTAATAAATGCTACTTCACTAACTGGAGAAAAAAAATGGGAAGATCAAAATTTAGTGCTATTTGTGAACATTTTAGGACCAGTGATGTATTAAGAGAAAGAATATTGTAATATACTATAAGATAAAACAAATATCCTTATTGGGCACTAAATGCCATTTATGTTAATGTTGTTTGATGTTAATGAAACTTTGTACTTTTGGTAACTAATTATCTGTAATGTCATTTGTACATTCAGTGAAAAGTTGATTCAGTTAAATTCAATTCATGAAGCACTTATTTATATATGTATGTATAGTGTGTGTGTGTGCGTGTGTGTCAGACATTGTATAAAGAAAAATACAGAATAGTCTCTGCCTTGTAAGAATAATAAGAGGAGCAGCTAGTTGGTTTGGTGGATAGAGTACAGGCCGTGAAGTCAGGAGGATCTGAGTTCAAATGCAGCCTCAGATACTTACTAGTTGTGTGACTCTGGCCAAGTTACATAACTTTAATTGCCTCCCCCCCCCCAAAAAAAAAAAAGAATAAGAATGGCTAGCATTTAAGTAGTGCTTCAAGGTTTTACAAAGTGCTTGCCATGTATTGTCTCATTTGGTCCTTGTAACAACCCTGGGGGCACATACTATTATTTTTCTCACTTTACAGATGAAGAAACTGATACTGAAGGAAGTTAAATGACTTGCCCAAAATCACACAACTATAAGGTGTCTGAAGCAGGATTTGATCTTTGACCTTCCTGAACTCCCAGTCTAACACTCTATGGTCTGGGCCATCTTGTTTGCCCACTGCTGGTCTGCTTTAGCCACAGCTGCAGAGTTCAGTGAGACCGAGCAGCCTCGAGGAGCAATCTTTTCTGCTTGATAAAACTAGCGGTGGATTGACTAGGCAGCCAAGACATCAAGTCTTGGAGCTGATCCCTTATCAGCTTGCTTATTACCCATGTGGCACCCACAAGTGAACTTGGTGGGAGGAACACTTTGAAGTTATCACTTTAAGTTGATCACTTACCCCAGGGACCAAAGTGATGAAATATGCTCTGGTTTGGAGAGAAGAGGAGTGTTTAAGGCTGAGTCTACTCTCTCTGGGGGCCAAAGTGGAGATGGGAGTGTGGGACTCAGTGCAGGGGAATATTTTTTGTACTTGAATCCTTATTATAATTTCCCAGTAAATAGTCTTTTGTAAAATCTAATTGATGTCAACTACTTATTTCTTAACAAGTTTTTATTTAGGTCTTCTTTTTCTTACATCATCGTAATTATACCTAGTAGCCCTCCTCCTCCTCCTCCTCCCACATAACAGTTTTTTTTAAAGAGGGAAAAAAAAAATCAGCATAATGATTGACACGTTGAAAAAGTCCAAAACATGTGGAATGTGTAACACCCATAGTCCTCTCATCTCCTATGAAGAGATGGATTGTGGACATCATCTTGTATCTCTTCATCTGAATTCTGTTTGATGTTTATAATTTTGTTACATTCATTTTTGCTTTAATTTGTTGTGGATATTGTTTTCTTACCTCTGTTTACTTCACTCTGTATCATTTCATATAGATTTTTCACACTTCTTTGTATTGACTACATTTCTTACAGTACAATAATATTTCATAACACTTATGTACCACAATTTTTGTAGGCATGTCCCAATTGATGGGCATCTACTTTGTTTCCAGTTTTTAGCTATCACAAAACAGGGCTACTATGAATATTTTGATGGGTATAGGAATTTTCTTCTTATCAATAGTTTCCCTAGGGTAAAGAAGCCCTTAACCCAGTACTGGAATCTCTCGTTCAAAGGGTATGGGATGTCAATTGGTTATTAATGATGCTGAAGAAATGTCAACTGATCAGAATGATATTGGGGAATTAATCACTGGGATATATGATATTGAGGAGATATTAGCTGATACTAGTGACTGATACTGGGAACATCCTATATGAAGACTTGTGAGCAACTGTATTAGATACGTTTCACCCTAAAGGGCACCCCTAGGAAACTGAGAGAGAACCATCTTCTGAGAACTAGTCCTTCCATGGAGTTGAGTTTGGGGAGTGATCCCAGAGCCTTTATGGGCTACATGTACATGACTTTTGTATGTTTTTTGTTTCATTTGAATGTGAACTTCTACAAAGCAGACAACATGATTTTGCCCTTCTTTCTACCACCTGCTCTAAGCACAGTTCTTGCGACAAGCTCAATCGTCTCAAGTTGTGTCTAACTCTTTGTGACCCCTTTGGGGATTTTCTTGGCAAAGATACCGCAGTGGTAGGCCATCTCCTTCTCTAGCTCATTTTATGGATGAGACACTGAGGCAAACAGGGTTAAGCAGTCACATAGCTTTGTGAGGCTAGATTTGAAATCAGGTCTTCTTACCTTCAGTTCTGAAATGCTATCCACTCATCACCTAGCTGCCCCAAGCACAGTGCCTGCTGCATCATAAATGCTTAACATATTAACAGAGTAATCTGAGTTTATCGTCTACCAAGGCAAACAATATTTTGTGCAGATAAGTGAGTATAAAAATATTTGGAAAGTGAAAAAAGTGCAAGGAATACATTAAGAATACATTCTTTCCTTCCTTCTTTCCCTTCCTTCCTTCTTTCCTTCATTCTATTCCTTCCTTCCTTCCTTCCTTCCTTCCTTCTTTCCTTCCTTCCTTCCTTCTTCTCTTCCTTCTTTTCCTTTTTCATCTATCTATTCACCTATTTATTTATTCAGCTATCCATCCATCTGTCTTCTCTGTCTCTGTCTCTCTCCCTCCTGCCTTACTTATCTGATATGTGAATTCATTTGCTCATGAAATCTCTGAATTCACTATGCGGTCACATAACACTCTAAAATGCAGCTGATAGAAACGTTTGTTTTATTTAGGCAGAATATCCACACAGCTCCTGTGTTTAATTATGTTTCTTACACCTTGAGGAGATTGTTTGGTATTCTTTCATACCTAATTAATTGTTGTATGCCAGTATTGTAAGCCTGAGACCTGGGCCTTTATATTCTCCCATGAACTGCCAGTACAGCTGCTCAGAAGGGAAGTATAACTAGACCAAGTCCTATCTTGTTTTCTATTCAAACCTTACCTCATCTCTGGCATAAGGACATCTGCTTTTTCAAGGCAGACGTCTCCACTTTAAACATCTTTTGGATTCTCTTTGTCCTGTTTCCCCTGTGTTGACCTCTTCCCATTCTCACCCTCCCCCAACACTAACATTGCTTTAAGGTCCTTACTGAGGGTTTTGTTGCCCTGAGAGCAGTTTGCTATGATAACCCTTCCTGTGCCTGCTCAGCAATCATTGTGTCTCTATCTGGCATCTAGAGAAACAATAACAGTACATGCCAAAAATTGTTAGGAAGAGATTTATTGCTAGCTTTGAAAGAAGTTC
Source organism: Pseudochirops corinnae (assembly GCA_028646515.1). NCBI lineage: Eukaryota > Metazoa > Chordata > Mammalia > Diprotodontia > Pseudocheiridae > Pseudochirops > Pseudochirops corinnae. The sequence continues at coordinate 144,568,342 of CM053587.1, read as the reverse complement.
AACAGGGGTGAAACCCAGGCATATAACGAAGTAATAGGAAGAAGAAATAGACATAGAATCGGGTCTAAATTTATGTAACCACCTTCATATTAAACAAACCTATTTCTTCATTGAATGATAGAGTTGTGTTACATTATGAAGCCCCTTAGTATAATAGTAGTGACCCAGGAATCCAAAGGAGATCTACTTTTATATAATTTCATAAAAGCAATTATCAGCAAATTGTGGTAACTGAATGTAATGAGAAATTGTTGTACAATAAGAAACAATGAATATGAGAAATTCAGAGAAGCATGAGAATATATATGAACTGGTAGAGAATAAAAAAAAAAGAGTCAAAGGACAACAATGCCTACAATAATGGAAACAAAAATGATACTCAGACCTCCTGAAACTAGAATAATTGTTCCAGGGAACAGGTGCCAAAACACATGTTATTTCCCTTGGTTGAAGAGTGGAAGATTATGGATGTAGAATGTTGCATGCCATGTTCAATGTTATCACTTTGTTGCTTATTTTGGCTTATATGATTTGGTTTTTTTTCTTTACAAGAGAGGATTCAATAGAGGAAGTCACATCAGGAAATGACTGATATAAAACATAGAAAGTGTTAATAAAATTCCCCATTCTTTCATTAAATGTGCTATTCACCTCCAGAGAGAGAACCAATGTACTGTAAGTACAAACTGAAGTATAATTTCTCACTTTCTTTGTTTTCCTTGTATTTTTTTGCAACATGGCTAATATTGAAATGTTTTATATTATTTCACATGTGTAATTGATATATTGCTTGCTTTCTCAATGGGTGTGGGAGAGGTTGGAGGAAAGGAGATAATTTAGAACTCAAAATAAAAAAAGAATGTTAAAATAGAACATTAAAATAATGCTAAAGAATGTTAAACTTATCATTTTAACAAGTTACCTATTTTGATAATGCAATTGAATATCTCAAAATCCTTACTGTGCTTTTTCCAACTTGACTGTAGTTGTTCAGAGAACTAGGGATGTGGGATAGGACGTTGTGGAGGCAGCTTTCACGATGTAGCCTTTTGCTAGGTTTCATGATGAGTTTGCGTAGAAAACAGTGGTTTCTACTTGTACAGATTTTTACAAAAGGCTACTGATGCTGCCTCCCTTGTCCTGTGAACTGAGCTGCTTTGACTAGAGAGCTGAGTAAGCATGACATGGATAATTATGTGGCAGGAAAGCCCTAGAACAATGAGAAATTAAATGTTTTAAAAAGGGTCCCACATTCTGTATGTATCTGAAATGGGACTTGAAGGCAGATCTTTCTGGCTCCCAGCAGCTAGGTGCTGATGAGCCTCAAATCTTCATCTACAGCACTAATGTCTCTGATGACCCCCAGTCTCACATCTCCAAATGTCCATTAGACATATCTTAGTGGAAATCTTAAACACAACAGGTCCAAAACTGAACTCATCATCTTTCTTGCTAAACCCTCCTCCTTTCTAAACTTTCTTCTTAGTTTTTGAGGAAAGTTAGATGGTGCAGTGGCTACAGCACCAGATCTGGAGTCAGGAAGACTCCTATTCCTCTTCCTGAGTTCAAATCCTGCCTCAGACACTTAATAGCTGTGTGACCCTTGACCAGTCACTTGACCCTGTTTGCCTCAGTTTCCTCATCTACAAAATGTGCTGGAGAAGGAAATGACAAACCATTCCAGGATCTTTGCCCAGAAAACCCTAAATGGGCTCACCGAGAATCAGACAGTAATGAACAAATATTTTTTGGCTTCATGGTGCCATTACACAGTAATTTTGTCATTCACGATGAACTTAGATTTCATATTATTAGGCACATGAAACCAAAGTACAAAAAAACTTTGGGGCTGTGTTTTGGTAGATATAATCAAGGAGCCCTCTATAAGGGCTTCCTGTACATGGTAGTTGATGTGCAGTATGCACAGCCTAATATTAAAGTAGCAAAACAACAACACAAAAGTCCCAAAACAATAAACAAACAAGAAAACTTCTCTGCTTTTCTCATTAACTACAGCCATCTCTATAGGACTTACCTTTCCTTTGCACATTCATCCAGTTGGTCAGGAGGAAATTTGGAGTCCTTTGCCACAATTTTTATGGAGTGAAAGGAAGAAAAACGTCATGTGGCACTTATTTGAACTTTTCATTAGGAAATGATATTGATGAATTAGAGCCACATTTCCTATGTGGGCATAGCGTGAAGCATCAGGGGCCCAGGTAGAGAGGAAATGAGGGGTAACGAGTTACTTCAGATTCTGACCCAGAAGAGCTCCAGGGACAGACAAGTTTTGACAAAAATATCCATATCGGTACTAAGCTGCATACGTACTGAGTTTTGGAAAACTATATAGTTAATCATCTTGGAAATCAAAGTTCTACCAAATAGTTTCATATGGCATCACCTTCATAGTTCTTAAAATACACTTGCAAAGTCTTATTTGAAATATTTTCAATGTATCACAGATTAGCCTAGAGTTCAGCTTCCAGATCTGTTAGAAAGAAAAATGAGTAATCTTTTAGTTTCCAGTAAAATGTCATTGGTAACTCACTAGAGACCATGGCTCTCATAAGTCAGGGCTTATTCCGTCCCCCCTCCCCCTTTCCCAGCATAGTGAGATATTAACCATAGCATTAAGGGACTGAATTTATTTTCTTTCCTTACATATATATGTATAATATATAATTATAGATGTTATATCACATGAAAAGAACAGAAAAATAATTTTCTTTGCAGGGTGAACATAACATTCTTCTGACTTCATTTAGATTCCTTTTTTCTTCTTCAAAAAATCAAAATACAAACCAAAAAAAGAGATGTATTGCTCAGGGCCTCACCAGCTGTTCAAAACATATGTTTTACTTGGTTCTGATTCAGTTTTTTTCATCAAATTAAATTACCAATAAATATTATACATTCAAGAAATATTTAAGCATCTCCCTAATGAGATTTCTTTATCTAATTCTCCCTTTTAGTTTAAGAGTGATACAACAATACTTTAATCCAGAATGTTTTAAGGGAAGGACTGTTTGACTCCGTTTTAAAACAAATCTTAGTTGGAAATATAATGCAAATGAACATTTATATATTCATAATAATGATGCTTACCTTATATAGATCTAGAGTTAAAGAGAGTCCAGAGACCATCTAATCCGATTTCCTCATTTTATAGGAACTGAGTCCCAAGAAAGTCACATGACTTTCTCCAGATCTCAGAAGTAATAAATGTTTGAGGGAGAATTTGAATTGAACCCATCAACTCTTAACTCCAGAGCCAATAATCTTTCCAGTGTACCATACTGGCTACAATATTCTCAAAGATTTGTGATTTCATCAATGTGGGAATTCATTCCACCTACACAATTCTTAGTGATTGGTTCTTCAGAAATCTTACAGTTAAATAATTCATCACCCTTTGACCAAACTTTTCAAACCATGGTGAAGCTGGTCCTCATACTACAAATATATTGTCCCCTCATTGGACCAATCTAGCCTTTCCCACTTGGTAGAACTTGGCATAGATTTTGAGAATTTAAGTTTATTTCAACCTTGAAATAAGGAATCTGAGTATCCCTTTTGTGTATACACTTTTGCCCTCCAAAGAAGCATTTTGAATGGCCAATGAATGATGCTGAAGAAAGAGATATATTTGAGAGTTAAAAACAATAAGAAGGAAATTATGAAGATGATTTGAAATGCTTTCTACTGTTCAGAGACTGCATTTGTGGAGGAATGATCTGGAAGCACTTGAAAAATTCTAATATGGTGGAGTCACATTTAGCAGCACACAAGATTTAGTGGTTTCCATGCTAAAGGAGAGGAAGGGTTGGAATATGATATTCTGGAAGGCAAAGGAGCTAGGATTACAAACAAGTATAACCTACCCCGCCAAAAATGAGTATAATCCTTCAAGGATGAAAATGACATTTAAGTGAAATAGAGGACTTTCAAGCATTGCTGATGAAAAGACCAGAGTTGAATAGAAAAATTGACTTTCAAATACAAGACTTAAGAGAAGCATTAAAAGGTGAACATGAAAGAGAAATCATAAGAGACTCAAGGGTAAACTGTTTACATTCCTATATGGAAAGATGATACTTGTAACTCTTGACAATTTTATCAGAGTCAGGGAAGTTAGAAGTAATATACATGGACAGAGGGCATGGGTTTGAGGTGACTACAATGGGATGATATAAAGAAATGTAGGGGTGAAAAAGAAGGATGCACTGAAAGAAAGGGGAAGGGAGAGGAAGAGTGGGGGAAATTATCTCATATAAAAGAGGTGCACAAAAAACAGCTTTTACAGTAGAGGGGAAAATGGAGGTGGTGGTGACAGGTAGCACTTGAACTTCACTTTCATCGAAATTGGTTCAAAGATGGAATAACATACACACTCAGTTTGGTAAAAGAATCTATCTTGCCCAACAGGGAAGTAGGAGGGGAAGAGGGTGGATAGGTGGGGAGCTGATAGAAAAGAGAATGGATTAAGGGGCAGTGGTCAGAAGCAAAACAGACTTTTGAGGAGGGACAGAGTAAAAAGGAAGAGAGAGGACAAGCAGGGATAGAAATAGAATGGAGAGAAATAAACCATTAGTAATCATAACTATGAATGTGAATGGGATGAGCTCACCCATAAAATGGAAGCAGAGAGTAGAATGGATTAGAAACCAGAGTCTAACAATGTGTTATTTACAAAACAAAACAAAATAAAAAACCCCACCATACTTGAAATAGAGAGATACACATAAAGTTAAAATTAGGGACTAGAGCAGAATTTGCTATATGTTATAACTAAGATTTAAAAAAAAGACTGGAGTAGCAATCATGATCTTAAACAAAGCAAAAGCAAAAATAGATCTAAGTAAAAGAGATAAGCAGAGAAACTACATCTTGGTAAAAGGCACCATAGACAATGAAGTGATATCAAAACCAAACATATATGCACCTCCCCAAAATGGCATAGCATCCAAATTCTTAAGGAAAAAGTTAAATGAGTTACAGGAGGAAATAAACAGTAAAACTACCCTAGTGAAGGACCCTAACTTTCCCCTCTCAGAACTAGTTAAATTTAAATGAGTTACAGGAGGAAATAAACAGTAAAACTACCCTAGTGAAGGACCCTAACTTTCCCCTCTCAGAACTAGTTAAATTTAACCATACATAAATAAGACAGATAGTAAGGAGATCAACAGCATTTTAGAAAAGTTAGATATGATATGCCTCTGGAGAAAACTGAATAGGACTAGATAGGAATATACCTGTTCAACACCCATAAGTGGTAGCTTCACAAAAATTGATTATGGATTATTGTATAAAAACTTCACAAAAATGCAAAAAAGCAGAAATATTCAATGTATCCTTTTCATACTATAACACAACAATAATACATTTAATAAAGGACGATAGAAACATAGATAAAAATTAATTGGAAACTAAATAATCTAATCCTAAAGAATGAATGGATCAAAGAACAAGCCATAGAAATAATCAATAATTTCATTAAGGAGAATGACAAGACTGAGACAGCATGCCAAAATTGCGGGGATGCAGTCAAAGCAACACTTAGGGGAGAATTTATATTTCTAAGGGCTTACATCAATAAAATAGAGAAAGAGCAGACTGATAAATTGGGTGTGTAATTAAAACAAACTAGAAAAAGAACAAATTTGAAATCTCCAATTAAACATCAAGTTGGAAATTCTGAAATTCAAAGGAAAAATTAATAAAATTGAAGGTTAAAAAATTGAGCTAATATACAAAACTAGGAGCTGAGCTTATGAAAAAATAACAATACAATAAAGCATTGGTTAATTTGATTTAAAAAAAATGAAAGAAGAAAGTCAAATTACTATTAAAAATGAAAAGGGTCAACACAACACCAATAAAGATGAAATTGAGGAAATTATGAAGAGCTATTTTGTCTAATTATATGCCAATAAATCTGACAATTTAAGTGAAATGGAAAGAAAGAAAACTATAGACCAATTTCCCTAATGAATATTGGAGCAAAAAAAAAAAAAGTGAAATAAAATACTAGCAAGAGGATTACAGCACTATATCACAAAGATTATACAAGAGAAAATAAATTTGTCTGAAAAAATAAGTGGGGCATTATAATATAAATATTATAATAGGATACAATATTATCTGACATAGTATATGATATAATATAATTAATATAACATAACATAACATAACATCACATCCCATCACATCACATCGCATAATATGATATATAATATGATATAATATAATATATTATAATGCAATGTAATATAATTAACATAATATAATATAAATCAACAAGGTGATATGGCACATATCCAACAGTTGTCAAATGTTTCTGTTTTACTTCTACAACATCTCTCACATCTGATCCCTACTCCCTACTCACACAACTATCACCTTTGTTCAGTTCCTCATCATCTTTTGTTTAAATTATTTCAATGGCCTCTTAATTGGTATCTTTCACTTAAGACTTTCATCACCCCAGTCCATCTTACACACTGCTTCCAAAGTAATTTTCTTTAAGTACAAATCTGATCATGTAACTCTCCTACTTAACCAATTCCAGTGGCTTTCTATTGCCTCCAGGATAAACTATAAACTCTTGTGTTTAGCTTTTAAAGATTTTTATAACCTGGCTCCAACCTATTTTTCCAGCAAATTGGACCTCACTTTCCTTCTCACACTCTTCAATTCAGCCAAATCAGCTTTCTCTCTTTTCCTCACTCCATACTTCATGCCTGGAATGCTCTTTCTCCTTATCTCTGTTTCAAGTGGCTTTCTTCCTTTAACATGCAGCTCAGTCACCATCTTATATATGGACCTTTCTTGATAAGCCAACTGCTAGTGCCCTTTTTTGTATTTTATTATTAACTTTATATTTATGCTAAACACACATATATACACATAAAATATACATATTATATATTATTATAATGCACATCATTATGTATACATATATATGTACATACATATACGAATTAGATATTTGTTGTCTTCTTCATTAGAATATAAGCTTATTGTTAGAAGAATTTCCTTCTTGTTACTTGTATCCCAAGTACCTTGCCTAGTATCTGGCAAATGCGAGCCATTTAATAAATACTTGTGGGTTGATAGATTAATCTGGTAACTGTTATATTGACGAATGTAATTCCATTGTTACTAATTTTAGTTATCCAACCTCACGGTTCAAAGAGCCCTAAGGAAGGGATCTATTACTCAAATAGGAAACCTTTCTAAAATATTCCTGACAAATGGTCTTTCATTCTTTGAAGACATCCAGAAATGATAATGTTAAATCCCAAGAAAGTTTGTTTTTTTTTTCCTGAGGGGAGCTCAGTTCTGTCTCCTTAAAATTCTCACTCATTGTTTCTGGTTGCATCCTCTGTGGCTAAAAAGAGCAAGCCTTATTCTTTTTCCATGATACAACCTCCCAGATATCTGAAGAAGTTATCATGCCCTCCACTAAGTCTTTTCTTCTCTAAGTCTGGATCTTATTAAAGAGATAGTACCAAAGACCAGAGTGACTATGTTACTCTCTTGTCTCTGCTTTCACCTTTTTTTTTTTTTTAAAATTCTGGGCATAACACCTTTGTTTATGCTTTTGCACAGACAGAATAGACCACTTTCCTTCCCAGGTTGGAGTCCCTCCATTCCTTCAAGGTCAATTTATGTCCCAGGATAGCTTCCCTGTCTCTCTGCCCCACTAGATGCTATTGATATCTCTCTCTTCAAATTTCTTATAGTATTCCCCACCCCCTCCCCAGATCCCAGAGTTCTCCTTTGCATTACTTCATTTTCTGTTGTATTATAGTTTTTGTGTGCTTGTCCATCCCTGCCAAACAGATTATATGCTCCTTGAGAGCAGAGTCGGTGTCGAATATGTCTCAGTATCTCCAATATTTGCACAATATTTTGCACTGGACAGACACTTAGTAAATATTTGTGTTTGCATTGAATCAATTCTTTCAGGTTCAGTTTTTTGATTAACTCAATTTAGTACTGGTCAGAACACATGTAGATATTGGAAGAAAACACCAGTAATACAGAAAGGGAAAGTGATAAGGATGGTGAAGGTACAAAATATCCTTATCATCTATAAAATAAAGAAATCATGCTAGATAATTTCTAAAGTTATTTCCAGTTCTAAACCTTTACCCTAATCTGAAGATTGATGTAATGACAGTAATGTTTTAGGAAGATTTTTGTTGTTCAGTCGTTTCAATCATGTCTGACTTTGTAAGCTCATTTGGGGTTTTCTTGACAAAGATACTGAAGTGGTTTGCTATTTCCTTCTCCAACTTATTTTACAGGTGAGGAAACTGAAGCAAAGTTTTGCTTTGGGTTAAGTGATTTGTTCAGGGTCACACAGCTAGTAAATATCTATAGCTGGATTTGAATTCAGGTCTTCCTGATTCCAAGCCTGTCTATCCACTGCACCAGCCTACTCTAATTTTTTTTTTGCCAAGAAAAACTCCAGGTGAAGAGTTGGACATGACAGAAAGTGATTGAACAATAACAAGGAATTTAGGAAGACTAGTATCTAGGACATATTGGAAGGGTAACAGATAAGATGACCAGTCAGGATGCTATATAAATAATCCAAAGGTAGAGGGTTGAGAGTCTGACCTAACCTAGTGCTCTTTACCTAGAAAATGCTCAATGAATGTTGAGCCTTCAGTGTTTGTTGATAATGGACTAAGGAGGGAGCAGTGGTAATAAAGAACACGAGAATGAGATTGAGAGACTATTCAAGGGTAGATCTGCCAGGAGTTTGTAATAAATTAGGTAGAAAGGATAAAAGAAGGGGAAGAGTAGAAGGTTATTCTGGCCCTAGGAGAGCAGTGACGCCTTTGAGAGGCCACGCCAGATCAATAGCAACACAAGTTTGTTTTGTTTTTTTTTTCAGAAAACATGTTTAGCAGAATGAAGTAGCTAGAGAGCTGGCCTTGGAGTCAGGAAGGCTTGGGTTCAAGTCTCTCCTCTAACAGGCAGGACAATGAGCAAGACATTTTAGTGCTCCTGGGACTTCTCTAAGACTTGTGGAGTCATTGACAATATGCATTGGTAGTAGTTTCCTCAGTGGGACTTCTTTATATCAATTAAATTGCAGGTCTGCTCCAAAGAAAATTTTAAATGCACGTTTAAAATTTACTTTCTCCTTTGAAGTTATTGGCATGACAAATATTGATGGACTCTTTGTGTTTTTGCTTTTAAAATGGAAAGTAGCAGTCTATAAGTAAGATTAATTTCTTATAGTCTAGACATTTGTAAAGACTAGATGAGAGATTCTCAAAGTGTGGTACTTGGACCCCTAGGAGTCCCTGAGACTTTCAGGGGTTCATTAAGAAGGTCAAAACTATTTTCAAAGTGATGCTAAGTTGTTACTTGCCTATTAAAATACTCCTCATATATCTGTGTGAGGCCAGATTTTCTTCATATACTACAGCCTAAAACAATACTTTATAAGAAACCAAATGCAGGAGCAGAAATAAGAATCTAACTCTCTTCTATTAAGCCAGACATTAAAGAAATTTGCAAAAAGCATGTTAATAAAGTCATTTTCACCATTTTTTGTTTTTTAAAATATAGTTATTTTCATGAAAATATTAATGTTAACATGTAATTATTTTATTATTATTATTTTGAATGAATGAATAAATATTTTAAAATATATGAGTTTCAAATTCTAACAGTAAATATTGATAGAAATAATGTACATAAAAGCTCTTTAAAGTCCTCTTTAACTTTTTAAGAGAATGAAGGAGTTAATCATGAGATTAAAAACATCTGAGAACCATTGGGCTAGTGAATTACAGAAAGCAGCAAGAGTGGAAAACACTATTCCCCTCACTTGAGATTTCCAAAAGTTCCAGAGAAAGCATAATTAATATTCATTCATTCCTCAGGAAGAGGAGGACACTGGCCAAATTGTCCCCTTTCTCTCTTCACCATAAGAGAATTTTCCTCCCAGTGCCTCAATCATCTTCCACCAGGGCTCTGCATCACAATATTTGTACATTTAAAATCTCATTTCATAATAAACTGCAGAGAGCTTAAGTGGGGCAAAGAATTCTTTCCGGTTCATTTGTGCAAACTGTCTTCTTTGTGCTCACATTTTATCTTTAACTTGGAAAGGGAAGCCACTGAACAAATTCCAGAATAGATGCATTTATCTTGATTTCAAAGTATTATTGCTGTTGACAATCCAATAAGAGAGATCCAACACGGTAATTTATGGTAGTCCTTGAAATTAGCTGAAACAAATTTCAAAAGACAGTTTCTTTTCTTAAATTCTAAGTCAGGGTTCATTTGAGTCTCAGTCCCTAGCAAGATAAACTGAGTTCACCTTGGAGGACTATCTCAATAGTAGTCTCTATATGTCTTTTTACCCATAATCAGTTTCCTTTGGGAACATTATAATTCAGATAATGTTTCTTACAAAAAGGGACTGTAGCTCCCCTGCAAGTATTCATGCTAATAAGACACTAACAAAGGCAGATTTAAATCAACCAAGAAGGCAGGAAAGTTTGGAAGCCAAACCTGGTGAGAGTCTGGGAAATGATCCTTCCCTTTCTGTAGTGAACCAAGCAGGCTTTGCTTTTGATAGGTTCCATCATCCTTCTGAACTCATGGTACCCATAAAGCTTCTCTGTGAGCAATCAAGATGGTATAGCTTGAAGGGTTGACTCTAGGTCCAATGGAAATTGTCTTTGTACTTTTTCTCAAGATGATTGTCATTTCGCTCTCTCTCTCTCTCCCTCCTCTCTCTCTCTTTTCTCCCTCCTCTCTGTCTCTGTCTCTCTTTCTCCTCCTCTTCCCCCTTGTTTCTGTCTCTGTCTCCCACTATGCTCTTGTCTCTGTCTCTTTATCTGTCATTTTTATACTGTAGCTAATTATCATTATGCTAGGCCCCAATTAAGCACCACTAGTAACAAATTAAAAACAAGCCAAATCCAGGAGCACAACAGTGGTATATCAACGCTGGCAGTATCATGCCCCCACAAGGGCTCCACTTTCTTAGTGAAAAGGAAAAGATGTTTCTTCATCTATTCTCTGGGGCTATCGTTGGTCATTACAATAGTCTTTCTCATGTTTATATTATCATACTTGTTGCATATTTTACTTCCCTATTTCTACTTAATCCTTTCTTGCATGTCAATTCATATGCTTCTCATTTAAAAAAAATATTCCCCATGACAGTTGTTTCTTACTGTAAAATTACATTTAGCTACATTCAAACACCACATTCTGTTCATCCAATTCCCAATTGAGAACACCCACTCTGTTTCTAGGGTTTTGTATGTTTTTGTAGCTTTTTTCCCCAACACAAAAAGTGTCGATATACATTTTTTTGATTTAGATGGCTTCTTTCTTTATGTTTTAAATTCCTTGGGGTATATGCTCAATAGTAGGAGTACTGGACCCCAATCCACTTATATATTACTACTAATGGTAGTAATATGTATATGTGTATATATATATATGTATACACATTTTAAATAGAAATCTCAGCTTGATCATGACGTCCCTGTAGCTTGTCTAATGTCCAGTGTCAGTCTACTATTGCTGTAGTGAGGAAATTGGTCTTTCCATTCTTAGTTACCAGGAAATTGCTGAACTGTCAAAAAAGTCTAAATTTTAACCACTTAGCCTTACAAACAATTAGCTGAATGACCTTGGGAAACTCCCTCATCTGCTGTGTTCCTCAGTTTTCCCACATATCTTTTCACTGTTTTAATTTCCCTATCCCCACAATGAGGCAGGTCCCTCAGGAATAATTGGGGGCCCTTCTCAGTTCAGCAGCTGTCCCCTCTTAACCAAAGGCATCTGATTTTATACTTGCTAAAGATATACAAAAGCCATCCACGAGTTAATTCATGTAGCTACAGTCTGAAAAATTCCTGCCTCCATTAGATAAAATAAGTAGGTGACTTGGTCACAATATTTTTATTTTGTATATGACCATTAAGTGATTTTTCCCAGGAACACATGGGAACAACAACAACAACAACAACAACATTAATAATAATAGTATTCATTTAGCACTTAAATGTTTGTTAACGTTTACAAATATTATAATCAAAATAATCCTGAGAGGTAGATTTTATTATCCTTACTGTACAGATTAGGAAACTGAGATAGACAAAGGTTAAGTGACTTGCCTGGGTTCACAAAGTCAGTGTCTGAGTCTAGATTTGAATTCAGATCTTCCTAACTCCACATCCAGAGCTCTAATTACTGCACAATATTCAGAAGTGTTAGATACCTTATGTACCTATTACTATGCACATCTATCTAATTTGTTTTTTTTATTCTTTATTAATTCTGAATCTTCTCTTAATTTCCTTCACATGTCTTCATTGTAGTCTTTTCACATACATCCATTCAAGTTCAAACTCACCAGAAACCTATAGCTAGTCACAGAAGGAGGAAGAGGAGAAGGAAGAGAAGGAAGAGGAGGAGGAGGAAGAGGAGGAGGAGAAGGAGGAGGAGAAGGAGGGGGAGGAGGAGGAGGAGGAGGAGAGGAAAAAGAAGAAGAAGAAGAAAAAGAAGAAGAAGAAGAAGAAAAAGAAGAAGAAGAAGAAAAAGAAGAAGAAGAAGAAAAAGAAGAAGAAGAAGAAGAAAAAGAAGAAGAAGAAGAAGAAGAAGAAGAAGAAGAAGAAGAAGAAGAAGAAGAAGAAGGAGAAGAAGAAGAAGAAACTCATTGTTCCCCAAGCAATTATAATGCTTGTGTTTTTAGAAGTTAGAATAAATGATATGGTCATTATGCTATTTTTAAAAAAAATTTCAGAACAGTCGCCCCTCATTTTTCTTTTTTTTTCTTTTAAATGGAATATTATTTGGTTTTTACCCTCATTTTGTGAAGGAAAGGCATTAGCCACCCGGCAGAATGCAGCATAATAACAAGAACTGGATCACTTGAAGGGACTCCTGTTCCTCCCAGTTGTCAGTTATCTCTCCCTCTCAAAATGACCGCTAAAGTGCTGTTTTATACAGGAAGTCTCCCTCAACCACTTTTAATTCCAGTGCTTTCCATTTTAAAATTATTTCCTATTTATCCTGTATATAGCTTACTCTGTATGCATTGTTTGCATGTTGTCTCTTGTTTTAACTATAAACTCCTTGAGGGCAGGAACTGTCTTTTGCCTCTTTCTGTATCCACAGTGCTTAGCACAGTGCCTGGCACATAGAGGGCACTTAATAAATGTTTATTAAATCAATGAATGAAAGTATTTAAGTTTAGTAGGATCTCTCAGAGCTTACTCTTCATTGGCAGGGTCTTTAAGTACCTGGTCATCTCCCTACTGAAGGAGAGGCAATAGAACTTTAGTAGAAATTATAATACAATAGGATAGTATGAATAAAAGATAAAGGGACCAAGAAAGAGAAGCTTATAAACTATCTTTTACACAATACCTGGACATAATAAGTATATTTAATAAGTGCATTATCTAACTATCTTTATCTATTTAGTCATTTTTTTAAATGAGAGAATTTCCTTTTGAACTTATAGTGGATAATTCTCACAAAATTCCTTGCCTACATCAGTAAGAATTTTTCAAGTAAGTAATCATTTAAGAAGACAAATGTTTCACTTAGAGCGTACATTTAAAAATCATTTAAAAACTAATTTACAATTTTACTAATAAATATATTAATACTTAACAAATCAATAGTCAATATTCATTGTATACTCATTCCTGGGAAAATAGAAAATAAGTATTTATGAAAATATCTTTGCCTAATACTTACATTTAAAAATTGTAATCCATATGTGTGGGTCTTCACTTCAGAGATGCATATGGAAACCCCTCAATGCCTTGATCAATGGTCTTTGCAAGCTGTTGTGCCCTCTTTCTCCCTCATCAAAAACATTATAAGCTCTTCTGAACTTAGTTCATATGTTCCATGATTAATTGTCTCTAGACCGATGCTCAAAACCTACCAGTTTATTATTCTGTCTAAAAAAGATGTGTGTGGGTGGGGTGGGTAGGTTAGTAGACTGCAGGCACGATATGTGTCAACAATATGATATGGTAACTAAAAAAAGGCAAGTAATCTTGTGCTGCCTCAGTCAGGAGATGGTAGGTTCAAAGTACTTGGCCCTGATCAGATCACCTCTGCAATGTTGCATTTTGTTCTTCACTCCACAATTTGGGAAAGACCTTAATCAATTGGGGAATATCCAGAGGATTGCAACCAGGATGGTGAAAACTGTAGAGTTCATACCATATGAAAATTCGATAAAGGATCTAGGGATATTTATCTTGGAGAAGAGAAAACTCAAGGGGACATGAATATTGTATTTAAGTATTTGAAGGACTGTCATGTGGAAGAGGGATTATAATTGTTCCAAGACTGTAACTGGAAGAAATGGGTGGATATTAAAAAGATAAATTCAGCCTGAATGTCAGGAAGAACTTCTTGACAACCAGTTACCCCAAAGTGAAATGGGCCACCACAGAAGGCTATGCTTTTTCACTTACTAGAAGTCTTCAGATAGAGGGTGGATGTTCACTTCTCAGCTATATTGTAGTGGGCATTCTTTCAAGGTCATGCTTAGTATCAGAGATCCTCCTAATCTGGAAATTCAGCAATTCTGCTTAGAATCTGTCAGAATTTATGCTTTGCTAAGATTGACTTGGGAAATCTAAGATCACCTACATGCCATGCTGAGCCATAGGAGTAATACTTTAACAGAGGAAGTTAAATTATTTTTAATAATGTCTCGTATTTATCTACTGCTTTAAAGAGAAGAGTTAGAATTAGGTATAATTCCACGTCTCAAAATGTTTTTCACTGTTAAACCACAGAAAAACATTTTAAAAGGGTTCTATAGCATCTTTGAGGCTGTTGGAAAGACTCAGAAAAATTGCTGACCTTTGACTCAGCCCCCATAGAGCCATTATAAGCCCATTTTGCAAAAGTAACAAGTAAAAGGATGGGTGGAAAAAAAGAAAAACAAATTTTGTCACTCTTGAAATATGCTCAGATTCAACCTTCACTAACCCCATTGTGTAAAACATTCAGCATATTATTAAGAGAAAGACTGCAAGTGTAAATATACTTACTCTCAATGAAATCAACACCATCCGCCTGATTTGTAACTATTCCCTTAATACTGCCATAAACTTTATTGCAGTGAAAACACTGGCCATAGAGATTGCTTTCCTCTTCCTCAGGATGTATTTCACCTTTGTGGCATTACTACGATAAATCTCATGGCCCAACAACCCCTTGTCTGCAAGTGATTTCAAGTGCTATCATAAAAATGAAACAGACAGACTTAATTTGAGTTCCAGACTTGAGGAAACTCAACTAAAATATTAGCATAATTTTGCTGAGGACGGAGGAAATTGTTAAAATATGTGTCTTAGAGAGTGTCTGCAATTCAATCCTGGCCTTCTCTGGCTCTTGAGTGCCACCCAGTGATTAACTTTGCAGCAGGTTTCTAATGGGGGGACTGGGGTGCACCCCAGGCTATGGGAAGCTGCTCTGATCATGGGAGATGGGAATACAAGGGAGTTAGGAAATACTGGGAGATTCATGTGGTTCTAAATGTGAACTTGGGAAAAAAGGAATTTTATGACTTGTCTAGTTACTATTCTGAGGTTTTTCCCTGCTCTTGAAATGACTATTAATTTTATGCATTCGTAGAGAGCATGTAGTGTCATTGTGGGGTAGTGGGTGGGCTTGCTAGCCTTGGAGTCAGGAAGTTCTAGGTTCATGTCTTGCCTCCACTGCACACTAGTTGTGTGATCTTGAGCAGGTCACTTAACATTTGAGGGCACTCAGACAACTGCATACAACTTAAAGTCAGAGGTGAGCTGCTTATACATATTAGTGGAGAGAATTTGCACATCTCGAGTCTCCCACATTGATTTAATCACAGATCAGGAAAAAAATAATATTCAATGTACCTTTATAGGCATATATTGAAGATGTACAGTTTTGTACATAAAGAGAATACATTCTTAAGGACATAGATCTTATCTACAAAGTCACAAAGTAGAAGAAAACAACCAGGACTTAGAGGCATATTGTTGTTCATTCCTGTCTGACTTTTTATGACCCCATTTATAGTTTTTTTGGCAAAGATACTAGAATGGTTTGCCATTTTCTTCTCCAGATCATTTTAAAGATAAGGAAACTGAGGCAAACAGGGTTATTTGACTTGCCCAGGGTCACGCAGCTAGGAAGTGTCTGAGGGGAGATTTGAATTCAGGTCTTCCTGACTCCAGACCAGGTGCTTTCTCCACCGTGTAATCTAGCTGTCCAGAAGCATGTTAGAAGTAACCTGTTGTAACCTTTTTGCATTTTACAAATGAGGAACAACACACATTCATTTACGTGCTTCTACTTCATGGGTGGCAGCAAAAATTTCTCTTCCTGGTCCGCTTCCTTTAAGGCAATCAATGATCATTGACTTGACAAACCTTATTTGTTTCTCTTTCTTATTCTGTGTCACCTAGCCACCCCCTGGTAGGTGACTCTGTTTGCTCCAAAATTTAACTTAAAAAAGGCATGAGGGGAGGCTAGGTGGTACAGTGAATAGAGCACAGGCCTGGAGTCAGGAGGACCTGAGTTCAAATCTGGACTCAGACACTTGACATACTTACTAGCCATGTGACCTTGGGTAAGTCACTTAACCCCAATTTCCTGCCTTCCCCCCTCCAAAAAACGAGAAAAAAAAGGCATGAGATTGGGAGGCAACAAGGGACAAATCCTGGAGTTAGAAGCTCTGGCTCAGATGTTTACTACCATGACCTCAGGAAAATTTATTTCATTTCCCAGAACCTCAGTTTCTTTGCCTATAAAATGAGAGAGATGAACTAGCTGTCTTCTGTAGTCCCTTATAGCTTCAGAGTGATGATCTCTATGATTCTCAGTAACATGTCTACATTTCAGGGTTAAAATGCTACCGTTGCTCAACATAGAACTGTTTAAATGGGGCATAAGATGGCGGTGGGACCCATAAAGTGGCAAGGACCCTGGAGCTACAAAGCCCATAATAATAAACTGAGTTAGGCTGTATATGTCACTGCCCTCTACTGGCTTAACCATGTGCCTTTTCTTCTTAAAATGGGCACATCCAGATTTGAATGACTGGCCTAGGGAGGGTGGAGACAGATCCAAGGGCATGGGTGTATTCTCTTCACACCCCTAGATAACAAGCAAGGGAATGTTTGTAGTATCATCAAGTTCCATTCAAGCAGTTTAGAAGGTAGTCTGACTGACTAGTGCAGGGAAAAGGGAGAGGAAGGTTCCTGGTTGAATGGTAGGCAGTGTGCTGTAGTGGAGTAGACACTGGACCAGGGATCTGCTGCTTCCTCCCCATGTATCCTTGGACAAGTTTTAACCTTGTCTAGGCCTCATTTTTCTCATCTGTAAAATGAGAGAGTTGAATTCTTGTTCATTAAACTCCAATTTCTATGATGGGATGATAGGATACTATATATTTTTTTGTCCTGCTGGGCTCTCTAGGGTAATAGGGTGAAAGGGAGAGGGATGGTCTAAGTTTCTGGGGCTGCTAGGGTTGAGATGGGCAGGGTGGTATGTGAATAAAAACCCTACCTCTCTGTAATCTTCACATACATACTCATCTCCTTCCTCCTAAATGTCTCAGTCCTTTATTGCTTCTCCAACCAGGCCTGGAGTCAAGAAGACTGATCTTCCTGAGTTCAAATCTGGCCTCAGAAACTTATTAACTGTGTGACCCTGGGCAAGTCACTTTAACCCTGTTTACCTCAATTTCCTAAATGGCAAAATGAGCTAGAGAAGGAAATGACAAACCACTCCAATATCTTTGCCAAGAAAACCCCAACTTCAGTTACGAAGAGTCATACATGACTCAATAAAGACGAAATACAACAGTCCCTTCCTTGCTGCTTTGTTTTCTCTGAGCCTTATCTCCTCAGTTTCTCAGCAGAAATGTTAGAGGAAAGAATTGCCATAAAGGCTCATGGACTGCTATATCCATTCAAAACATTCTACTTCTTTGAAGCTTTAAAATCCATTATTATAGTTAACCATAAATATGGTATAGTTAGGCCAGGCTTAGCATATCCCAGAAGGCCTATCTGCATAAATTCACAGTCACTTTTTTGATCTGGATTACAGTCATCAATCACTTCACTACTAGCTACTGTTTCTGAAAATATAGCTGAGTCAAATAATGTAAAAAGCTTTTATTATGTATTTACCCTGTGAATATCTTTTTTTTTGCCTTTTTTTTTTTTTGGAGAGGCAATTGGGGTTAAGAGACTTGCCCAAGGTCACATGGCTAGTACGTGTTAAGTGTCTGAGGCTGGATTTGAACTCAGGTCCTCCTGACTCCATGGCCAGTGCTCTATTCACTGCACCACCTAGCTGCCCCACTCCCTGTGTATATCTTGTACATACAAATATTGTCTGCATGTTGTCTCCCCCATTAGAAAGTGAACTCCTTGACGGCAGGGACTGTTTTTATGTTTCTTTGTATCCTCACCTAGCCTAGTACCTGGCACAGAGAACACACTTCAGAAATGCTTCTTGACTTGGCTTGGTTACTCTATTTCAGGTACAAAAAGAGACTCAATCCTTACACGTTCAAGGAACTCACATTCTCATGAAGGGGAGACAACACAAGGGGTAAGTGATGTCCAGGGAGGTATTGTTTTGTTCTGACAAGTCACTGGGAAGATGAGGAGAATGACTGGGCAGTCAACGACTGTTTTTTAGGAGTGTTGATTTGATTATAGATCTGAGATGAAGGGGTGGAAAGTGTGTCAAGATCCTCTTTTAGCACCTTAGTCCTCTATATTTTCTCAGCTCTCTCTATCACCTGGTCAGGCCTAGAGAACAAGCCCTTCCTGGTGCTTCTCAGCTCTCCTCTCATCACATAATAAATCAGAACAAATGTCGCAAAATGATAGTTTGGTTCTTATGCTAAACATATGTTTCTCTACCTTCCAAGTTCCCCTTTTCCGCCAAGAAACTGTTTAACTAATGATACAAATCAACCATTGTACCTTTAAAGCACTCGCGTGTTACCATTTTTAGGACAAAAGGATAGCATTTCAGCAATGTTATAGATTAAATAGAATTTTCCATGCTAGTCTGGCAACCTAATTAACATTTATATATATTTTTATGAGAAAATGTGTTCCAGATTCCAAATAATTGACATTTTATTTTTGGAAACTATAAGTATTGCATGGGGATAGCTAGGTGGCACAGTGGATAGTGTGCCAGGCCTGGAGTCAGGAAGGCTCATCTTTATGAGTTCAAACATGGCTTAAGACATTTGGTACTGTATGACTCTGGCAAGTCACTTACCTTGCTTGTCTCAGTTTCCTTATCTGTAAAATGAATTGGAGAAGGAAATGACAAAGCACTCCAGTCATCTTTGCCAAGAAAACCCCAAATGGGGTCACAAAGAGTCAGACATGACTGAAAGGACTGAACAACAATCACAAAGTACTTATATGCAATTAGATAGGAAGTTTATCTGTTAGAATATAACGGGATTGATAGTCCATGAAGTTAATGTATCTGTACATCTATTTTAAATCAAAATTGAATAAGAAGGTTGAGCTGTGCCTAGAATTGAATAGGAGCAGACCAAATTACTGTCATTGAAAATCTGTAATATTTTAGCCATTCCTTGTCTTGTCCTATCCCAGAATCACTGAACCTTGGAGTTAGGAGGTACCTCAAAGGACACCCAATCCAGCCCTCACTTGAGCAAGAATGCCCTCTACAAAAGAGCCCAAACTGGTGATCCAGCCTTGACTGAAAGACTTCTAGCAGAAGGGAAGCCACCAACTACTAAGGGACTACTATGGGACAATTCTGTCCTTCCTTATAACCTGGTGAAGTCTTTTTTTCCTTTTTTTAAACAGTATTTTATTTTTTCCAATTACTTGCAAAGACAAATTTTAACATTCATTAAAAAAACTGAGTTCCCAAGTTCTTCCCTCCCTCACTACCCCGTCCTTAAAACAATTTGATATAGGTTATATATATAAGCTTATATATGTGTATATATACATATATATGCAGTTTGATATAGGTCATATATATATGCAATCATGTAAAACATATTTCCATATTATTCATGTTATGAAAGAAGAAACAAACCAGAAGAAAAAAAAAACATACCCCAAAAATAAAGGAAGTGAAAATAGTATGTTTTGATCTGCATTCAAACTCCATCAGTTCTTTCTCTGGATATGGTTAACATTTTTCATCATGGATTTTATTTAGGAAGCACAGTGTCTTTTATATATGAAATGCTTTTTAATAGACTGATTATGCAGCATTTTATGTAACCCCAAGCTGTTCTCTGACATGAAGCTCATCTTTTATGGCACTGCTATTCTCCTAGAAATTGTTTATGATTCTAAAATCTCTATGTGTGTTGTATCCCCTCACTGTAATGGGGCAGGAATTATTTTTGCTTTTCTATTTATATTCCCAATGCATAGCATAGTGCTTGGCAGAAAAAATAAGTGCCTTAATAAATGCTCCCCCCCTTCCTTGTGGCTATGAATATTAAAGAATTACAAACTCTAAAGGATCAAAACTGTGAATGAACTAAGTCAATGAAAAGATTAGTTAGACTGTTCCATATTGACAAACTGACTTGTATGCAAGAAATAACATAATAGAAACCATCTAAGAAATTTGTCATCAGAAAAGGAAATGGGCTACTCATTCAGGAAGAGAAAAGAATGGCTAGCCTGTTAGGCACAAAATGTTGGAAGACTGAAGTGAGTCTTTGGGACATTGGCAGATACTCTCTGGAAGACTGATGGAGGAACATGGATAAGAGTAAGGAATCAATGGATTATAACCTGCACCATCAGAGAGAATATATACAAGTAATAAGATTATAGAACATCTGCAGTAGATAGCTATGAGAGACATAGTGTATAGTCAATTTATTAGAGAAACCAACCATGGTTGCTACCTACAAGATCTTGTGAATTAAATCTACAATTCTTATTTTGTCTATATAGTTAGTTATTGTATTGTTATTTTATATTGTTATTGTATAGTTATTTTAAAATATTGGCGTTCATGATGGTTAGCTATTAACCTCATAACTAAGACATAGCATGGAGATGCAACCACAGATCTGCTCTAATTTTATGGAGTAGATCAGAGGTTACAAATCAGAGGGCCAAGGAAGCCCAGACACCA
The DNA here is from genome assembly GCA_028646515.1 of Pseudochirops corinnae. NCBI lineage: Eukaryota > Metazoa > Chordata > Mammalia > Diprotodontia > Pseudocheiridae > Pseudochirops > Pseudochirops corinnae. The sequence continues at coordinate 144,547,147 of CM053587.1, read as the reverse complement.
TTTGGCTTGCCTCCATGCTTGAAATGTTCTCCCCATGCCCATCATACCTCTTCTCCTGATTTCCTTCAAGGCTAAAATCCCACCGTCTGCAGGAAGCCTTTCCTGTTATCCTTTCTTGCTAGTGCTTTCCCTTTGTTAATTACCTCCAATTTATCCTGTCAGTATTTCATTTGTACAAAGGTGTTTGCATGTCCTCCATTATTCGACTGTGACTCCTCAAAGGCAGGGCAGGGGTTGGTTTTCTTTCTTTTTTTTTTTTTCATTAATGTTCATATTCTCAGCACTTAGCAGCGTGTCTGCCACACATTATAAATAAATGCTTATTGAGGGGCAGCTAGGTGGGCAGTGGATAGCACACCAGTCCTGGAATCAGGAGGACCTGAGTTTAAATCTAGTCTCAGACATTTACTACCTATGTGACCCTGGGCAAGTCACTTAACTCTGACTGCCTCAAAGAAAAAAAACTAATTAAAAATAAATGCCTATTTAACTTAATAATTTAACTTGTTTTATTGTGACAATAAATTAAGTTTAAATATATATTTACCAAAAATTTATTAAATTTTGCAGTTTAAACTGAGTTTCAGGTAGTGCAAGAGAAACTGAACTTTAAGAAAAGAAGATAGTGCTGAAAGAGTTTTTTTTTTTAACTGCTAATGAATGGCCATTGGGCATCTGATTAAAAGGTTTAATACGGTTTTGTTTTAATTTATTAATTTGTATTTCTCTCATGATTCACAGTCAGTTCTCTTTCACTTTTTTCTACATATCCTTGATTCCTGACTATCCTTAATGAATGTGATTTTAAGTCTCCTGTCTTTCAAAGTGCTAGTCGCCCTTTAGGATCTCTAGAAGCTGGGGACTAGCTTCAGGCTTCCCGGTCACCCAGAGGGAATGGGGTAGAGTTGAAAAGCACTGATAGGTCAGATGACCTGTATTTGAATTCTAGTTTGGCCATTTGCTATGCTGTATGATTTAGGATCTCCACTCATGCCATATTCTACTGCCTCAAATAAGTGGAGTGTACCTAGTTTCTTGAAGACAATGTTGGTAGAGTACAAGCTCTGATAGTCTTAAGAGCTGGGAAGGCCTTTGATATACTCTGAAAGCCTGAGGATTATCCTTATTATTGTTAATTATTAATTAATCTTAACTATTAAAATTTTAATTATTATTATTCCCCATCTGAGGATTAACTCACTCCCTCCACTCCCCCACCCCAATCTAGACAGGTTGAATTGACCTATAGGAACAATCCTATAGAGCATACACAAAGCTGCCATTCCTGGATCTGTTTAATCCATATGGGAACTTGGGAGCCTGCTCTGGTCAGTATGGCTCAGGGCTAGAAGACTGGCACTTTGATATGCCAGAGTCCCCCTATTGGCAAATGATGATGATGATGATGATGATGGTGATGATAATGATGATGATGATGGTGATGATAATGATGATGATGATGGTGATGATGATGATGATGATGATGATGATGATGACGGTGATGGTGATGATAATGATGATGATGATGGTGATGGTGATGATGATGGTGATGATAATGATGATGATGATGATGATGATGATGATGATATAGCATTCAAGATTTACAAAGCACTTTATATGTTATCTCATTTGGTCCACACAACAACTCTGGGAGGTGGGTGCTATTATTATCCTCATTGTACAGATGAGGAAACTGAGGCTGAAAGAGGTAAGTGATTAGACCATGGTTACACAGCTGCAAAGTATCTAAGGAAGTATTCAGACTTAGATCTTCCAGACTCCATGTCCGGCTCCCTATTTACTTGCTACCTAACCACCAAACACTGAGAATGTATTTCATGTAGCTCATTAAAATTTTTATTTTTAATTCTTTCCTTCATAAAATCCCATTCCAAATTTAAAAACACACCATTTTCCCCACTTAGAATTAACAAAATGAAAATCTAATACACTTGTTCCCAGTTTGAGTATATGTACTAAAACAAAGATCTTTCCATATTTATTTTCTGTTATTCCCACTCTTGTTCCCTATACTCAATAACTATTGGAAATCAGCATTTCATACCCAATCCCTGTGCCTTTAGAACAGCACAGGCTATGTTCTATACCTAGAACACACTCATATTTCACTTCCACCCCTTAGAATTCCAGGTTTCTTTTAAGACTCAGCTCAGATGCCATTTCTTTTTCCAAGCCTTTCTTGATCCCCTGAGTTTGTCATTGCTCTCTCCTTTCTTGAATTATCTTTCATTTACATATCTGTGTCTAGTTCATGTGTTCCTTTGCATATAAGCTCCTTGAGTGGCAGAGACAATTTTTCTTTTTTCTGTCTTTGTGTCACTAATGCTTAGCATAGCCTTGCACATGATTGGTATTGAATTAATTTGAATAACCGAGTTTTCTGCCATCTCCCCTTTCACGCTCCTCCATTAGTCATCTGTCAGATTTTTCCTTAGTGCTATGCTCTGCGGTTCATTGGAGTTTCTTATTGACAAAGAGTTGTCTACATTTTTTGGACACAGTATGATTAATACTATATATTCCCTAAATCTCAAAGGAAGGGAAGATGCCTCAAAAATGGCAGTATAAAGCTAGTCTCTGGGAATTTGTCAAATGAAAATGTGGAAAAAAAAGGTGAAAAGCCAATGTTGTAGTGTTGTAGAAGAAATACAAAAGTAAATCCCAAATAACATGAATTTTAAGCCTCTGGGCTTCCAAGCTAATGTTAAGTGGACAAGATATAGACAAATATTCCAATCCAGTGTTAAGGAATGGGGAAAGAGAAATGTTTACATTGTTTTAGTTTTTAACTAAAAAATAAAATTGGGGCATCTGAGTACTGCAGTGGATGGGCTTGGAATCAGGAAGACTCATCTTCCTGAGTTCAAATCTGGCCTCGGACACTTACTAACTAGGTGACCCTGAGCAAATCATTTAACTCCATTTGCCTCAGTTTCTTCATCTGTAAAATGATCTGAAAAAGGAAATGGCCAACCACTGTAATATCTTTGTCAAGAAAATCCCAAAAGGGATCATGAAGAGTCAGACATGACTGAAAAATGAACAAGTTTTTAATTGTTTTGATAATGATTAGTGTTGCATAACACAAATGACCTTTACTTTTTTTTGTTAACTTGTCAAAATTGTCAAACCTGTCCCTGCAAGAAGACAGTGAGAGGTTTAAACATCAGGTAAGTTTTGACTCTCACTTAATAATTGTACAGATCAATACAAATGATGCTGCCTTTACGACTATGGAAAAGAAAAGGGAGTGATTGGATACAAGCAAGGTCATACATATTTATGTGTAACATTAGATAAGGGAAGGACCTTATAAATCATTGCCTAACCCTCTATTTCTGTACATGAGGAAACAGATTAGAATGATAGTTTAAGAGGTTGGCTCAAGGGGATAGAGGGCATGGGAGTAGTAGCATCGAGTTCAGGCAATGACGTCCCTTATTTACCGCCTTTACTGATTGGCTGATGGCAAATATTTTCAGCATTTATCTTCCCTCCTGTCAAATAAAATGTGTGGTCCAGAAATTTGGACTGAGGATAGATTAAAAGTTACTGTGAAAACTTATGACCACTGTCAAAATCTTTAAAGATCATAGTGGTGATACTAGATTTTTTAAAAATAGTATGGAAAAGTAAAGTCTTCTTAAGTTGGCACAATTCCATAAGGCTGACATAATCAAAACATTTCTGAGTCTCTTGGCTATCAAGACATCCTTATTTTTCTTCACCAAGGCTCAAAATATTGAAACAATTTTAAAGGAAATTATGCTGTGCTATTTCCATCCATAGTCAAAAGCATAGCCATCAGAACTCTTTTTGGAAAGACTCTCTTCATTGAATTTCAAGTTCCATTTTATAGCCTCTAGACATTGGTATGCTTGGGATAAATTTTCCTCAAACTCCAGTGTGTTCCAAATCTAAGCTCTAAATATTTGGAGGGCGATGTACCTGAATGCTTGGTAGGTCCAAACTAGAACTTCCTTTGTGACAATCATAGAATTGACTTTTGGAGTTATGGTGGCTTTTTGAAGCAGTCAAATCTCACACATATTTGGTGGAAAGTTAAAGAAAAAGGATACTATAAAATCACCAAACCACGAGAAAAGATTATAGAAAAAAGAGATTACCCATGATGCCCTTTGTGATTTCTGGGGGGGATAAAGGATTTCCAAACACTGGGGTAAATTTTTACAAAATGTTAGTCACACTCTCAGTGTAAGTATCTTTAGGAATCATTTCAATTCTTTCAGGTCCTATACTACCATTGAATACTTAAATACTTCAGGATTCTTAATTTTCTCATTTCCATTGATACACATTTTGATTCCTCTATGAGTTACCACAGACAAAAAAAAAATCCCTGAGGAGTTCTTGTTGACCAGGCTTCTAGCCCTGAGCCTCTTCAAATATAGGTTAGCTTGCCCTTGGACAACAAGTATACAATTGGCAGACTCATGGTGGAAACATTTCCATCTTGGCAAATCCTGACAGATCCTGTATTCCCCTGAAATAGCCTTCAAAAACCCAGAGTTTCTCCCTCTACTTCATAACAATTGTGAAAGCATTAACTATGCCAAATCAATGAATGAACAAAAAAATCCTTGATTTGGCTTTTTCTACATGCCAGATCTTGTGTTAAATGATACAGATACAACTACAAAACTGAAATAGTCTATGCCCTTTTGAAGCCCACATTCCAACAGTTGAAGATAAAATATATACAGGAGTAGTAACCAGGGAGGGGTTGTTTTATTTTGGGAAGTCGTGGGGCTTTTTTGGAAATCATAAAGCAGTAGATTGTTATCTGTTTTCCATGTATGGTGGTGTTAATTTCATTACTGTTTCCAGAGCTAGAGGTGGAAAGGGATGGATGAGGAATAGCATGGTAGCATGGCATGGACCTTGAATGGCCTAGATATGGAGAGTGTTCACCAATCAGAAGCCTGGTATACCAGGGGAGAAGCTAGAATCTCAGGTCAGAGAAATGCTTCAACAATTTAGTTATTTCTACATGTATTGGTCTACAAAATTGCATTACAATGCTATTTCTTACACATTGCCCCATATGGGCTTAAAACAAGCTACAAGGTTGTTCATGTATTATTACTTACATCATATAAAAACCAAGACCATGAGTTAAATGACTTATGAAGTGTCTTTCTTGTGAGCATAGAACTAATAAGTAGCAGAGCTTCTACTAGAAACCCTGTCTCCCAATTTTTTTCTTTGCACCATAATTCCTTGCTTTTCATTTAATAAGTGCCTATGTATTCTGTGAATAGCAGCGTGCTAAGTGTGAGAGGGGATATCACAAGAGAAATATAAGAACTGGTCCCTGGCTTCTTTCTATTAACAATCAAACTGAAAAGACCAGACACACAAGGGGAACAGTTAAGTCACAATGCTAGATGATGCACAATTAAATACCCAAATGAATTATTTAAAGAATATATTCTACTTGATTTATTGAAACATGTATACAAAAATGAATGACATGAAAGACAGTTATATTATAAATTCAGTTCCATTCTTCTGAAAAAGATAATGCCACTGCAGTAAAATAATTAGTGTAATAATGTGATTCAGCAGAGAGAAATGAGCAGAAGTGGGAAAACTTCCTCTTTGTCCATCTCTTTGGGCCTCTGTCTTTCTCCACACACATGCATATGTGTATACATACATACATATGTTTATATATGAACACATACACACATATACACACACATATATACACATACACACACATATATACACATACATACGCACACATATATATACATACATACACACACACACATATATACAATTAGGACAAGGTAAACAGAAAAAAAACAATGAAAGGAGACTAAACATTTTATAAATATAATGACAAAGCTTGACCTGATACAAAAGAAGAAAATCTGTGTCTTTTTACAGGCTTAAAATTACAGTAACTCTAGCTGTAGAATATTGCATTTACACATAGCTGGTCTGTTAGTTGACTCATTTGCTGAACCATTTTTAAAAATCTTTGTTATAAGGGGAGACCTTCCTTCTAAGGGAAGGAAGGTAGTGCATAGGAGACGGGATGTATTTGGGAATGAGTGTTATAAAAAAATGAGGCAGCTAGATGGCTCAGCAGATAAGAGTGATAGGCTTGGAGTGAAGCAGACCTGAGTTTAATCCAGCCTCAGAAACTTACTAGCTGTGTGATCATAGAAAGTCACTTAGCTATGTGCCTCAATTTCCTCACCTTCAAAGTGGGGATGATAAAGGCACCTTCCTTCCAGAGTTGTGAGGATAAAATGAGCTAAATCAAGAGTCAGCAAGCATTTATTAAGCACTTACTACATGCCAAGCATGGTACTGGGAATACAAATGCAAGTAAAAAGAGACTTTCTGACCTGAAGGAGTCCATGTTCTAAGGAGGGAAGACCCCACAGAAAAGGAAATCAAAAAGGGAGGCAGCCAAAAAGAGTAGGTGAGAGATGAAGGTACCCCCTTGGCTGCGCATTGTAGAGAAAGGCTGGGAGAGTCAGGAGTACAGCCTAGAGAGTAAAGAAGACGTGCCTGGCTTGTGCCTCCTCCTTTAAATGGAGGTTCTGGGAGGAATCAGCAAAACATCAGAAGGAGAGGTCACAGGGATAGTAGACATTTTCAATGTGTGAAGCCTAAGGATAGACTGCATTGTTAAAAAAGTTGAACAAGAGTGAAAATTTGTCTGGGAGCCTTATAGAGAATGTCCAGGGTAGTTAAGGCTGCAGCCTGGAGAGGAAAGAAAATTATAGAAGAGATAATATTTGTAAAGTGCTTTGCAAACCTTATAATGCTATAGAAAACTAAGAAAATCTTGTTTTATGCCATAATTACAAATAAAATAGAATTTTAAAAATGAAATATTTATATATATACACACACACATAATTATACTATAACAATAACAATCATCATAACAATGCATATTATTATTATCTCCAGCTCTTAACACAATTCCTAGCACATAGTAAGCATTTAAGAAATACCAAAAGGACTGACTGAATGACAAGGTGACCAGGATGATAAAGGACCTTTAGTCCATGTCATACGAGGATGGGCCAAAGGAAATGGGAAGATTTTACTTAAAAAAGAGAAGATCCATGGAGAACATGGTATCTGTGGTCAAGTGTTTGAAAGACTGCCATACAGAGGAGGGTTTGGACTTATCCTGTTTGGTCTTAGATGTAGGAACCTGCATTAGGTGGTAGCAATGCCAAGGAAGCGAACATAGGCATGTTGTTAGGGGAAAAAAAAGCAAAACAATTTCCTAAGAATCAGTGGAATGGGCTGTTTTGAACAGTATTGAGTTTCTTTCACTGGAGGTCTTCAAGAAAAGGTTAGATAACACTGTGTTAGTTATGTTGTTTGAAATTCTTTGGGGAGTTTTGGGCAGGACCAGATGGCCACTAAGATTCTAGTACTCTAAAATTCTGAGATTCTGTGAAATTTTCCAAGCCAAGCTTAGGACAATACAGGAACACTTTGTATTTGAGAAGATGACTTCGTGGGCCAAGTTTTGAAAACTAAGAGATGTGTCTATGATAAGTCTTTTCACCTACAAGTGGGCTCACACCCACAAATGCCTCTCACACTCCATTATTCTGACATATATTATACAGCTTAGCATATGTAGAAACCACTATGCTGATGAGTTAATGAAATGCACATGAACACCAGGAAATGAAAAAGATGATGGTCCCAGGTTGACATCAGGCACCTCTGTATTTTGCTCTGTGTGGTTTATTGGCATGCTTATTAGACTTTCTGAGCTTGGGAATAACTCAACCCAGAAATTTGGATATTACAGTTGATACTCCCAAGTTATTTGCTACCATTTGGTATAAAGGCAGCCTTTGTTTGAAGAGGATAAAATTCTATATTTTGTATACTAGTAAACTGCCAGTGGACTCCAAGTTATTACCCATCCATTATTTTCAGATTGGAGGAAGGGCTTTAGAATCTGATATATTTTAGTCTTTCCCCAAAAAGCCCTGAGGAAGGTTCTGTCAACCTAATCTCATTACACTTGTAGCCATTACAGTCAAAATGAGTTTCCTCTGAGTTAGTCTGGGTGAGTTTCAAAACCAATTCGCAGAGGAAGGGGGCCATTACGTTAAGTTAGTAAGTTACTAAATTGAGCTTCCTATTATCCTAGGGTATGCACAGTCATATATGCTTAAGCAAACACAGAGTGATGAGAAGAATAATCCAGGTATTGTACGGTAATTAGAGTGTACTGAAGTAAATAGAGAGAGAAAAATAAGTAGAGAAAATCAAATAATGTCAATACACCTAAGGATTCTATTGAGGAGAAAAATGCATTTCAATTATAGTCTATTACTGTTGAGGACACCAGCATCCTCTAAGACACCCAGGCTTAAAAAATCAATGTAATCATTAACTCTTTGCTCCTATGTACCAATATATTCAATCTGTTTTAAAATCTTATCTTTTTTAACTTTCTCAACATCTCTTATATATGTTGTCTTCTT
>CM053587.1:144512851-144528895 GCA_028646515.1 Pseudochirops corinnae | reverse complement strand
ATTACTAATAAGAAATTTAATTTAATTTTGTCTTTTCATTTAGTTAAGTGACTCATCCAAGGTCATATAAGAAGCAACTCAATTTTCTCTTACTTGATTAGTTAAAGGATATCTGGCCAATTTTTTTTTTTACCATGGTTTTGCCCTCTCAATAGCAACCAACATTTAATAGACAGCCATTGAGAGCTGTTGTGCTCAAAATATTCATCACTCTCTAGATACTTGACAGAATAAGCATCTCTGAATTAAACTAGTTTGATCAATTAATTAATCAATAAACATTTATTAAGCACTTACTATGGTCCTTAGTCCACAGACATGGAGATGATCATATGATTGTGTTACGATATTAATGTCCCAAGTTTTCATTTCTCTGGCATAACTTTCAAGATCAGAGCATCATTTCTATGCAATGATGAAATATTATAGAAGGAATTTAGGATATTTTCATCCCTATAAAGTAGTTTTTGAATGTTAATTGTCTGTGCATGCATTGAGGATATACTTTATGAATACATAAAAAGGGAAGAAGAAGTCTCAGACTATTTCTAATAGCAGGTCTCATATCTTCATAGTCAAGTCATACAGTAGACTGAGAAGTATGTAGAGTATAAGATCTGATTATGGATTTCATTCATTGGCTACTAAAAACAAACGAACATTTGAGTAGGTGGTACTAAGTACAAACTTAGGAACTGCTTTCCATTTATGAGTGTGGGAATAATACAAAATTGATACTATCACAGTCTTGACTTTCCTTTATGATTCTCTGAGTAACAAGAAGGAGATAATCATAAACCAGTAAGAACTAAGATCACCACTGGTGTTCACCAATGGAGAATGTCTTGTGCAAAACGGAAGAAAGATATCCTATACCTGGTGCTGATAGGTGGTCCCTTTGGTGGATGACGTTGCACCAAGTGGTAGTTAATTGTACCAAGCCCTAGAAAATTATAGGGTTTCTTCAATAAAATATATGGTCACCAAAAAAAGCCATCCTTCCAATTAATCCACACAGGAAAACACACACACACACACACACACACACACACACACACACACACGTAGATTCTTCCCAAATAAGGTCCACATTAGGACATGTATTTGAATGGATAGTCCCAAGGGCTTAATCTTTAGCTTCATAAAGAGTGGAGACCAGAATTAAATAATTAGCTGGGGAACTTCATTTTGAAAACTGAACAGCACTTTCAGCGATGTCAAATTTCTCCCTACTATTGAAACCCATACTTTTAAACACAATTTTCTCCTCATAATTCCATGTTTGCAAACTATGAAACATTATATTCTTAGAAGAATCCAAATTTCAGTTGACCCAAAGGCCAATGGAAATATGCATGATATATGTAATCAGGCTATAGAATACTGTTAAAGATGACTTTTATGCAAGAAGTATCATAGAAGATAACCTCAAGAACACAAAATAAGGGAGGATTGAAGTAGATGACAACTAAAATCATTACCTTTCTCCCCTCTACAAGTCCTAAATTCTATGATTCTATTTTTTCTATACATGACTGTTAAAGGGCATAGGATGGTTATATGGTATTGTGACAACAGATAGATAGCCTGAGACTATGCTTATATTTTCACTCAATATTAAAAGATAGTAGGTGGATTCCCCATGGAGAATTTATGGAAAGCAAAGGAAAAAAAAATATTTCATGGGATGTGAACATGGAGGGGATACTCACATTGATGAGATCACAGATCCATAAAAGTATCAGAAAATCAATGAATATGGAATAATCTTTTGGGTGCAACTAGGGGAATGTAAGGCAAAAGTTACCAAGTTCATCCTGTCCTTCCAGTCTGACTATAATGGAGTTTTCATGTAATTAATCAATGTAGTCAGGAGTATGATGATAGTGAAAAAGAATTGTCTCACCAAAACCCAAATAGTAGGCAGACATTAGAAAGTACTCTGAGACAAAAGCAAAGAAGTTTAAAAGACAGATTTGACCTAATGACTTTTGCTGATTAGTTGACTGTCTATGACAGTGAGTCTTACTAACAAAAGAGATGGAATAGAAAATTAGGGCTATCAAATATCTTACAAAAGGGCTCTAACCATTCCCCTGGAGGAAAGAAGCTGCACAGAAGTGAAAATTCAATTGAGAACAATAAGAAGGCAGAATAGCATAGACATCCCAACAGATGTATTGGTGGGTTCAATCACTGGAGCAATAGCCTAGCAGTTAGCATCAACAACTGGCAACTCAATGGAGAAAGCAACATGAAGCTTAAAATTGAAACCTTGATAATGAGATAAGTACTATATTGCACTGACAGTCTACTAGTAGTTTTTTTTTTTATCACTAACAGAACTAAACCCCCAAAATGAAAGCCTACAGATGTAAAAATTAAATTAGGGGATATGGAAACAAAAAAGACAGTGTCTGTCTCAGAGGAGTAAACAATATACATAAGCATATACAAAGCATATGAAAGTATATGAAGATATTTTCTACCAGTAGAGAATACATATATATAAGTACATACTTTACAAGGACACACACACACACACACACACACACACACACATCTACATATATATAGAAATACTATTGGTGTGTATAACATAGAAATATATTCTATATAATATATAAACATATGTTATATATGTGTGTGTATATTATATATAATATGTGTATATTTGTGTATATACACATATATCTATATAGATATATATATTTACACAAAATAAATCATAAATGTAAGATAATTTTGGGGACAGGGAGGCACTGGAGAGGGAAGAATGGCCAAAATCTTGCCCAGATTTTGAAGGAAATTAGGGATTCTAAAAGGAGGAGGTGAGGAGAGTATAAATTCGAGTCCTGAAGGACAGTCAATGCCCAGGTATGGACATAGGAGATCAAGGATCATGTTTGTTTGGCTAGACCCCAGAATGTGATGAAGAGAATATACATACACACACATATACATACTTATAGAAATGCACATACATATACATACATGTATATGTATGTGTATGTACACACATGTGTATGGAAAATGTAGGTTAGGGCTGAACTATGAAGTATTTGAATGTCTGAGAGAGGATAGAATCATGTAGGGATGTGTGTCCAGGATAGCTTAAGGCACATGGAAATGGTTTTAGACCAAATGGCACCTGCGGAGACCTTCCAAATTACAATCACTGAGGAAGTATACTACCTTGAGTGAATTCTTCACTTGTAAATGCTGTGATGTTTCAGGACCTGGAGTCCTGGACTGTAAGGCTGTGACATTAGCAGAGCACTCAGTGAGGGAGAGGCAAGACTGTGAACTCAAAGTTCGAAACTTGTGCCATCTGGGCAGATTTCCATAAAGGGAAGACAAATTAGCTAATTTGCTTCCATCAGGCTTGCAGAGCCCTGGGCAAATATTTTATTAGTTTACTGGGTAATCTAGTACTGTTTGTGATTCACTTAGAATTAGGACATTCACAGTTTTATGGGACAGATAAAGTTTGAGCCCTGAGATTCCTTTCACCAAAAGCTATTAACTAGTAATTTCAGGGAAAGAAGCCTAAAATATGCCCTTAGGTCAACTTTGTAATTTGCGATATGAAAATAATACTCACAAAAATCTGTAATCTCATCCATGTAGATTCTCCCTCCAAAAACACAGATGCCAAATAGGGTGTAGTGAATTGGTCACTGGTCTTGGAACTGAATAACTTGGATTTTCATCCCACCTCAGACACTATTAGCTGTTTGACCCATTACAAGTCACTTAACCTATTTATGACTGAATTTCCCCATCTATAAAACAAAGATGTTGTAATTGGTAACTTCCAAGGTTCATTCCAGGTTTAAGTCTATGATACTCTTGAGGCATTTATGCTAGCCCATCCCATATAACTTTGTCTATGCTCTTGCATAAGGGAAAGGAGAATTTACTGGAAGTCTTCCTTCTTATCTCCTGACTCAAAGAAGGACCAGTGAGACATAAAATCTCTCTAGTGGGTCTCGCTCCTTCTTGCCATATAGCAAGTCCATTTTATTTATTTGTTTTTTATTTTATATTTCCTTGATGGCATTTCTGACTCTAGTACTTCAGAATTCTTTGTCATAACTTTCCGTCCATTATGTGTCTCTCCGTTGTCCTCTGAGTAATACTTACTTTTAATTCTTTAGACTTGTATGTGTTCTATAAATCTCAGCTATATGGCAACACCAGTAGAAGATTAGTATAAAAATTATGGGTCTTTGTTTCTGAAAGAAATTTTGGGACATCAAAAAAGCTTTGAAATGTTCCGAAAGCAACCCAGCTAATGTCCTTCCTCTGCTTTATTTTAGTGACCAACTCAACTGTTTGTACTTTCTGTCCCAAAGTTTCAAACTGATGGATGAGATTTGTAGGCCATTCATATGACCTGTATATATAGTTTATACAACAGATATTCCCTGTCCGCGACATTCCATCTCCTCTCTCTATGCCTTGGCTGTCCCCCATCCCTGTAATATATTTTCTCTTCCCCTTCACTTCATAGAATGTCAATTTCTTGTAAGACAGCTTAAACACGATTTTCTTTGCAGAGACTTTCCTGATCACACAAATCGTCAGTGTCCTCCCTCACTAAATCAATCAATAAACATTTATTAAGGACCTACTAGCTGCCAGGCACTAAGGTAAGTGATAGGAATATGAAAAGATGCAAAAAGCAGTCCTTGCCCTAAAGATGCTTAAAATTTAATAGAGATGACAACATTCAAACAAATATCTATATCTATATATCAAGCTACATATAGGACAAACACAAAATAATTAACAAAGGGAAAACACCAGAATTAAGAGGGGTTAGGAGAGGCTTCATGTAAAAGTTAAGATTTTAGTTAAGTCTTAAGGGAAGCCAGGGAAGTTGTTAGGCAGAGTTGGGGAGACAGAGTATTCTAGACATGGAGGAGAATCAGAGAAAGGGCCCAGAGCCTAATAGAGGGAGTGTCTTGTTTGTTGAAACAGACAGAATGCCAGTGTCACTGGATCAAAGATTATGTGTCAGAGAGTAATATGTAAGAAGAATGGAAAGGAAGGAGGGGAAATATTAGGAAGGGCTTTGGATGCAAAGTAGAGCATTTTGTGTTTGTTCCTGGGGGCAATAGGAAGCCATGGAAGTTTATTGAATAAGTGTATATGTAAGTATGCATGTATATGTGTATGTATGCGTGTGTGACATGATTGGATCTGTACTTTAGGAAAATCATTGACTGAATGGAGGATGAATTAGAGTGAAGATAGACTTGAGATAGGTAGACCTATCAGCAGGCTATTGCAATAATCCAGATATGAAGAATGGGGGCTTGTACTAGGGAGGTAGTAGTAACAGGAGATAAGGGGTAGTGTTTCAGAGATGCTTTAAAGGTGACATCAGTAGGCCTGTGCATCAGCTTGGACATGGAGGGAAGGTGAAAGATAGTAAGGAATCCAGGATGGTTGCTAGATGGTGAGCCTAAGGGACTGGGAAGATAGTATTGTTCTAAAGTAATGAAGAAGGTCAGAGGGAGGGAGGGTTTAGGGGGAAAGATAATGAGTTCTGTTTTAGATGTGTTAGGTTTAAGATGTCTACTAGACATCCAATTTGAGATGTCTCAAAGACATTTGGAGATGTGAGACTGTGGGTCAGCAGAGAGTTTGGGGAAGAATAAGTAGATTTGAGAGTCATCAGTAGGAGATAGTTATTAAATCCATGAGAGTTAAGTCACCAAGTAGTATGGTAGGAGAAGAAGGCCCAAGACAGAACCTTGAGGGGCACTTACAATTAGAGGGCATGATTTAGAAGTGGATCCAACAAAGGATACAGAGAAAGAGAGGTTGCATAGGTAGGAGGAAAGCCAGGAGAGAATGGTGTTCTGAAAACCTAGAGAGAAGAGAATAACATGGAGGAGAGAATGCTCAACAGTGTCAAAGGCTACAGAGGCATAGAGGAGAATTAGCACTGAGAAAACGCAAATGGATTTGACATCCAAGAGATCATTAGTAACTGTGGAGAGAGCAATTTCAGTGGAATGATAAGGTAGGAAGCTGGATTGTAAGAGGTTAAGAAGACTGATAATAGAGAAAGTGAAGGCATTTTGTAGTTGTTCTTTTCGAGGAGTTTACCTACAAGGAGCAAAGGAGATATAGGATCTTACTTAATAGTTGTACTTAATATTACATTAATTATATTAATTATTTAATAATGCACTTAGACAGTTGCACTAAATTATATTAATTATATCTGTTAATCACAGCGATCAATTAATTATATTAATTACTTAATAATGTGCTTAAATAGTTGTGCTTAAAATTACACACACACACATATTTGTACTTAAAATTGTATATATGTGAATCCCCAGCACCTAGCATAGTTTCTGACATAGAATAGGTACTTAATAAATACTTATCAATTGGTAGATTAAGAAATCACTTATTCTCCTGGTCATCATTCCTACAGCTCTCATAGTTGTTTTTTAAAGTGTTATTGTTATTGTGTTAAATGTTCTAATTCTGCTCATTCCATTTTTGTTAGTATGTAAAAGTCTTCAAAATTGTTCTATTTTTATAATATTGATGTAATAGTGTAAATTATTTTTCTATCCATGATGCCTTGTTGCTACTCTATACAAAACATAAAGAAACAAACAAAAAAATACAAAGCATTGTTTTTTTGGTGGAGAAGAGACATTAACAGGGGTGGTGATTTTAAAAGAGCTCATTGAGCAACTAGTGTTTCAGATGAACTTTGAAGGAAACTAGGGGTCCTAAGCAGTGGAGGTGAGGAGGGAAATGTATAATAGACATAAGAGTGGGAGAATCAGCTTTTTGCTTGGCTTTTGTTGACAGAAGGAACTTCATGTCTGATTACTTATTGACCCACCTCTATATTGGGAAGTTTCTATGTGCCCAACAACTGACTTGGTGAACACATGACTTATCTATCAACTATCTTACACAATACATGCACACACACATATATTCATATGCACAAATGCATATGTACATGTGTGTATGTATACATATAAATCACATAGCCTATATATCAGGGCTTCTTAAACTTTTTCCATATAATATACCAACTATCAACTTAATAAAATTTCCATCTAAAATAAGTATGTAAAATGAAAAAACTTTATGAGTTACTCTGCTCCTGTGATTGATAAAGGGGACTGCAGATCAGACCATCTACTGACTGACCACCCTTCAGGTCTCCCTCCCATTCCGTGTCTGTGAATTTCCCTAGGAACAGGCTAGCAATAGTCTCCTGCAGTGACCCAGGAGATCTGGACTTTCAATCAGGGTACTCATCCCACAGGCTCTCCTGAGCCTTCATTCTTCTGTGAGCCCATGAGATTCCAGGACTGCACACCCAGCATGGTGGTGAGTAGTAAACTTTCTGACTCATTATCCTTTTATATAAATGATAATTTATCCTTTGAATGCTTGTTTTTTCTCATTACCACCTCCCCCATGATGCCCCCATAAGAGGATTGCATGGAGACAGAAGATCAACGTCAGATGTGAGGAATGGTAAGTAAACTGGTTTGGCCAGATCAAAGAGAGCATAACAGGAAACAACATGTTATTAATCAATTTCCCAAAATTTTCTAAGGACTTTAGCGAAAGCAAAGGTTTTCCCCTGAATTACCCAGAGAATTTTTACTTTGTAGACCTGGCCTCAAAGAATAAACCTTTTAGCAGAATAACCTCCTGATGTAGAACAATTTTCTGATACCTGCTTTGCACACAACTGTATGTGATATCTCTGAATTTATGGCTCTGTAAACTTGAGTTTTCTGGGAATTTTAGACATGATTTTGTAAACTCATGACACAGAAAGTCACTTTTAAGACATTCCTGCTTTGAGACATTTTCATCTTTGTGACATTTACTTTCTGACCTCTTCCCTTGTCTTGAAAAGGGAAACATGTTTGACCCTTATTTCAGCTAGTCCTTTGAGAAAATTACAAATTAAGTTTACTGCTTTTCCTCTGGTATTTATTGTAGCTCTTTAAAGCTCAAAGAATTAATGCCTTTCCTTCCTGACATAATTTCTTCAGGTGCTTATTCTAAGCTCTTGAAAACTCCCCTTGACACAAATAAAGGAAGGAATGGTTGTCAAGTCGACTTTCTATACTGTGGAGGACTTTTCTACAGACAGCAAGTACTTTATAAATAATAATAATAGCTAATATTTATATCATATAAGCATTTAAATTAATATTTAAACTATATTATATTTATATTAAATCAACATTTACATTATATAACATTAATATTTATATCATATAGAGAGGTTGTTAGATGACTAAGTGGATAGAGCATTGTGCTTGGAGTCAGGAAGACCGCAGTTCAAATCTGGTCTCAAACATTCACTAGCTGTGTGACCCTGGGCAAACCTCCATTTACCTTGGAGGCAGCTAGGTGGCTCAGTGGAAAGAGTGTTGGGTCTAGAATCAGGAAGACTTGGGTTAAAATCTGGCCTCAGATACTCACTAACTGTGTGATCCTGGGCAAGTCACTTAATCTCTACCTTAATCCACTGCAGAAGGAAATGGCAAATCACTTCAGTATCTTTTCCAAGAAAACTTTATATAGAGTCTCAGAGTTTGACATTATTGAATAAAAACAACATTTATATAGCACTTAAAGTTTGCAGAGAATTCTACATGTATTATTTCATCTGATCCCCACAAGAACCCTATAAGGTAGTAATTTTGTGCCCATTTCACAGGTGAAGAAATTGAGGCTAAAAAGAGAGTAAGAGACTTACTCAGAAACATATGTCTAATAAGTGTTTGAGATGGAATTCTTCCTGACTCTTCATCCAGCATTCAATCTACTATGCCAGGATGCTTGACTCAACAATAAAAACTCTCTATTCAAACTTATTTTGAGGTGCTTTTCTTCCCACCTGACCAAGTTTACTCTGATAGCAATACACAGACATTGCTATCAGATAGTAATACCATAGGAATGATAAGTAGTTTTCAAGACTTAATAATCCCCATGACCAATGGACAATGATGTCCATGTTTACCACTGACATCTCATTGGAGCTGTGAAAAGTCAGCCTAAAGGGGCACCACATTTTGGTTATTACCATCTTCTTCAGGCTATTGCATGTATGTTAAATTATACATGATATAAAGCATCTTAAATGAAGTGAGAGTGGAGAGAGAGGGGAATGGCACATCTGTGCTTCTTTCAGTCTCATTTAATTTTTATTCCACTTCTCCTACGGGATAATGGGGGCCAACCTTAGACCTTCCACTGAGTAGTTTTTGCCTTTCAGCGTCCTAATGTCTTCAAAGAGTTTATTCTAAACAGGAAGTTGCTCCTGACAATTACTATCTTCTTGTTTTTCAGTTATTTTTTCAGTCATCTCTGACTATTCATGGCCCCATTTGGAGGTCTTCTTGGCAAAGATACTGGGGTCATTTGCCATTCCCTTCTCCAGTTCATTTTACAGATGAGGAAACTGAGGCAAACAGGGTTAAGTGACTTGCCCAGGGTCACACAGCTAGTAAGTATCCAAGGCTGGATTTGAACTCAGGAAGGTGGGTCTTCCTGACTCCAGACCTGGCACTCTATCTACTGAGCCACCTAGCTGCCCTTTATTATCTTAAGGTCACAGATTTAGAGATGGAAAGGACTTTAGGTATCAGAAGGTCCAGCTTTTAATTTTACAGATGAGGAAACCGAGATTCATTGAGGTAAAGTAACTTACTCAAGATTACACGGTAACCAATGGTGAAGCTGGGATTTGAAATAAGTTCCTCTGACCCCAAATCCTGGGCTCATGACTCTGCAGCACAAAGGCTACCAAGGACAAATCTCGTTCTGGGAACTCGTCTTGTGAAAGGTAGACAAAGCAGAGACAAGGCTTGGAAGTAGAAGTGGATGGACACAACGTGTTTGAGTGCTTTTTCCTCTGCAGCTGAGGGAAGCTGCTGACTGAACATAAAAAGGAGTCCCTCATGGCAGGTAATTTGGAGGGAATCCTCCCGTTCAATGGAGCTACCTTCCACTTTACAGTAAACCAGTAAGTGGTTACAAATGCTCTTTCCACTCTCCTCCTACTTCCCCACCTTGTCCATGGTTCAGTGGCAGACTTTGTGAGGGCTTTTTATTTAGAAGCTCTGCTGTGCCTTTCCACCTCATTTGCTACTGAGAACTATAACTCATGTGTGTCAGTGTGGTCAGCTCCCAATCTCCCAAAAGAAAAAAAAAATTGAAATGGCCAGAGGATTTCAGGTGAGTGCCAATCTACCACTGTGACTAGGCTTTTGGCTTGTTTTTCTTTGTCTTCATCCTACTTGTTAAGTGCTCAAATATGGCTAATTTGAATTCTTCTTTGACTAGTGATAGAAATAATATACATGGGTTTAATGCTTCCGCGCATCCAATTGCTTCTATAACACCATAGTTGTAGAGCTAAAAGGGACCTTAGAAGCCAACCTCCTCTGTTTATCTATTGAGAGAAAGAATGAGAGAAGTTAAGTGACATGATCAAGGTTACACAGATAGTAAGTATCTGAGGTAGGATTTGAACCCAGCTCATCCTTTCTTCAGGGTCTACGTGACCTCTGCTTTCCACATTGCAACCATATTAGGTAAGGAGTGCAAGTCATTTCAAAGAGAGTCTGGCACTAAGTCACATGTGATAACTTTAAAGTTGTGTAGGAAGGAAGGAAACAAGCATTTATTTATCAAGTGCCTAGTATGTGCAACCCTTTGAAGTGCGTACTGTCATGCCCATTCTGTACAGGGCACTGTGCTAAGGACTTTACAAATATAGTAATCCCTTCCGCATCATGACTTTCCCCATTGTGGTCTCAATATATTGTGGCTTGGCATAAGAAATTAAATGGGAATTTTTTTGGGAGTTTTGTGGAAGCCACAGATGACACACATAGGACAGCACAGGACACAGAAAAAGTTTAGAAACTCAGGAATGAATAAAATATACATATAATATTGCACAATATCAACATTTTATTTTATTTTTTTGGAGGAGGGACGGCAGGGCAATTAGAGTTAAGTGACTTGCCCAAGGTCACACAGCTAGTAAGTGTTAAGTGTCTGAGGCCGGATTTATACTGAGGTCCTCCTGACTCCAGGGCCAGTGCTCTATTCACTGTACCACCTAGCTGCCTCAAAATTTTATCTTTAATACCATAATAATTCAGACTTCTCTGATATGAGGGGAGGGCCAAATTTTCCATGGATTTTCCATGTAAAAAAGAGGCACTACGCCCCTAACCCTTGCAATGTAGAAGGGATAACTCTGTTATACTGTTTTATCCTCCCAGTGACCCTGTGAGATTGGAATTATTACCCCCATTTTACAGTTGAGGAAACTGAGACAGACAGAGGTTAGGTGACTTGCCCAGGGTTACAAAGTTAGTCATCGTCTGAGGCTGGATTTGAACTCAAGTCTTCCTGACCTCAGACTCAGGGCTTGATCCACTGTCTCCCCTTGCTGCCTCTAACCCCTAAGCTCTTGCCAAAAAAATCATCATTTTAATATGGAGAGAATGCCCTGTGGTTTTGAGATAAACTGGACCCAAATTGTACTCCTCTGGAAATGTTTTCTCTTGCGTAAAATCAAGGACATGGACCCTAGAGTAGGAAGACATAACATTAAAGATGCAGAATTCTCAAACATCAAGGGAAAAGTAGAAGGAAGTCTAGTTCCTTCATTCCAGGGCACTTGACCTGGAGTCAGGGGACTCAGGTTCCAGTTCCAGGGCCACCATTTATGAGCTCTTTGGCCTCGAATAAATCATTTTCACTTCATTGCACTTCTGCTTCCTCATCTATCAAACTGAGATAAAATTGCTTTTACCAACCCCCTCCCAAGATTGTGAAATTATATTAGGTGAAAGTGCTTTATAATTAGGAAGCACCATGCAGCTATAGATGTCAGTGAAGGAGTTTGTTGGGAGCTGAGGTACAATTGCCTCTGGAACGGCAGAAAAAAATCAAAGAGGATTAAAAAACAAAGTGAAGTAATTTAGGGGTAAAATGAACAATGTGAAATTAAATAAATAAAATAAATAGGAAATGTAACTTGCATTTATTTGGAGACTATAAGAAATATACTTAATCTAAGCATTTTTAATAGAAAAGAAATGCAAAAGCTGATCTAGTTGATGGCCAAAAAACAAAGGAAGTAATCTTATCACTTGTATAAACTGAACATAATTGGAACAAGCAACTAATCATCTATAATGGTAGGGCGTCAAACTGGACTTTTAAAGAGATGTGGTAAAAGATTGATTCATCTGGAAGATTTCAAATGATGGGAGCATCCTAAGATATCAGTCATTGCAAGATTCTTTTTTTTTTTCTTTTTGGAGCAGGGAGGGCAGGGCAATTGGGGTTAAGTGACTTGCCCAGAGTCACACGGCTAGTAAGTATTAAGTGTCTGAAGTCAGATTTGAACTCAGGTCCTCCTGACTCTAGGGCCGGTGCTCTATTCACTGTGCCATCTAGCCATCCCCATTGCAAGATTGTTAAGGTTATCTAAAGACTCAGACTGATGTGAGCTTTAAGCTATTGCTTGGAATTAAGGCTCATCATTTTAGGCAGATCAGTTCCAGTTTCCACATATGTAGATTGGCAGTGTCATGTAGTGGATAGAGAGATGGCCTTGGAGATCAGGAAATCCTGACTTTAATACATTCTGGATTTGTGAATCAGGGATAGTCATTTAAACTCTCAAAGCTCTAGGCAACTGTCTAATATTATAAGTTGTAGAGAAGGTGCCAACCTGCATTGGTAGAGGGAATTTCCTCTTCTGGGAGGTTTTTTTTTTTTGAAGGGACAATTGGGGTTAAGTGACTTGCCCAAGGTCACATAGCTAGTAAGTGTTAAGTGTCTGAGGCCAGATTTGAACTCAGGTCCTCCTGATTCCAGGGCCAGTCCTCTATTCACTCTGCTACCTAGCTGCCCCTCTGAGAGTTCTTTATGGCAATGAAATTATAGGTCCAATTCCTGTTCTTCATATGAACAATTATTGAATTGTAAAAGTTGAGCTACTACTAAATTTGAACTAAGTTCAGTTTGTACCAGTGTGAGCATCTACACATATCTAATGGAATTTTCAAGGAGAGATATTGCTGAAACTTTGAGTAAGTAGATGTCTCCTGTTGGTACAATTTCTGGAGGAAGGAACATAGACATTTTTCAATTTTTCAGGTAGGGGGTGTGTGTGTGTGTGTGTGTGTGTGTGTGTGTGTGTGTGTGTGTGTGCAATGTAAAGAGGGCTGGATTTATCTTGAAAAAAAAATGGATTCAGATATTAGTCTCTGTGTGTTTGCTTATATGAGTTTAGGCCAATTACCTTGCCAGTCTTGACCTTGGTTTTCTCTTCTTTAAAATGAACTATTTAGACTACATGGTCTCTCAGGTTCCTGCTAGTTCTAGGTCAATGGTCCTACTATCCCTGTTTTATAGATTAAGCAATCAGATGTTTCAGCAAGCAGAAAGGTGAAGTCACACATCACCCATCATAGAACTGGAACAGGAAGTCAAGTGGCCTGATCCCAAATCCAGGGTTCTTTCTGAAGCAATGGTCTACATCTCACTATCCCAAGCTGCCACTCTACTAGCCTACTCACAGATTAAGATTCAAGGGCAGGGAGAAGGAATCTCAGGGGAAATATCCTGACCATAACCAGGCCTCTCTGCCACTTTCTGGTCATCTACATACTATGTTGCTAGTACTCTAACCATCATCTTCAGCCGGCTTCTTTTCTCCCACCAGAACCTTAGACTCTACCCTTGACATGCTGGGCTCTGATAGGTGAGTTTTCTTTTTATCTGGCCATAAACTAGGGGAAGGAGTATCTTGCTGGTTTATATTTTTATTCCAAATATTTGATACTATTTGATACAGAGTAAGCATTTGATAAACTCTGTCTCTTTCTCTCTCTGTCAGTCTTGGTTTCTTTGGCTCTTAATAGCTTCTAGTGAGACAGCTAGGTGGCTAGCTGAGTTCAAATACTGCCTCAGACACTACCTGTGTGACTTTGGATGAATTACCTAATTTCCTCCTGCCTCAGTTTCCTCAATTATAAAATAAAGATTATAGCACTTGCCTCACAGAAATTGTGAGGATCAAATGAGATATTAGGCACTTAATAAATTCTTGTTTCCTCCCTCCATTCCTTCCTTCCTTCCCTTCCCTCCCTCCCTCCTTCATTCCCTCCCTTCCCTCTCTCCTTCCTTCCTTCCTTCCTTCCTTCCTTCCTTCCTTCCTTCCTTCCTTCCTTCCTTCCTTCCTTCCTATATAATTGTCTTGAGTAGCGAGGAAGGTCTAGCATCTTTTAAAACTTGCCATTATATTCCTGTAAATGGCAATAAAACTGTGGTGTCTACAGAAAAAGAACTTCTGTTGCCAATTCACATTTTCCAAAGCCTGATCCACAGGGCAGAGATGATTGACTTAGGCTATGATTCAAGTCAAGTGCCTGACCTGTACCTGGCTGGGTCACCTGACCTCTCTCTCACCTACCTCCTTCAGTGTAAAATGAAGATGATGGATTGAAACATTTCACAAGGCTCCTGAGAGAAATATTTAATAAACATAATTTTCTAATTAATATTTATATGGTAGCATTTGGGGGACTAATCCAAAGCAAGTGTTAAAAATGCTTTAAAATAGCAAGAGCAAGCTGAGCTGGTCTCCTATTCTCAGTGTCTTGGCTAAAAGGTATAGAAAATGATTAGGAGGAAGGGAGGTAGAAAGTTAAGGGGTCGAGAACAATTCTTCCATTCAATAAAGGCTTTCTCCCAGATCAGAGAGAGCAGAGAAAACCTAAGGGAGGATAAGAGACTGATGGGGTACGTTCCTCCCACTTGTAATATTTGAAGAAATGGAGCTACTTGGAGAAATAACACAAAGTTACCACAGTGAAAATACCAAGTGCAATGTGGAAACCTTCTTAATGCCAGCAAAGGAAAAAAAAATAACACGGTTTTGTAATTTCACAAAACAGCTTTGGATTTCCTTAAACATTTTAGAGTTAGAAAAGACATTCCTACACATGAAAAACCCATTTTTTCATTATAAAAGTTTTAAGTACAACCCTCTCTCCATACTTCCTTCCAAAAACAATAAAATAAGATAAAATTAGTATGTATCTCCACAATGTATCCTTGTATGGCAGACTTTAATCTTCAAAGTGCTATGCATGCAGAATAGATAATGTATGCAAAGTTATTCAGTCAGATCTAAATTTTTTTTACAAGAAATTACTTTTTTTTTTTTTTTTTTTACTGCTATCAGGAAAATTTAGGCATTGAAGGCAATGGAGAACTGCACATGAAAGTTGTTCTGCCAAACTAATTTTTTTAAAAAAGATTCCTCTTAATGTTTTGGTCATGAACTTTGACAATGATAAATCACTTTTCAGCAGCTGCAGACAGCTGTTAAAGTCTGGAGCCTAGGGAGCTTAATTGGGGAAGTGTGTTAAAAGTTAAAGTGCCAGAGTCCCATTAGGCTTCGAGGGGGACTTTGTTCAGTGGACCCAAAAGAGTGCATTCCAAAGCCTCGGAAGGAACATGCCACCCCTCAGTTAATTATAAAGGTATGCCCTACTAAGTATTTATGTTGGCTCATGTAAAATGTGTCCTTTTAAACTGTATTTCTGAAAGGGGATGCAGTTTGAAATACTAAAAAGAAGGCACTTGAATCCAGTCCTTTATTTGGTAGTGGAAATGGTTTTATATATTTGATTACAAAGTGAAGATTCATGATTTTTCATTATTTCAGGTGGTTATTCCTGATTTCTGTTGCCCTTTTGTAACAGACAAAATTTGATGTTCATTTTTATGAGACCCATTTAGTAGAGATTTTTACTCTGATTTGTTTTCCCTCCTCAGGTCATATCATTACAATTCAGATCATATGATACAATGGGGGGCAACAAGGAACTTGTATTTAGGAGTCCCAGATTTAATTCCAGCCTCTGCTACTTCCTAGTCGTGTGATCCTGGATAAGTCTGTTAACTTCCCTGAGTCTCAGTTTC
>CM053587.1:144476803-144512351 GCA_028646515.1 Pseudochirops corinnae | reverse complement strand
ATACCACAAGTCCTAATAAAGGCTTAGAATTACCCTATGACTTTTGGAACACATGATCTAAATGTGAGCTATTTTTCTAGATTCCTACAAGTCCCTTTACCTTTCTAGTCCTCAGTTTCTCTCTCTGTAAAATGAAAGGAGCTAAACAAGGTGTCCTTTAAAGACTGTAGAGGTAGCTAAGTGGCACAGAAGATAGACCATTTGGCCTGGAGTCAGCAAGAACAGCATTCAAATCTGGCCCCAGATACTCAGTAGATGTGTGGTCCTGTGCAGGTCACTCAATATCTCTCTGTCTTAATTTCCTCAATGATAAGATGGAAATAGTACTAGCAGCTACCTCCCGTAGTGGTTGTAAGAGTTAAATGAGATCATATTTGTAAAGCCCTTAGCACAGTGCCCAGCATATAGTAAGCCCTTAACAAATGTTTGTTCCCTTCCTGTCCAAGCTTTGACAATCTGTGATCAGGCCAGTTAGGTATTTTAATTTGACTTGGTACCTTCTGGTTGATCTCTGGTCTTTCTTTATCAAAGTGTTTCAAATTTAGGCATTATTCAGTCTATTTATTCAGTAGTCTTTATCTATCCATTCAAATGTCCTCACAGAGCAGCCTCAGTTGCTCACACATAACTCTCTTCTCAAGTGTGTCCTGCACATGAAGATATATTTCCTCGTAATCCATCCCACGACTAAGCTGGTTGTTTTTTTCCATGGTCACCAAGTGTGCAGAAGTGAACAACATCTATCTGTTTGAAGAAGTGCTTTTAATGTTAAGTAACTGTCAGTGGGTCATTTCTCCTCTGTAAAACCCCTGACATTCAGGAAAGGGAGTAAGTCTGTTTCACACTTCATAGCAAAGGTGATCTCTGGGAATTGTTTGCTGAGTGATTCTCTGATATACAATACATCACTTTTATTGGTAATAAGGCAGATGTCACCTACGGTGTAGTTTGTGCAAGGGTAGCTCTGGAATTTCGTTTAAGACATTATGCTCCCAATCAAGCAGAAAATTGACATCAGCAATTGCAGATTTGGAGATCACATTGCAATGCCCAAGGACTGTTTATGATTTTTCCAGTTGTACATAAAGAGGGCAGTTGGTATGAGGGGGCTTGTTCCAGCTGCAGCTCATCTGGAAAGCATTGTTGCTGGTTGCTGGTAAATGAGTCTTTGAGATGAATGCACCACAAAGGATGTTGTCGTGTGAATGTTATACTTTAAAATGCATTTGGTTAATATTAAAGCAAATAAAAACTCACCCAACAAACATTACAATAAATGTGTCCTCTGGGGCCAGAACACCACTGTGTGGGCTGGGGAGATACCAAGTTTAGGTAAGGCTCAGACTGCCCTTCTGGTGCTTATATTCTACTGCGGGGGATAAGACATAAGCAACAACAATTATAATGCCTAATATTTCATTTTATGTGCGAGAGAGATGTATAAAGCAAAGCCTTATATAAGTGTGGAAGACAAAAGCCATTAATGGTCAAAAGGATCAAGGAAGACTGTGGAAGAGATGGCCTTTGCCTGGGGCTTTACAAGGTGAGTAGAAATTGAACAGATTAAGAGAGAGGGAGGACATTCCATTTTTAGGGAGAGAAGAGGCACATATGGAACATTCTAGAGACAGAGATTATAGTTTGTGCTGAAGGGTAGAATTGATGGAAAGTAGTAATGTAATAAAAAGTGTAATTTCCATTTCTATATCAATTTGAAGCATGCCAAGTCCATTACATTCTTTACTGAGATCATCACAATGACCCAAAGAGGTAGGCACAACAGATATTATCATCTCCATTTTACAGATGAAGCAACAGAAGCATTGATCCACACCATAATGCATCAGAGTTGAGAACGAGTATGTGCCATTGAACTTTCCTGTCCTGACAGGTAGCAAGCCTAGCTAGTGATAAAGGGTGACTTTAAGTGAAAGGCCTCAGTTCAGACTTCACGCTGACAAGGTCCAACGTAGGTTGGTCAGAAGATCAGAAAATGGTCAAGAGATCACTTTGTAACAGATGGAGCACTTGGTTTAAACTTGGAAGATGTGGGTTCTAGGCCCAGCTCTCTCATTAATTGGCCTTATGACTGGACAAATCACTGAACTCCTTTGAGTCGGGACAATAATACTTAACGCTACCTCCTAGGTAGTTCTTGGAGAACACTTTGTAATCTGTTAAGTTTTGTATAAACATTAGCTATTAGATGGCAAACACAGTGAATTGAACAAAAGACTTGAAATCAGGAAGACAGGTTAAAATTCTGCCTCAGATACTTTAGTTATAACCTCTGTAAGCCTTAGGTAAGAGATGGCTAGATGGCTCAATGAAAACAGCAGCGGACTTGGAGTCAGGAAGACCTGAGTTCAAATTTGGCTTTAGACACTTACTTTTTTCCAGCTGTGTGACCCTGGGCAAGTCACTTAACCTCTGTTTGCTTTAATCCACTAAAGAATGAGATGTCAAACTATTCTTCGTATCTTTGTCAAGAAAACCCCCTGGGCAGCACTGGCATGCTATGGTCCACAGGGTCATGGCAACTACTCAAGACTGTCAGTAAGATGAAGGTTATAATCTGGTAGGCAAGTGCGAGGCACACCAAGGAAACCAAATATTCCTATTGTCTGTAACTAATGGCACAGAAATCATAGCTTAGAACTGAAAGAGAACTTACATCTAGTCTAATCCCCTCATTTTATAGAAAAGGAAAATCAGGCCAAGAAAGATTAAACCATTTGTCCAAGGCCAAATAGGCACTTCTTGGATTTGAACCCAGGTTTTCTGATTTCAAATCTCCTACTCTTTCTATTGTACCATGGTGCTTCTCTCTCCCGATTTATTTCATAAATTAAAAGGATATTAATCTAATACTTGGCTACTATTACTGAAAATTTTGCCTTTCTATAAGTGTAAAAGGACCTCTCTTCTATTATCAAAAAGGTTGTAGGCAGGATAGTGGAGCCATAAATTTCACGTATTTATAGTGAAAATGGTAAAATGGCCCATTTCTAAACATTGTTCCAAGCAATAAATTTTCTTTGTTTTTCTCCTTAGCTCTGATGTGACAACTAGGAGGCCATAGCTTGCCAAGAAGGATAGTCAAGGAAAAGAATGAGGGTTGGGGCCTTGTAGACTCAGGATCCATATATTCACACACACACACACACACACACACACACACACACACACACACACACACACACACACACACACACACACACACACACACACACACACACACACACACACACACACACACACACACACACACACAGGTGCCCCTAGGTATGGGAAATTGAATGAAGCATAGCTAATTAAGTTTAAAGGAGTGTGGGGAGGAGAACAAGATGTATCTTATTCTGGGAGATTACTAAAAGTTTCCAAATAATATGAATGACTTATTTGAATAGTTTTTCTTCTGAGGCAAGAAATTTAGTGTTGTTGTGGAAACTTTAGGCATCCGTAGATGAACTAGATCAGTGCTTTCCCACTTTTTTAATCCCTTTCAACAACATCAAAAAATATGTTATAAATTCCCAGTGTAATTTAATATACTCCTTAAAATATTCTTTTAGGTTTATGTATTATATTTATGCATATATTAAGTGCTTACAATAAGTACAATGATAATAAACCCATAATGCTTCAAGTATGCAGATGCTCATTGTCATAGAGAAAAAATATATTTGTAAAGGAATGGTGCAAGTTTTACTGTTTAAGGTGCCATTAATGAATTTTGAGCTCTAACCCCTTGAGCCATCTTCCTGAAACTCCAAAGGGGTTCAAAAACCACTAAATGGGAACCACTAAACTAGATTATCACCATAAGGGGTCTCATCTGTACAGTGTTTTGGATATGTATTGGACACCAAACCAGATTCAGGCTTCCCAGTGAAAGGCCATTTTCAAGCACAGGCAGAGGAATCAGCTCGGGCTTTTCTTTGTTTTTGTATCCCCAGTGACTACAGAGCACATTGACTTGCAGTGGTAGGTGCATAGTAGGATCATAGGATTTAGACCTGGGACACTAGAGGTCAAACAGTCCAACATGCTCATTTTGCAGATGTGGAACTGAGGGCCGGGGTGATGAAGAAACTTGTTAAAAGTCACATAGAAAGTAAATGTCTAAAGGAAAGTGACTATGTGATTTCACCGATAAGGGGACCTCTCTGGTTAGGAAGCTACCTTCTTTCAATGCATGTAAACACCTTTCTGCAAGCAATCTTTCTGTTAATTGGAGCACTGTTAAGTGACTCCATGGAGTCTTGCAGCCATTATTTGGTAGGTTATCTTGTCTATCCACTATACTCTGCTGACTTTCAAATAACTTTGGCAGGGTCAGTCTCGATTTCAAATCTGGTATTCTTTCTACCATGTTCTACAGCTTACATTTGTTGAAATTGAATTAAATGAATATCTGTGAAAGGGAGCAGGTATTTAAATATATAAAGGTGGCTTTGAGAAAAAGATACCATAAAATTCTAAAATTAGGGCTTTTGAAAAGAAAGAAAATAACAATGAAAGAAAGGAATGAGGGAGGGAAGAAGAAAAGGAAGAAAGGAGAGAAAAAGGAAGCAAAGAAAGAAGGAAAGAATATGAAAGAAAGAAGAAAAAGAAAGAATTTATCAGATAAAGGTCCCCTCCCCTCCAAAAAAAATAAAAACAAAAACAAACAACCTGAGCTGGGGCTGATTCTTCATGGAGAAATTCAAAGAAGCTAAGATGTAGGGTCTATGGGAGGAAGGTTAAGAAATCTAAAGCTAGAAATGTGATACAACTTACAGAAGACAAAAGGACATGGAAACATATTTAATTTTTACAAGTAGAAAAACATTGAAAAGAAAAACCATAATCCCCATAAAAAGATTAACACAAGGTGATCTTTAATTACCTTGAAGAGAACACTTTATAACCAACAGGTAGAATAAATCCTATCAGACAGCTCAAATATCTTTCAACCATCAAGTTAAAGACCAATAGTTTAAAAAGAAGCAATCTGTTATGATTTCATCAAAGGTCATGATTTTCTCCATAAACAGACCTATGGTCTAGACCATATACGATACATGTCCCAGACCACACCACTCATAAAGTCATAGCCCTTCTTGAAATTGTTCGTCATAGAACTATGATTATCATAGAAAATTTGATAAGATTTGGTCATTCAGTGCTGGGCTCAGTGAGAAAAACATTTCCTTAACTGGCTTTACATCTCATTTACTGGATGATAGGATAAGGGAAAAAAATGTTTCATTAATGCCAAGGTAAAAGCTGAGGATGGAAGAAAAGATAAGAATTTAAAGTTTCCTCAACAAATTGGAACAGCCAGAGAATAACAGGACATTGCTCGATAAAAACAAACACAAGTTTTGAATATTAATCAGGGAAAATGGTGGGTGGGGAAGCATATTTACAACACAAAGAATGATAGGTTAAGAAACAAATACCAAAGGAAAAAAAAGATATGTTTCAAGGTGGCTAAGAAACAGATTGGAGTCACCAACAGAACTTTATAGTTAAAACAGCAAGTGCTGTATTCCAATATCTAGATCACTGGTTCTCAACCTTCCTAGTGCCGTGACCCTTTAATACAGTTCCTCATGTTGTGGTGACCCTCGACAACAAAATTATTTTCATTGCTACTTCATAATTGTAATTTTGCTACTGTTATGAATCGTAATGTAAATATCTGATAAGCAAGATGTATTTTCATTGTTACAAATTGAACATAATCCAGAGGTTGAGAACCGCTGATCTAGATAGTCATGTAGAAAAGGTGACAATATGTCAGCAATTACCCGGTTGCTACCAAAGAACTGTCTTCAGTCTTTTTTTTTCCAAAATTTTATTTTAGACTCAAACACCAGAACAGAAATAAAAAGAATAGAGAGTAAAAACATATCATAAACTTAAATACAAAGTAAGAAAGAAATAAGAGCATGTCATGTACATAATAGAACATGAGATGATTCAAAATATTTAACAATAAACTTTCATTTCAAGAAAGCCTATATGTAAATAATACTTGTGTGGAGAATTGTCCATCTTTTCTTTGCTTCCTTGTGAGTTTTCTTTTGTTTTCTGCTGTGTAATTTTTAACTTTGTTCTTTTTTTCCCTTCCCCCCCAAACTCTCCCAGAAGACCAAAATAAAGTTTAGATATGTTTCTCTATAGCTATAAATATACATATGCATATACATTTATACATTCATATATAGACATATACATTCCCAAACCTATTCTACAACTGTCTTCACTCTTGATCTACAAATTAAAAAGTAATATAGAAAATTTGAACAGAGTCCAGATAAGTATCATATGACCTACAAAAGATTAAAAAATAAATTCTAAGAATACAAGTTCTAGAGATGAAAACATGAAAAATGATTTAAAACATTATATATGTATATAATTAATATATGTTTAAAGTTCCTGTAATGAAAATTTATTAATTTACTAATTATTTCTTATGCTTTTTTTTCATGTTTCTACTGTGCTGGCATCTGAACTGTAACAAAGGAGGGAAGATCAGGGCAGGAAATGTAGAGAATTGATATAAAAGCAAGGTTATCTTCCTCCTATTCATCTCTCTCACTATCATAGCAGCAACTCATCCTTTGGAAGTTCCTTGCCATTCAGCAACTTAAAAATATTGTTCTATGTCATGGGATACATTTCCTAGCCCGGTGGTTGCCTCCTAAATGAGCTTACTCTTTCTCCCCTGATGCTACTTATCCCAAATACTAATTGCTAGGCATCATAAGGGAAAAAGAAAGTCAGAACAACAGGAATGGGAAAAAAATGTTTTTAAAAAGAGAAAGACATATATGTCATTTTTAAAAGTCATTAATAATAGTGTATATTGTCACTAAATATTGATGGGTGGTACCTACATATGGGGATCAATGGACTAGATGACCCTAAATTGCCCTTCAATCATTTTTTGGAGGTTTTGATAGTAAAGTATCAATTTTGAAGGGAATTCTCTATTTGCTACAGAATTTAATCTTGGTTTAGGGATGTGGACTTTGGTAATTTGTTCCTTCAGTGGATCCCAATTCTTGTCTCTTCGTACCTCATTTTGTCTGTCTTTTGTACATGTCACTCCATAAATCCTTCATAAGGGATTTACTCAATGTGCTGTAGGTCTTGCCCAGAACCTTTTTAAGTAGGGAGTGGACTGGGAAGGGGTGACCAATGTATCATTCAGACCTTCCACCTGTTGTTTTTCATTCTTGCTATGATTGATCCATCTCTATTTTTGCTCATACAGAGATCATCATTGGTTTTGAACCCCTTGGGGGTTGATGCCCCCCAAGAGCTATGGTTCTGTGGATAATTTGTAATTTTTTATTATTCCATGTATATCATCCTTTATCTCTGTGATATCTTCAAGGATACAAAATTATAGCAAGGAAAAAAATATAGCCTAATTCAGAAGAATATAAGCAACATAATGCAGAACATTCAAGAGAATATTAAAGTGAAAGCACAGCATGAAATATTAAAACAATTTATTTTTAAATAATATTTTATTTTTCCCTAATTGCATGTAAAAACAATTTTAACATTGATTTAAAAAATAATTTTGAGTTCTAGATTCTTTCCTCCCTCCTCCAATCAGTTCTTTCTTTGGAGGAGGATAACATTTTTCCTCATGAGCCTTTTGGGACTGTTTTGGATCATTGTGTTGCTGAGTATAGCCAAGTCATTCACAGTTGTTCATCTTACAGTGTTGCTGTCACTGAGTACAATGTTCTCCTGTCTCTGTTTATTTTACTCTGCATCAGTTCATGTGAGTTTTTCCAGGTTTTTCTGAAAACTTCCGGCACATCATTTCTTATATCACCATAGCATTGTAGCATAATCATATATCACAACTTGTTAAACAACAGTTTAAAGAAGTTCTTAAGCTGAGGAGTTGAAGTTGTAATACAGTAATTCTAGCATCATAAAGTGGGGAGAGGGCTATTACTGCATAATTCTAAACATCTGGCTAGAAACTTAAAAAAGTATTTTCAGGATAATTTTTTTTTCTATCAAGACATAATTTTATATGCTTAGAAAAAAATGCCTTGGGGTCTGAATTGTTTGTTTTTCACCTATTTTGTATAAAAGAGATATTAGACAAGTTGAGTTCTTCTAGGTCATATGAAAAAAAATCTAGAACAATGAATACTGTTAGTTTCATTCAAAAATCAGTGCAGAATAATAGAAAATTGACCTCAGAGTCAGGAAGAACTGGATTCAACTTCTGCCTCTGATAAGGCAATTCATCTTTCAGGCACTGAGACTGTGAGACTATGCATATAGAACAGTACCTGGAACATAGTAGGTCCTTAATAAATACTTGTTGATTGATGGATTGACTAAATGTTGCAGAAAAGTAGTAAAATTTACTCACTAAGTAGCCATAAAATCATAGGTTCCAACAAAATATCCATTCAACATTAAACAAATATTTATTTTGATCTTTCTCAACATTAGGCTTGGCACTGAGAATCATGAATGACATGAAGGATATTGTACTTGTCCTTAAAGACTTTGCTATTTAGTTTTTCCTTTTCTGGACATGTCAGAAATTAGACTGAGAAACACATGATTGGCTGGTAGGTATTATTCCCTAATATTACTAAAGTCATTCACTCATCCAAAATCTTTTATTGAGCACCTACTATGTTCAAAACATTGTGATAGTCTCTAAGTAATTAAAAAAAAATAAGATTAACATAGCCCATAGTATGTCAATGGAGTTAAAACATGAAAACAAGTAGCCACAGTATAAAGAAGATGTGGTAATTGCCAGATGGTACAAGAAAAAACATCAAAAGATCACAGATTTTGGAGCTGCTAGGTGGCGCAGTGAATAGAGCACCAGCCCTGGAGTCAGGAGGACCTGAGTTCATATGTGACCTCAGACACTTAACACACTCACTAGTGACTTTGGGCAAGTTACTTAACCCTAATTGCCCTCCAAAAAAAGCAAAATTAATTAATTAATTTTAAAAAAAGATCACAGATTTGGAGCAGTCGCTAGAGAAGGCTTCATGGAGGAGGTAGCCTTAGCATTGTATTTTCTTTTTCTGAACACCCCAAGAGCAGAGACTAAGTCATTTCAGAACTAGTCCTTCTAACTATAATCACTCTGTTGTACACAGCAAATATTTCTTAGACAAAGTAATACTTAAAGGTTTGGACTGGACTAATTAGAGTTTAAAAAAAAAAAAAGGTCTTGATGGTGTGATTTTAGGAGCACCAAAAAGATCCTACGCCCTGGAAATTGCCCCTTCCCATTTCATTGAATTCTCCCATTCCCCACTGATTATTCCTTATAAATGCACAATTATAGTTTCCTAATGGGTTTGAATCCTAGTCCCACAAGATAAAGTGCATATACCCTTGGGAAAGTGATATCACCTCTCAGGGACTTAGTTTCCTCATCTGTGGGATATGATTGGACTAGATAATCTCTGAAATCTCTTTCAACTCTAAATCTATGATAATATTATCCTTTTATCTTAAGCTTTTTACTCTGGTTAAAATGGAAATCCTTTGGTGATAGCAAATATTTCAAGTCATTCATATCCTAGTGTAAATGAAGGATCCAAGAATAGATTTTTATAGGATATTTTTACTTTACAAGTAGAGGATGGGAGTCTTACAGAGGTGAAGCAACATCAAAAATGGGAAGAATACAGATTTGAAGACATGCGAAGCCTATATTTAGACAACAGCTTTAAAGATCCATTCAAAGTTTCAGTTCAAATAACTTCCAATAATTGTTTGCTATAAGTAAGTATCCTTCTGGTTATTGGGAATATAAAGATGAAATTTGGTATGGAAAAAGGAGAGGGAGAAATGAAAATAGGAACATGAGTAAAAATGTAGAATGTGTGAAGAAGAGTAGCCTTATATATTTGGAAAGAGAAGATGGGGTCAGAATGTAGATGTAATGTAGTCTTAAATGCCAAGCTAAGGAGTTTGTACTCTATTCAATAGGACAGCTAAGAAGCATAGTGTATAGAGAGCCCATCCTGTAGTCAGGAAGACTCGTCTTCCTGTGTTAAAATCCAACATCAGACTCTTACTAGCTGTGTGACCCTGGGCAAATTACTTACCCTGTTTACTTTAGTTTCCTCATCTATAAAATGAACTGGAGAAGGAAACGGCAAAGTACTCGAGTACATTAGGCAAGAAACTCCAGAAGGGGCGATGAAGAGTCAGACATGATCGAAATGAATGAACAACAACAAAAATCCTATTCAATGAGGTTCTACTGGAGGGTTTTGGTCATGAGAGTAAAATGATTAATAGAATCATTAGGAAAACTAATGTTCCAGAGGTGTCATAGACAACTCAAGGTGAGAGTTAATATGAGTTTGATCTAAGGTGGTAGAAACAGAAATTGGAGAGAGGGGAATGATTTAAAAGGTTTTGCAGAATAAAATAGGCAAGATTTAACAAGTCGTTAGGTATAGAGAGTATGGGAGAAATGAGAGGCAAAAAGGACTCCAGGAATCCTATCTTGATTCACTGGAAGATGGTGACACCATCAACAGAAAGGTACCATCATCAGAGGAAAGGTAAGTGATGGGGGTAAATTAGGAATTTAGTTCTGGACATGTTGAGCTTGAAGAATTTGCAAGATAGAATATTCTTTATGAGATTTATCATGTTTTTCAACGCCTGAAATTCAGAGGGGCATTAAAACTGTATACTATAAATCCAAAGGTTTTGAAAGTCATCTACTGATTATGCGTCTTTAATGCATCACTCTTCTTGGCAATTTTTGTTCTTTCCTATTCTTCAGTAAACTCATTGAACCTTGAATCAAAATCTTTGATTTCCATTAATCAGGGTAACACTAATAATCTATCAGCAACATTTAAGATTCATGTCAAATAAAAATATATGTCCAAAGGTATTTTTATAAATGGAAATCTCTATACATAAAATACCTCCTCAGGAAGAAAATAACTATTTAAAATTAACAGATGGTCCTTTACCAAGAAGGTTTGCAAAACATAGTACAGTGGAAAGAGTGACTCCATTTTTAGTGTTAGATGTCTTACACTTCAAAGTGCACTTCTTACACTTCCTACCTGTGTGACCTTGGGCAAGTTTTTTAATCTCCTTGGGTCTCTAGGTAGCCCATGGAGGAAATCTGCAAAATGTAGGCATTTGAGATCATTGGTCTCAAACTGGAGTTTCTGCCTCTCTAAGGCAGTGGTTCCCAACCTTCCTAATGCCATGATCCTTTAATACAGTTCCTCATGTTGTAGTGACCCCCAACCATAAAATTATTTTCATTGCTACCTCATAACTGTAATTTTGCTACTATTATGAATCCTAATGTAAATATCTGATATGCAGTATGTATTTTCATTGTTACAAATTGAACATAACCCACAGGTTGAGAGCCACTGCTCTAGGGTAAGTGGTGTTCTGTGTGATTTTCTCATTTAATTAGCTCTGTTGAATAAAGCCAATAAATATGAAGATGAAGTAATATGAAGATGGTGTTTTGATTTGTGATACAGGTAAGGACTGAAAGATGATGAGTCAAAGAACATAGGTACAAATCTCAGTTATACAACACTAATTTTCTTGACCTCAGTTTTCTTCTTGGTAAAATCTATCACCCTACTCCCTGGAACTTAGAAAGAGAAAAACTCCTTTTACAATAATAGATTTAACCTCTTAACTCAGTCACCCTGGTACAAATACATGCCATTGGTTAAAGTGATAATTAGGTAAGAAATAAGGTTAGAATCCTGAAGTCTATTTTTTTTATAGAGACAGAATGTAGGGAGCATTTCCTATGGAATTTGGACCAGTAACATATTCTTCATATACAGAGAATCACATGTATTGCATATGGAAAGGTCTTCCATGAAAATAGTCATGCCTAAATTCTCTGGGGAATGGAACTATCAAAATAGGTACCTCAGATGCCCTTGGAAGAAAACCAAAAGGATGCTTCAAGACAAATTCTACAAATATAATCGATCATTTCCAGATAATTTTAGAGAAGTATATGGCTTGATTACAAATAAATAATTTTATTAATTAAAGAAATATAGTTTTGCAGAGATTACATTAATTTCCTGGTAATCAGAGTGAAAAGCCCTGCTTTAAAGGCTGACATATTACCATGGCTTGACATAGGGTCTGAAGAGATCTGATTGTATTATTTCATTAATTTTGATATCACGTGAGGACATTTTGCATTTTAATCTATTTAATAGATTAGTTATAAAATGGGGATAATACTAGCACTTCTCAGGGTTGTTGTGAGGATCAAAATATGATATTTGTAAAGCACTTAGTACAGTGCCTGGCCCATAGTACATATGCTCTGAGTGTGTTTGTGTGTATGCGTGTGTATGCGTTTTATGTATGTATATATATATATATATATATATATATATATTTATTGCTTGGCCAATGCCTTTTTCTGGCATGCAGATGAGACTGTGCCAGTGGGACATGAATAGGCCCTGTCCCGCTGGAAAAGCTTCAAAGAAGGGCTCAGTGACAAACCTTTTCTGCTCCCCAAGGACCAGACCAACTAGGCTTCTCATCAGAAGACTGGCCAGTACGATTATAAAATCAGAGACTTAGAGCTAGGAGGCAACTTAGAGATCATTTAATCCAGGAGGTTTGTGCTTGGGGTCTATGAACTTCAGGGAAAAAAAGTAGCTTTCACTGAAATCACTTTCCTGTGTAACCTTATGTATTTTATTTGTATATTTTAAAATATTATTTGGAGGAGTTCCTAGGCTTCACCAGACTGTCCAATTGTCCATAACATACATAAAGTAAAGAGATGTCATCTAAGCTTACTATATAACAAGTAAGGACTTGGCGGTACAAAGTTGGTTAAGTAGCTTGTTCCATCACAGATAGACCCAGTTTTTCTGACTCCAAGTCTATTGCTCTTTCACTGAAACATAAATAATTGTTACTTATGGCATCCAATTTTAATCTGATGTCAATTCAAACAAAAGGAACTTGGCAAAGTTCTATGACATAGCTGTAACTCATATTTACATTATGTTTTATACCTACGCAATTCTAAGAACCTTACGAACCATATTTTATACATCAAGTCCTTGTAGATTAAATTTGTATTTTAGTTCAGTTTTACAGCTTGAGGAGTTGGGCCACAGAAGCTTAGAGAATAGGTAAAACTGCAAATTATGTAGTAAATCCATAAATTACCAATTTTTACTTTTACTATATAATGTATATATTTTGACTACCTAATTTATTGTTGCATTCTATTCACACCTACCTTGTACCTATATACTGGTCTTTGAGTGATACTCATTTTTTTATACTTTGGATAAAATAACATGTTTTATGATTCATAGTCATATAATAACATTGGTATGGTTAAAATGGGCATTGTTTCAGGGAGAAGTTTGGGGTCATTAAAAGAGCTTTGTTATTTCCCAAGGAAAATCCAATCCGTTCTCTTCCTATTTAAGTCTAGACCAGAGGTGGGAAACCTGAGGTCCTTTAGGTCCCTGGGTGTGGCCTTATGACTTAGTCTGAGTTTTACAGAACAAATCCTTTTATTAAGGGGATTTGTTTTGTGAAGTGTAGATTCAGTCAAAGGGCCACATTTAAGGACCCAGAGGGTTACACTTGAGGACCTAGATGGTCGTATGTGACTTGAGGCCACAGGTTCCCCACCCCTTGTCTAGGCAGAATTTGTTATCCTTCAATGTCCATCAACTTTTTAAATGTTGGTGGAAGAGCTGTTTAGGTTTTCCATTTAACTCATTGTTTCTCAAATTGTGCTCCAAGAAACAATGAAGTACAATTCTTTTATTCAATCTTACACTTTGATACTAGACTTTAGCATTAATCTTTGAAGACTTTACAAAGATTCTCCAAAAGTTTGGTTTAAATTGAGGTTTTCTCCAATTTCGAAAAGTTTGAGCAGCATTGACCTAACTTCATATCATAAAGTGAACAAAAGGCATTCTTCATCCATTTAGCTTTTCTTCTATAGGTGGTTATGGCAAACTCTTTTGAATGGTTTTGAATGCTATCTACGTGACTCTGCACTGCTCTGAGTCTTGATGAAACCAATATCTATCAGCAACTAGGAAGATCTGGAGAACTTCACCATTTGTAAGGAATCCTCCTTCAGAATGAACTCTGCACTGGATCGCTGCCTTCCCTATGGAGAACCACTTCAGTGAACATTCATTTCCCTGTATTTCCCTGCTATTAATGACCACAGAGTCATTGGTGGGGATGAACATGTATATAGTGCCTACTATGGGTCAGGCCCTGTGATAAACGCTTTCTGCCAATATTATCTCATCTGATCTTGACAACAATCCTATGAGGGAGACGCTATTACTATCCCCATTTTATAGTTGAGAAAACTAAGGCAAACAGAGGTTAAATAGCTTGTCCAGGTCACATAACTAGTACGTGTCCGAGGTCAGTTTTGAAGTCTACCTGCTATTCTAAGCAGAATGGGGGTCGTTGTTCAGCTGTTTTTGAGTTGTGCCTGACTCTTCATGATGCCATTTTGGAGTTTTCTTTGCAGATTCTGGAGTGATTTGCTATTTCCTTCTCATTTTGCATGTGAGGAAACTGAGGCAAACAGGGTTAAGTGACTCACCTAGGGTCACACAGCTAGTAAGTGTCTGAGATGGGATTTGAACTCAGAAGATGAGTCTTCCTGACTCTAGACTGGTGCTCTATCCACTGCACCAGCCACTTGCAGTGGCAGTTCATAAAATGACATTGAACTTTTGCTATAACATGATTCACTAGAAAGTAAAATTCTATATAAAGAAGGTCTTTCTTAGACATTTCAAAGAAAATCTAGTTAATAAAGAATCAAGTGGACCTTATGTAAAATGGTTTCACCTATAAAGTAGCCCAGTAGCACAGAGCTCAAAGATATCTTTATGATTACCAATTAAAAACAAATAATAAATGATGAGCTTAACAAATTTTCATCTTCATTGGCAAAGCAAAACAGAAAAAAAATATAAGAGATTTGAAATGATTTAATTCACCATTCGATTATTTAGTGGTGCTGGAGGAAAGTGACGAAATTGAATAAATTCAAAGAAAGCTTTTTCTTTCTTTGCTTCCAGCATTTGATCTACTCCCTAGTCTTTCCTAATGTGATTCCTAAGATACCACATCACCCGTGTTCACATCCTGAGAAACACAAGGAATCTACTTCTGCTCTCTTTCTACCCTATGCCTCCCTGCCCCCATTCTTTTCATTCAACACAGCCAATATGAGCTGCTTTGTCTAAAATCGTCTAGACAGATATCAGGGGCATGAAGCATGCCAGATGAGTTTAAAAATCTGATAATACCACTGTATTCACTTACTGCATGGCCCTTCGTGCTAAACAGTTTAGCAACTGCTAATGTAAATCCATTTATTTTGATAAAACCGTAGTGCTGATTTGTCCATTATCTGGTGGTGCTTCAACATCATGAATATTGTGTTAGCAGGAATAATATCCTTTCTTGGCTGGTGATGAACATGTGACTAGGGAGTGGGGACTATCCACAACACTTGACTGTAATAGGCCAGACTCTTGCTTTAGGAGCCAGACTTCAAAGCAGAAAACCAAGCTCTTTTAGCTCAACATTTTACCTGGCTCAGGGGTTTTATTTTTCTACTTCTGGCATGATGATTCTAGTTCAAGAAGAACTTAATTTTAATACACAAAGAAAGTAACCAGCATTCCTCTCATCACAGTTATCGATGAGCATAACAGAACTCCTAAGCTCTCTGGCAATTTGAGTATACTCCTGAGGGTTGTCAGCTAGGTAATGAATGAATGTTCCGGAGCTTAGAAGTGGCTTTAGGATTTTTTTTTTTTAAGATGGTTGGGGTATAGGAGGAGGGAGAGCTTGATTAGTATAATTTTTTTTAAAGCTGTATCTTGTATATTTATTTTGTTTTGAAAATGTCTGAACACAGTGGAAAAGACAAAGGGGACATAGATATACAGAGAAGGCGCTGACAGAGAGACAGAGACAGAGAAACAGAGAGACAGAGACAGAGAGACAGAGAGAGACAGAGACAAAGAGACTGAGAGAGACAGAGACAGAGACAGAAAGAAAGAGAGACACAAAGAGCAGAGAGACAAAGACAGAGAACCAGATACAGAGAAAGACAGGCAGATAGAGACAGAAACAGAGACCATCCGAGAGACACAGACACAGACACGCACGCGCGTGCGCGCGCACACACACACACACACACACACACACACACACACACACACACACACACAGGCTGAGCGAGAAAGAGTAGACATAGTAGAAAGACAATGAACATTACCCATGAGCTGATCAGTGCCTGTGGTTTCTTACTCAAGGGAACTATTACCGTATATTGGGGGAGGAGGGAAAGGGGGAGAAAGAAATTATTTAAAGGTCAAGTTCAACTACAGGGACTGAAATCCAATTCACCTTGAGTTTTGTTTTGCCCTGGATTTGAGGAACTTTAAATGGTTAACCTGATGAAGGACACTCTGTGGACTGTGATGCTTGAAAGTTTCTGAGCTATTTCGGTGATGTGTAGGAATTTGACAACATCCTCCTGTCAACACAGTCTCAAATAGAGGAAGAACTGAAAGAGTTACCCCCTGGAATGAATTCTCACACATCCCCTCCCCCCCTTCCCTGTCCATGCCCAGTGGGGCAGGGAAGTGAAGGAGAGAAGAGAATATTATTCCCATGTATTACGAACATTTTGTTTTTAATAGCCATGTTTGTATTAGACTTTTGAGAGTAAAAAGAAAATTCTTAGAAATAATCATTTTTGTTGCAAAGGATGGTTCACTTGGGGAAGGAATTTTTTGAAACGAATGTGGTATAAAAACAAAAAATATTAATAAACATTTTAAAAAATAAAAAGTAATTTAATTTTTAAAAGAATCTTATATCTGGATAATCTAAAAGCAAGTTATTGACATCTCATATATTCTAAGCAAGAAGCATTCATTCAAATTCATTTTCACGAGACCAAAAATCACATGGGAACAGACCCTGTAAAAACCTCAGCTGGGGAATGGGAAGAGAAGCTTGTTTGTATGGAACTTATTCATTTTTGTACTTCACTGAGGACCCAGCACATTTCTTGCCTCATAGTAGGTACTCAACAATTATCTGCGGAATTGAATTGCAAACCGGAAACTATTTCTGAGATATAAGTCATAGGCTTTGTTTTATCTTGGTAATTGACAGTAATGTGAGTGTTTGATCAGTCAGAGCACCGAAGGACTTGTGGGAACCAAGATAAAAAATAAAGCTTCCCTTCCAATTTTCCTGTTCTTCCTTCTTAGTCACCATGCCAATCATGTTTCTCTCAGCGCTCACTAACCTCGTTATTTGTCTGTTTCCACACTGCTGCATCACAAAACATCATGCCCACTTGCTTAGAAAAGATAATATCGAACACATATGGGGACTGCCTTTGATCTCTGTGGTCTAGCTAGAGGTCAGAGGCCTGTCTTCTCCTGTCCCTTACTTCAAATGGCTCCTTTCATTTACTGTGAAACCAAACGTTAGGAAGACAAAGGCAGGGAAAATAAAAGCCTTGATTTAATAGCAATTTATGTGTTTGGCTTATTTCAGGTTGGATTTTATTCTCTTCGGGTCACGTCTAATAATCGTTACTCACTAGGACACTTTCCCCATCTCCCAGCATTTGTTTATTCACCCCCACAAGGACAAATTGGTCATATAAGGGCTCCCTGTCACCTCTTTGCTTGCTCTTGGCTGTTGGAGCACTTTATTCTACATTATGGCTATCAGTCCATCAATCATTGACAGGTAGAGAATTTTCTATATGTCACATTGACAAATCCCATAGATAGTATAGTTTTGTTGTTATATAATTTGGACTTGATGTACACGTTTTTCAACCCATAAGACTCAGAAACTATAAAACATAAAACTATGGAGAAGATTTAGGAGATGAAGGAAGGAAAAAAAAAAAGGTAGAACTCTTAGAACCACTGAATAGAAAAAGAATATCTAAGGTAAGATTCTTAATCTGGGGTCCATGAACTCATTCCTTCTTTAAATTATTCAAATTAATTCATTGAAATGAAAATATTTAATTAACTAAATTATTACTAATGATGACTATAATAGTTAGCATTTATATGTGCTTTGAGGTTTATGAAGCATTTTGCAAATACAATCTCATTTTATTCCAATAAAATCCCTAGGAGCTAGATGCTATCACTATTTCAATGTGACAGATGAGGAAACATACAAAGAGGTTAAATGACTTATCTAGGGTTACACAGCTAGTATCTAATGAGGCAAGATTCTAGCTCAGGTCTTTCTCTCAAGTCTAGTCTTCTACCCATCCTACTACATATAGCTGCCAAGATATCAAATTCAGTTCAGTAACAGTGTTTTTACTGCTCACTTCCTCTTTCTATGGAGAATTCATTACTATGTCCTTCTTATCTGGCTAACTCATTCCATGATATAGGGGAAAGGAAGATGAATTTTTTGTTTGTTTTTTGAGGCAATTGGGGTCAAATGACTTGCCCAGGGTCACTGGGCTGGATTTAAACTCAAGTCCTCCTGATTCCAGATCCAGTGCTCTATCCATTGCATCACCTAGTTGCCCCCAGGAGCATTGAATTTGATGTCAGAGAATCTAGATTTGAGTCCTAGCCCAATCATTTACTACCTTTCTTATGTTGTTAAAGTTACTTAATCTCTCTAGTCCTCTGAAAGAGGGGGCTGGACTAGATGACCTGCAAGGTCACTTTCAACTCTAGATTCATGATCCTATAATGCCCTGATTGTGTAGTAGGTGAATTAGATGCACACAAATAGCCTGCCCTCCAAAGACATTCCACCTCAGTGACCACTTGTCTCTTAGTCATTTTCTAATCACTTACCAGTTCCTTTATAAACTCCCTCAACATCAACCATAGCACCTCCTCCCTATACATACATACATACATGCATGCATGCATACACACATACATGCATGCATGTATACACACATACATATATATACATACATATATACACATATATACATACAAATACAATATTCGTGTGTTTATATAAACAATCCTTTTCCCTTTCTGACTCTACTGCTGGCCAATCTATTGGAATTAAGGAGAATTGTTACAGTGCCAAAAGCAAAGAAGGCATTGTTAATATTTTTGTATGTTTGTTCTTCTTAAAACTTTTTCTACGTACATTGTAAATAGCTACCACAAAAGTAAAATTAATTCCATCTTTAATAAAAAAAATTACACTGATAAAAGATTTGGAATCCTAAAATTATGCTCAATATCTGTCCTCTGTCTATATTAGTCAACTACTTTGTCTTCTTATTCTTGTTCCTTTTATTTTCCCAGAGGGCTGGATTTGGCATCAGGAAGAGCCGAATCCAAATCCTGGCTCAGTAATTTATCATCTATAAATGAAAGGAAGGAAGGAAGGAAGGAAGGAAGATATGGTTGGTCTAGACACTCTCCTTAAAATGGAGGATCTAAGAGGAGTTAACTACTGAGTAGAAGAGGACCTCTAGAACATTAGTCAAGTCAGGCAAAAAGCATTTATTAAGTGCTTACTATGTTCCAATTACTGTGCTAAGCACTGATACAAAAAGGGGGGGAGGCAAAAAAAATTCCTGCTCTCAAGGAACTTACAGTCTAATGGGTCAGATAACACGTAACTACAATGTACAGGCAAGATAGATGCAGGATAAATTGGGAGCAGTCTCACAGAGAAGGCACTAAGATTAAGGAGGATAGGGAAAGGCTTCCTACAGAAAATAGGAATTTATC
This sequence comes from Pseudochirops corinnae, assembly GCA_028646515.1. Classification (NCBI taxonomy): domain Eukaryota; kingdom Metazoa; phylum Chordata; class Mammalia; order Diprotodontia; family Pseudocheiridae; genus Pseudochirops; species Pseudochirops corinnae. Next base: position 144,492,519 of record CM053587.1, on the reverse strand, counting down.
TGAGACCCAAAGGAAACCAGAGAAGCTAAGAGGCACAGATGAGAGGAAGAGTGTTCCAGGCATGGGGGACAACCAATGAAAATCTGCTAGTCAGGAGATGGAGGGTCATGTGCAAGGACTCCAGTATCCCTGGATTGCAAACTGTAGAAAACTCATCAATGTGCAATGAGACTGCCGGTCCTAGAGTCAGAAAGACTCATCTTCCTGAGTTCAAATCTGGGCTCAGACATTTACTTGTTGTATGACCTTGGGCAAGTCATTCAACCCTGTTTGTTTCAGTTTTCTCCTCTGTAAAATGAGCTGGAGAAATAAATGATAAACTACTCTAGCAACTTTGCCAAGGAAACTCCAAATGGCATCTCAAAGAGTCGGAGACAACTGAAATGACTGAATAACATCGATACTGAATTTCTTCTTTGTCTTCTATCCCATTTCCAGACAACTGGAACCACAATGATGGTTTAACAATTTAACATTTTCTAACATACAAATTCAGAAATAATACCACAGGGTAAAGTAATTGGGAGTGTGTATAAAATAAATCTATCCATTGTAAAACTGAATTGCATCTTGAATTTCCAAATCCAATCATAGGACGATGGTGCTAGAGCTTAGATGGAACCTCAGAGAGACCACCTGGTCTGTTATTTTAGAGATGAAGAAACTCTAAAATCATAGGTAGTCCCTGACTTGCTAAAGGTTAATGTAATAAGTGCCAGAAGGATAATCAGAGCACTCCCATCTCATACTTTTCTGCCATTCCCTCTGCCAATTCCAAAACTTTTTCCCCAGGGACCTCCAGACTGAGCTCATTGATTCATTCTTTTAATACCATATTAATTCTCATTCAAACAGGAAGCTTCCTGATGTAGATGTAGATTATTTGGTACTTTTTCTATATACTACATAATAATTCAGCTAACATCCCTATCTCTTCCCAATCTATACACTCATCCAAAAGTAAGAAAGGGGATAGAATTATTTCATATGATTTTTTTTCCATCACCAAAAACCCAACACACAATTTAGCCCCAAAGTTTGCCAAAGATACCTTTTTTTTTTTACATCAAACTAGAATCAGGAGTTATGAAGAAAGTTGCTGAATCAGAGAAAGATAGACCCCCCCCCCCCCCATCCAAAGCCAAAATTGTACCTAGATGACTGAATGTGAGGTCAGAAGAAGAATGGAGCAGGCATTCAAAGTCAAGAGAAAGCTATGATGTTCAGGGGAGAGCTTGGGAGGATCAACAGACATGGGACAATTTATCAGGCTTTCACTTAATCTGTTGTTGCTTCTTTTCCATGGCAGGCCAGCAACTGCTGGAAACCACTCTTCTTCATTCTTAGATGAGTCTGTTTGTCAACAGTTGGGATGCAAACAGAGCAAGATGTGTTTAAAAGCATTTTCTTTGGTTTGCTGAAATCTGTGAACTTTATTGGTCAGATTACAAGTAAGACTGGGGGTTTTGTACTAAGTAGCAGGAACTAGGAATAGAAAGACAAATGAAATGGATCCTGTACTCAGGAAATAAATTTACATTCAGGATTTACTTAGGCTTTGAGGTGAAAGAAAGCCAATTCATCTTCAACAAGGTGGGAAGTAGAAGCACATTGCATTTGAATAAAATGAAATTGATTTAGGGATCCAGTTCGTGGATTGTCATATAAATAGAGATATCTAATGGAATATTTAGGTAGGAAATTCAAAGAATGAATTAATTTGACATTTAGATGAAAGTGGGGGAAGGAATAGGAACTCCAATCACTAAAAAAACGAGTTCAACCTATATAAAACCAATAAGTACTAGTGGGAGGGGAAAAATGTCTCTGAGGTATTACATAACTACAAAATCAGGTAGCTTAGTAGATAGAGAACTGGACTGGAGACAGGAAGACCCGGGTTCATGCTCCCATTTAATGTATGACCATAGGCAAGCCTTTTAACCTCTAAGTGCCCCCAGGCAACTGTCAAGGACTATAAGATATGGAACAGTTGTTGAACTTCATTGGTAAAGGGAGTTGCCTCTATTGGTGAAATAACAGGTGTGGATAATAATGTGTATACACACACAATGTATACATATCTGCGTGCATACACACAGACATATATGCATTTATAAAGTATGCATGCATATATGTACTATAAATGTAATATATGTATATTTGTGTACACATGTAGTTGTGTGTGCATATGTATGTGTTTGTGTATATGTTTTGTGCAGCTGGCAGTGAGGTGTCATGGTTGATAGAGCATTGGGTTGGGAATCAGGAAGACATATCTTCCTGAGTTCAAATCCAGCCTCAGACTGGGTTTGCAACTCTGGGCAAATCACTTAATCCTGTTTGCCTCAGTTTCCTTATTTGTAAAATGAACTGGAGAAGAAAAAAAAAAACCACCCCAGTATCTTTGCCAAGAAAACTCCTATGGGGTGATGAAGAGCTGGATACAACCGACAACAATTAAACAAAAACAAAATTCAGTAGCAATTGTCTGCACACTTTATAAACATTGAGGCACACCTGAGAATCAAGTAAAAGTGTTTAACACCCACTTTGACTTCCCTCAAGAAACTCTGTCTAGAAGCTGGAAAGATTTGGGTACTGAAATTTAGAGCAGTTATCAGCTACTAAAATAGGATAGACCCCTTTCAAGGCTCAGCTCTGGGTCTCACCTACAGTAGGCTGTCCTTCATGTCCCACCCTCCCCCCAACCCCCACCCTCAGTCATTACCGCTCTGTCTTCTGAAGTCAGTCTATATATTGCATTTGGCCACATTCCATCTCGTCTGTAGAATGTATTAAGCTTTCTGAGGAAAGAGACGGAATTTTTCATTTTTTATTTTTGGTCTTTGTGTTTCCAGAGTGTAGTACAGTCCCTTGCACATAATAGGTAACTAACAAATATTTATTGGGTTGGGTGGAATTGAATTGAACTGAATTGAATTGAATTCAATTGACTTGAATTGAACTGAACTGAACTGAGCCAAATACGTGCCAGTAGGAGGACAGGAAAAGAGAAAGGAGGTATGTAGGGAGAAGTAGCTTATTTGTTAGCTTCAAAGAAACAAGCCCCTGCAGGAGGAGGTCTGGGGTGGTGGGTACTGGGAAACTCCTTCCCTCACCACCTCTTCCTGGTGGCCCCTGGGACCAGCGGCATTCAGGTTTTCAGGTGTGCATTCCTCCGTCCAAAGGCGGCCACAAGAGGATTAAAGCTGCAGCACCTGGGACAGCCTGAGATTTCACTGACCTTGGCAGCATTAGATGGTAATCTTCCCTAGTAAGGAATTCTTGTTCAGGGTCATGACTGCATTTAGTACAGCCCTTATTTCCCTTAGCTTCCATGCACCAGAGTGCCATCTCTCTCATGCTGCTTAAAAGCTATTTTCACCATCATCGTGGCCCCAAAGCCCCCAAACTCCCCCCACGCTTACTAATCTCTCTGATTATGGTATATGCTGGGTACTGAAAGCCAGTAACGTTTCCCCACCTGCTTGTCTTCAAAACAATTATACGCCTAGAAGCTCAGGAACAAAGCAATTAATAATGTTCCGAGATCGTATTTCCTCCTATTCCCATGTCCTGGGTGATGAGTTGTTTCTTTGTCCGGTTAAGGAAAAGTGCTTCTGGAACAGTAAATAGGAGAGAATTGAGATAGAAGTGGGGAATTCATAGGTTCATAGATCTGGAGTTGGAAGAGACCATCTAGTCCAGCCCTGTCATTTTGCAGATGAGGAAACCAAGTCCCAGGGAGATTAAGTGACTTGTGGGTGGTCACAGGGATAGTGAGTATCAGAGATAGGAATCAAACTCAGGTCCTCTGAAGCCAGAGTCACTGCTGTCTGGACTGCCCCACCCTCACATTCCAGCCCTCCTCTATCTAGCCACTCAAACCCTACACATTTCTTCTTAAAATATTCCATTCCAAATTTCTCCTTGGAGTATTTAATTTGCTCCTTAGCTTGTGATAAGTTTTCACTTATTTAATAAACGATGTAAAACAAAGTTTACCTGTGATTTCTGAGAGAGTCTCATTTGGAAAATGAGGATAATAACGGCAGCTGGCCAGCTAGGTGGCACAGTGGATAGAGTACCAAGTCTGGAGGTAGGAAGATTCTTCTTCCTGGGTTCAAATCTGGCCTTAAACACTTTACTAGCTGTGTGACTCTGGGCAAGTCACTTAACTCCATTTGTCTCAGTTTCCTCATCTGTACGATGAGCTGGAGAAGGAAATGGCAAACTGTCCCCGTGTCTTATCCAAGAAAACCCCCTATGGGGTCACACACAACTGAAACGACTGAACAACAAATGGCACCTACCTTATAGTGTTGTTATGAAGATCACATGAGATGATATATATAAAGTAGTTAACAAAGCTTAAAAGAATGTGAAAATAAGGGTTGTTGTTATGTGGATCAACAACCAGCTAAGGTTACTAGATCTTAGAATCATAGATTTAGAGGTAGAGAGGACCTCACAGGCCCTTCCATGTACCCTCCTCACTTTACAAATGAGGAAATGGAGGCACAGAGAGGTCATGTGACTTACCCAAGGTTATGCAGCCAGTATCATAAATGAGATTCAACCACAAGTCTCTTTGACTCCAAGCGTCCTGCTCTCCATTAGTCTACACTAAATCTTTAACCTAATACATGCCTTTGGTTCGTGTTTGGTCTGTTGCTATCCAGCATGTTTGTCTTAGATGAAAAGTTCTGAAAAGGATGAGGGCTGGCCTGTTGGCTCATTTTGTTGATGGCAGCAGCAACAGCTATGGTGGCAGCATCAGCAGCATCAGCATCAGCATCAGCAGCAGCAGCAGCAGCAGCAGCAGCAGCAATCACCATAATTTTGCGTTTTCACACCACTTGGTAATTTCCAAAGGGCTTTCTTCTTCCGTTACCTCACTTAATCTCACAATATAGCACCTGAATCAAAAGTTTTTTGAGGATAATGCATTGCTGATGCCAATGTTGTATGCTGTTCCTGGCTCCCTTCTACTCACTGGTGGATTCTATTTCTTATTGTTTGTTCATGTCCAGTTCTTCAAGACCCCTGTGGACCATATACTGTGGATGGGGTTTTCTTGGCAAAGATACTTGAGTAATCACCAATGCCTTCTCCAGCATATTAAGGCAAACAGAGGTAAATGACTTGGCCAAGGTCACACAACCAGCAAGTGTCTGAGGCCAGATTTGAACTCAGATTTTCCTGAGTCCGGGACCAGGTTTTTCTGACTTCAGATCTATCCACTGAGCCATCTAACTACCTCTTGGCATATTTATTCCTGAGGAGTGGGATGATGGTGATTGAATTAATCATTTTGTGGACATAAGATGTAGTCTATTCAAATACTCTTTGTTTTCCCCCAAAAGTTTCTGATTTTATGTGGCATGATAGATAACATATTTCCTTTACATGCATTTATTATTTTTCTCCAATATTTCTCCATTAAATTTATTTAACATGCTAAAGGTTTGACTGAATAGACTATATACAGGGATTATTCTTATACTTTGTGGTTAGATGGGGATTTTTTTCAGGAATGAACATTAAGGACATGTTTCTTGTATTCCTTGTTTTTTCATAATAATTTCTTATATTTTCAAAATGAACATTTGCTCTGCATGATATCTGGCATAACAAGAAAGTGACAGTTATTTTTTAAAGTGTTATTTCTCAAGTCAGTGTGTGGGTTATGGATGTTAAGGAGATTTATAAGATCTTTAGCTATGTTGTAAATCCTTCAGCACATTTTCAAAGCCTTCTCAATGCATGATCAGACTTGAAATGAAAGGAATAATTCTGACAAAAATGATATTTCTGTAAAGGAAGCAAGGATAGCATGGGATGGACAGGGGAGTAAGACAGTCACCCAGTGATGGGCAGGCTACCCCGGTTTTCCTAGAGGGATGTCTTAATATGGGATAATGCATTGAAGGAGAAAATTAGAAGCTGAAAGGAAGGACCTTTTGGAGGTCCCATGTAAAATGAAAGGCCTCAAGAGAAAAGAAATGCTCCATTAAACTATCTGTCTTGGTGAGAGACAATCATCAGAAATTGAGGCAATACCACAGCCAACCTTGGGGGATCCTCCAACTCCTTTCTACCCATCCTTACTTAGAGAATGTGGATACTTTAGGAGCCCCCCAATATAAAATTCCTACTCACATGCACCCCACCTCAACCCTGAAATCCTATAGGAATTTGGTCAACAGAGAGCTGAGAAAATCCACGCTGTTTCACCTAGACAAGGAGATACTCTGTAAGAGAGTTTCCAGATTTTGGTCAAATTAAACAATTGGATTCACCTTTTTAGTGGAGAGGAGATGATCCTCCATCTATCTTCCATGAACTTTGAGACTCCTTGTTTTGGTATGGTCCCACTGGACCATGGTCATCTATAGCCACAACAAAGTTATATGAGATAATATTACCTGGTCTCTGCTGTATCTTTTAGCTTAGTAGTCAAGAATCTGCACATATATGTTTAGGTTAAGGAATAATGACATCACTAGATCTAGGATGGGTTTCTATGTCCCTCTGAGGCAGCAGAAACTTCTAGAGGCTAGGATGTCTGAGATACCAGGGTAGAGAATTAGAGAAAAGAGTTGCTACAGATCCATCAAGAATCTTAGAAGACCCTATAGCCCTCCGGTTCCAGGATCTAAAAACCAACCAGGATTGAGATATGAATATGACTATTTCCTCCTCCACCACCATCATCATTTATCCTAAAGATGGAGTCAGTCCTATGTCCAGATGGATTTCTGATTCCCTTCTTATCTTGGGAGTAGGAATTATTAGTCATCAGGAAGAATAGGTGTCAGCTGTCATTAGCCAAGCAAGCCTTAAAAATCCAACTTACAGCTTTGGAATGAAATATTACAGAAATCTTGTGGATGACCAATAAGCAGAAAACATGGAAATGTTGCAGCAGACACTGAGTTTTCTAGATTTTTATCATGTCTATCAATCGACACTTCTGAGTTCCATAGAAAACTGATAATTCGTTTCCAGAATGACCTTGAGACCTAGCAAATCTTGAAATACTGTTGGAATAACTGAATGAAGCTTCTGTTAAAGTTTGCTTTGGGGAGGAAGTGAGGAGTAGTGAAAATAATAATAATTATCACTCAGTTTCATAAAATATTTCTCAGTATTGAAAATAGGCTCATACAATCAATTAGCTAATTTATTGAGAACTTGCTGTGTTCTAGGCATTGTGCTAAGTACCAGAAATACAAAGAAAAAGTGAAAACAGTCTCTTCCCTCAAAGAGTTAACATTCTAAAATAAAAGACAACAGGTAGATAAATAGGTATATGCAAGATATAAAGAATGGTTGGAAGGTGATCTTTGAGGCAAAGGCATCGGTAGCTGGCCAGTCAGTTAAAACAAGACCTGGAGCTGACTATGACTCAGATCATGAACTTCTTATTGCAAAATTCATACTTAAATAGCAGAAAGTAGGGGGAACCATCAGACCATATAGGTATGACCTAAATAACACCTGTTACAAATATGAAATGGAAGTGATGATTAGATTTAAAGGGTAAGATCTGGTAGATAGAATTTCTGAAGAACTATGGGCAGAGGTTCACAATATTGTACAGGAGACAGCAACAATAAACATTCCAAAGAGAAAGAACAAGAAAGTAAAGTGGCTGTCTGGGGAGGCTTCTCAAATAGCTGAGGAAAGAAGGAAAGGGAAAGGGAAAGGAAAAAAGGGAAAAAGATACATGTAACAGAATGCAGAACTCCAGAGCATAGAGGGGAGAGATAAGGTTTTCTTAAGTGAGCAATGCAAAGAAATAGAAGAAAACAATAGAATCAGGAAGATAAGAAATCTCTTCAAGAACGTTAGAGATAAAAAAAAAATTAGAGAGATGAAGAGAAAGTTTCATGCAAAAATAGGCATGATAAAAGAAAAAATGGTAGGGATTTAATAAAAATAGAAGAGATTCAGAAGAGGTGGCAAGAATATATAGAAGAACTATTCAAGAAAGCTTTTAGAATCACCAATAACTATGATGGTGTGATTACTGATCTAGAGTCATATATCCTGGAGAATGAAGTCAAGTGGGCCTTTGGAAGCATTGTTAACAATAAGGCTGATGGAGGTAATGGAATTCCAGTTCCTCTATTTAAAATGCTAAAAGATGATGCTGTTAAAATGCTGCACTCAATATGCCAGGAAATTTGGAAGGCTCAACAGTGGCCACTGGATTGTAAAAGATCAGTTTACATCCCAATCGTAAAGGAGGGCAATACCAAAGAACGTTCAAATTACTGAACAATTGTGCTCATTTCACATGCCATAACATTACACTTAAGATTCTCTATGCTAGGTTTCAGCAAAATGTGAATCAAGAATTACCAGAAGAGTAGGTTAATTTTCAAAGAAGCAGAGAAATCAGAAACCAAATTGCCAATATTTGTAGGGTTATGAAGAAAGCCAGGGACTTTTAAAAGACATCTACTTCTGCTTCATTGACTACACTAAAAATTTTGGCTGTGTAGGTCACAACAAAATGTATTAAGACCTCAAAATGATGGAAATACTAGATCATCTTACTTGTCTCCTGAGGAAACTCAGGTCAAAAACCAGCAGTTAGAATTGAATATAGCACAACTGATTGGTTCAAGATTGGAAGAGGAGTATGACAAGGCAGCATATTGTTGCCTTATTTATTTAACTTATATGCAGAGTACATCATGCAAAGTGCCAAGGTGGATAAATAAAAAGCTGAAATATCCATAATCTCAGACATGCAAATGATACCATTCTGATGGCAGAAAGTAAGGAAGAATTAAGAAGCTTCTTGATCAAGGTGTACAAATTGGTTTGAGGCCTAATATTTAAAACAAAACAAAACAAAAAGCCCCAAACATAAAAAAAAAAAACAACCAGCTAAGATCTTGATAACTGGTCCCATCACTTACTGACAAATTAAAAAAAAAAACAAAAAAAACAAAACAAAACTGAAAGCAGTGTCAGATTTTATATCCCTGAACTCAAAGATCATTACAGATAGTGACTGCAGCCATGAAATTAAAAGAGGCTTGCTCCTTTGAAGGAAAGTTATAGCAAATCTGGACAGCACAGTAAAAAGCAGAGATACCACTTTGCCAACAAAGGTTTGTATAGTCAAAGGTGTGGTTTTTCCTGAAGCAATGTATGGCTATGAGAGTTGGGCTATAAGGAAAGCTGAGTGTTGCAGAACTGATGCTTTCAAATTAAGGCACTGGAGAAGACTTTTGAGAATTCTTGGGATAGCAAGGAGATCAAATTAGTCAATACTTAAAGAAATTAATTCAGACTCTACACAGCAGGATCAAATACTTGAGCTGGCCACATAACAAGAATATGGGACTCATTGAAAAGGACCCTGATGTTGGGAAAGATTAAAGACAAAAGAACAGAAAAGCAGAGGACGAGATGGATAGACAGTTTCATGGAAGCAACAAACATGAGCTTAGTTAGACTTCAAGAGACAGCAGAGAACAGAAGGGCCAGGTATGCCCAGGTATCCATGGGGTCATGAAGAGTCAGACATGACTGAACCACAACGCAGCATCTTTACAGTCTTCCCTATTTCTTTCCAACATTAAGTTTCTAAGTGACAAGGACTTGCCATAAATCTTCATATCCCTTAGTGTCTATACATTTAAAATATAGTAGATGATCACTAAATATCTGATAAATGAATTTATTAAGTAGAGCATGATGCCAAAGCACCACAACTATGTTGAAGCTCTCTCAAAAACTCATTTGAGTTTTGTAAGACAGATTTCCAGGACAGATACTTCAGATTTTTTTTCTATAAAGGTCCTGTAGATTCCAAATATGATGATCATTATCTTATAAAGTAAAAAAGAAATGAATGCTGTACTGGCATTAATTCATTCTCATGAAGTTTCCCCACATGTAGAGGAAAATTCAAAACACTAGAGAGAATGCTGGAGATAACAAACACTTTTCTCTACATGGTCACAATAAGACTATTGTCAAAGCAAAGCCAAGGAGAAAGACAATGTAAAGGAGATATAAGAAGATAGAAGGTATTTTTAAAAAAATTATTGTTTCTAATTAGATTCATGTCTGAGTCACATTTAAAACTTAGGAAAATGTACAGCGCTGAGAATCTTTACAATAATGAATTGAGAACCTGTTTTCTACTTTTTCCCCAGTCTACAAGCAGCTATTGGGAGTGAGTTTTGATAATTGATAAAATTAGGTAGGGAGATAGACTGTATTATCACTAAGTTTCTTCCAGATCTAAAATCCCATGAGCGTGTAAGTCTAGAGAAAGCATTTTGCGTCTAATATATAATTTTTTTTAAACCACATAAGAACAACATGTAGAAACCCAAATTTGAGCTTAAATATATTGTCAAATATATGGACTATAGGAGAAATAAGTAAGACAGGAATCCTCAGAGATAAGAAGTGTTCAGCTAAAAATTCATCTGAAACTCCAAAATTTCCTGCAGAAGAACTTCCTTCCTCTTCAGTTTAATTCTTTCTGTTTCCTTTAATTTCAGTATACACTTTCTACTCATTACTTCATAGAATTTAATGTGCTCTCTTCCATCTCCTAACACTGACTACCTTAAAGTTTATATGCTTATCTACCTACATGCTGTATTCCATCCTCTCTCTGACACTAGATCAATATTTTGTAGACAGCTAAAACTAAACACGTTCAAAACTGAAATCATCTTTCCCCCATTAAATCCCCTCTGCTTTCTAACTTCTCCATTACTGTAGAGAGAACCACCATCCTGCCAGACACCCAGGTTCATGAGTAGGTGTCACTCTCAAATCCTCACTCTTTCACACTCCCCATGTCCAATTGCCAAGCCCTGTCAACTCTACTTTCATAAGAGCTCTCATATATGCCCCCTTCTCTCTTTGACATTGCCACTACCATGGTCCAGACCCTCATTCATCCTGGACTGTCCCAATAGCTAGCTGCCACAAGCCTTTCCCCACTTCAGCCCATCCCAGTTGTCTTCTGTCAAAGTGATCTTCCAAAAAGACAGATCTGAACATGTCACACCACTATGCACTGAAATCTAATGACTCCCTATTAACTCCAGTATCAAATATAAAATCCTCTGTTTGGGCTTTACAACTTTTATAATATGGCCCTTTCTATCTTTCTTATACCCACTTGATGCCTCCTTTGCATACTCTGTGATTCAATGACATTAACTTCCTTTTTTTTTTTTTTTGTTTCTCCAAGAAGATACTCCATCTCCTGATTCGGGGCATTTTTCCTGACTATCCCCCAGACCTGGACCTCTTCATCTCTGTTTCTTGGCTTTGCTGGCTTCCTTCAAGTCTCACCTAAAGTCTCAGCTTCTGAAAGAAGACTTTCTTTAATTTCTGAGGTTATCTTCAGTAAACAACTATGGTAAATTATACTGCTTGTCATTTATACATTGTTGGTTGTGAGCTGGCTGCGAGCTTTTTAAGAGCAATAACTAATTTTTGTCTTTCTATGCATCCTCAGCACTTAGCACATAGTCTACTATCTAATAAATATTTCTTGACTTGAATGTAATATCTTTGAGGGCAGGAATTATTTTCATATTATTATTTCATATCTTTGTTGTATTCATGTCATATCTTCGTATTTCTAGTGATCAGCAAAGCGCCTTTCCATAGAAGGCATTCAGAAAAAATCTGTTGAATGGAATTCTTAAATTCATATCTTTGAAGACTTATATCTTTGGAAAAACCACACATAGCGGTTTTTAGACTCAAGTACATCAAGTCAAGACAAATAAATCTATTGCCACTATTGATGTGTTAGCAATGGGAATAGTTAGCATGTACTAATGAGGAATAAGACAGAAAAAGGCACATATTTCAGTAACATGAAAATATAACATATTAGCCTGTAATTTTAGAGGTTTGCAAAGGCTGTTAGTGATTTTATTTTTTCCTATTTAATAGTATTTTATTTTTCTAATTTTATGTAAAGATAGTTTTCAACATTCACTTTTGTAAGATTTTGAGTTCCAAATTTTTTCCTCTTTCTCCTCTCCCCTGTTAGTCATTTTAAAAGTTCCTCATGAACTTTTTCTATCTCCTGAATGTTTCTATAGAACTTATAAAGTCTTCAGTTAAAATTAGATTAAACTATTTGAATATGATAATAGTATATTCTATAATAATAATAAAATTAGTTAAAATTAGATTAAATATTTTAATATTATAACATGATATAATACCATATAATACTATAATAATAAAATATTAATATTAGATTAAGGTGATCAGTTCAAATAGTGTTTTATAGTGTCAGTTGCATATGTGTGTATGTATAAATGTGCAAACATATAGCATAATATATCAATAGCACAGAATTTTCAGTAAATAGCAAATAGTGTTCATGATGACTTAATACAACAACAACAATCCTCTGAACAAACAAGCACATTTATCATAATGACAACAACAACCTAAAGTCAACTAGAAATATTTTTTTTTCCCCATGGAAACAAATGAAACATATATATTTTTCCCATTGAAATAAGCCGGTATTGAAGAAGTTAAATTGTTCAAGGTTAACCAGCCTAATCTGAAAGAGAGGAAGTTTACCCTTCATTTCCCCACAGATTCTCTTTAATTTTGAAGTCACATTGACAGGTGGCCTCATCACTCAGGGCACTACAGACCACCTTGAAGATATCAGCACCAGTGGCCTTTGAAGTCAGAATAATCAACAAGCCATTTGATCCTCTATCAGATGCAATGGCCCCACAGAAAAGGCCAGCTCTCAGGTATACTGATTGTCTATCAAATGGGGATAACTTGATATGGCTTACTGGGGTAAATTCATAGACGTCTAATGGGACAATATAGTTGAGAGCAATTTGCATTATAAGCAGATTTTCACTTAACAAGAGATTGCTGATATTTTCCATTTTAATCCTCATTGAAACTTGTCCTTGAAGATTTCCATCAAAGGATACAGTGGTTTAAGTATGTATGTATGTACGTATGTAAGTATGTGTAAAAAAAAAAATTGCTTTCCAAACAGGAAAATTAAGTGTTTTATGGGCAGATAAACCATTTTATGAACTGCAAATGATGTGATCAATGTTTTACTTCATAAAAATCACAGATGGTACAAACAGAGGAATCAGATTCTACTTCCTCTAATAGATACAAAGGACAAAGGGGGGACGATGTCTGTACTGGAAGTGGGATTCCCCCCCCCCCCATGACAGAACAATAGAGGGGAAGTTATTTCTGAATTTTGAACTTCTCTACTTGAGGATTGCTGTTAAGATGGCTCCTCATTAAACCTTTTCAATTGACTTCTGATACTTAGCAGGAATGTATACTTGGTGTACTAGTTAAGAGTTCACAAAACTTCATTTATTGAGTCTTTCTACTCTTTGCAGAAAGCAAACCCTAATCTTTGTGCCAATAGTTAGAAAGTTTGTATTGATGCACTGTATTGAAGGGAGATGGGAGCAACATTTATGCCACCATTAAACCACACATGGCTGTGTTTCATGTTGAAATGACTGGGTTATGCAAATACTAGAAAGGAAGCACTTTTCTCCTTAGATGGCCCTGATTTTTTCAAGACTAATTATACATGTCATGAGTAAAATGAGAGTATAGTCTTCTCACTGTGAAACAGCTATTTAATGTGCTTCCCATGGCCTGGGGTCTTAGGAAATCTCTTTATTTCCAAGTTTTCAGGTGTGTCATACCTTGCAGTGTGTGTGTGTGTGTGTGTGTGTGTGTGTGTGTGTGTGTGTGTGTGTGTGTGTTGGGGGGAGGGTTCAAATTGAGTCCCTGACAGGGGACAGCTCCCATGATTTATTGTATGCTGGGAAAACAATGTTGTGTCTGTTACCTGCACTTCATCTCTCACAATCCTGTGACAGCTGAGGCCTTGAGCCTCACTGCCCCTGGTCATATCTTCAAGTAGCAACTTTGACACTGAGAGAAAATGGAAGAGAGAAAAAAGGAGGTGGTAGAGGTGTGAATAGAAGGAGGAAAAGCATCTGAGGATTGATTGTAGATAGCCTTCCTGGAGGGGAGATTAATCTGACTTTTCATTAAGAGCTGTAGAGACAATTTATAAGGGCACTGTTTTTGTTAAGGTGATTTTTCCTAATAATTTACTACTTCAAAAATCTAACCACTGTGTTTGTGCAAAGCAAAGAAAGGTTGTGAAATTTTCACCACAAGAAAAAAGGCAAAAAACAAAAGGGGGGGGGGAACTCAGCTTAGTTTTGTATATTCACTTCCATGCCCACAGGAGTAATAAAAACGTGTATCAAGAGAGGCATTAACAGTTAGTAGATCCTACCACCAGCAAAAATGTCTTTATCTAATTTTTACTTCTTCTCTTTTACTCTTAAGTGTTTATATTATGTGTAGGTAGAGTTGAAATGGGTATCGACTATGATGTACTTTGAGTTCTGGAAAGATTCCCTCTCCTCAGTCCAAAACTGTCTCTTCCAACAATCCTTTTTGTTGCCTAAAATTCAAGCAACGTTTCTTCCTTCTCTTACTTGATTTGTCCATTTATACAATGTTTATTAAAAGATTAACACTGAACAACAATACAACCAATTAAACTTGTAACAATTTATTTATATTGATTTCAATGCATGAAATATCACAACAATTTTTTGGTCATTTTCACTCAGTTCTCATTAGCCTTTCTAGCTAGGTTGCCAATTCATTCCCATCCATACCTTCTCATATAATAGTTGTTAGTGAGTACTCCATTCTTCCAGTTCTACTTTTTTTTGTTCTTTTTTTTTTTTTTTTAATTTGCTTTGCATTATAAAATTCAACCCCCTGCCATAACTTCTGGGTTAAGAAATTACCATCTTTAGGAGCCTCCTCACTAGATGATTTCTGGGGTTCCTTTCAACTCTGAGCCTCTGAGATTTCTTAATTCCATGAAATGAAATGTTTTACAGCCTTTACTGTAGTTCAGGCTTTTTGAGTCAGAGGAAGTATTGAATTATTTTGCTACCCTAACAGAGAAGGTCCTACTGTCCTGTCCTGGGGAAGGTGACCCTGCTTGGGAGGATTTGTTGTTGGCAGAAGGGAGGGAGATGTCATAGCTCTAGTAACTTGGTATGCACTCCAAACAGGGGAGAAGGATGTGGAAAAAAGAGGTTAAAGAGGACCCCCAAACATATTTTGTCCTTTTGGTGCAACTTTACCTAGAGATGGCACCAACATAGGATCATGTCTATGTAGGGAACATACCATTGCTATTTCTGCTCTTTCCCCTGATGTTGATAGAGTTGAAAACTTCATGAGCTTTAAAAGATCTAAAACTCTCTGGTATTCTGGTCCTCAGTAAAGATGACTTGGCAGTAAAATAACAATGGAAATTTCAACAATATGATTTAATGGCTGGTCATTTTTACCCAGAAGTTTTCTGACCCATATCTCATTTGAGCTTTGTAACAGTTGGTTAAACTCAAAGGTTTTTTAAACAAAAACGTATTGACCTGTTATAAAATCCCACCTTTCGGGATGGCTAGGTGGTGCAGTGAATAGAGCACCACCCTTGGAGTCCGGAGAATTGTATCAGCAATGTAGTATTCACAATGCCTACAGTAACTATAAATATGCTGATATAGTTATTAATCACAAAATGGAACAGGCTCTCTACATAAGAAATATAGATAGTGCATTCATTTAAATACCAGAAGACTGAG
>CM053587.1:144441109-144476303 GCA_028646515.1 Pseudochirops corinnae | reverse complement strand
GAGAGGATTAGAATGAGAGGAGACAGGGAGAGACAGAATGGGGTTAATCATCTCATAGAAGAGGCAAAGGATCATTGTTACAATGGAGGGGAAGAACAGGAAGGCAAAAGGGAAAGGGTCAACCTTACTCTCATTGAACTTGGCTTAGGGAAGGAATGACATAAACTCTAAACTGGGTATCTTGCCACACAGGAGAGTTGGGGGGATGGGGATGAGAGGTGGGATGATGGAGGGGCCACTGTGGAGACATTCAGCATAATTACACATGTACAGCCTGTATTTAATTGCTTGTCCTTCCAGTGGGGGTGGGTGATGAGGGAGGAAGAGAAAGAATCTAGAATTTCAAGTTCTATAATAAAATGTTAAAAATATATATGCATATATATGTATATATATATATATATATATATATATATATATATATACACAATTATTATTATTATTACTAACTACATCCAACTGGGAATTGAGATACGCAGGCACTGTGGTAGGGAGACCCATCCTGCCCTACCAGAAAGTCAGAGGGGCGAGGGGAAGGACATAGGAGAGAGCAGATTGAGGGAGTGGTTATACAGTGGGATGGCTGTTTTGAGGTGTTGGGTAGGGAAAAGATGGGAAGAAAATCTGTAACTCAAAATCTCATGGAAATGAATGATGTAAACAAGAAAATAGATTAATAAAAAAAATTAAAATAAAATAAAATGGATGTCCCAGAAGGAACTTACCAATGTAAGAAGTGAGCTGGTCTTATGGAGAGATATTCAAAGATGAGAAGCCGATAAAGGTGGTGAAATGCATAAAAAGGATACAATTTCTAAGCTTAAAAACATACTGTGGAGCATTTCACACAGTCTCAACACATAGAAGACCCTTAATAACTGTTGATTTATTGTTCCACCTGTGACTTCATTGGCTTAGAGAACTACAAACAAGGAAAGTTCTCTGCAACTTAGAGACAGAAAGTTGCCTAGACTGCTGAGAGGTTAGGGGACTTAAACAGGGTCACACACTCTATATTTAACAGAGTCAGAATTTGAACTCAGATCTTATTAGTTCTGAGGCTGGCTCTATTATGTGCTGCTAAAATGGCAACTCCCCTGTGCCCCCATATTCACCATGGCAACTACCCACTCTAATAGAAACAAGAGAGACATTCCTAAAAGACAATAGGAAGTCCACTAAAACCTCAGACACCAATTCCCTGTACCTTGGACTTTTTAAAAGAAATTATTTATTTTATTTTTAATTTAAAAAATAAAACAAGTATTTCCATAATGTAGAATAAAGAAAAGGTGATTGTGCTTGAAACTGCAAATTTATTATGAATAACTTGCTATTCCTTCTGAACATATAATAAAGTTATCGTGTAACATTTTTTCCCTCTCTCCCCACCCTGAGATGATCCAAGCAGCATGGAAGCTAGACCAATGACATTATTGAGAATGATCTCCTCACCCCATGAAGGGAAACCAGCTCAGATGACATTAAAAATGTGCTGATCTTACCATATTGACACTTGTATGATAATTTCTGTGAACATTTTACATAGATTATTTCTTTTGGGTCTCACAACAGCCCTGTGAGCTAGATGCTACCAGAATCATAACTATGTTTCAGTGATGAGGAAATTAAGGCTCAGGGAAATTAAGTCACTTGTTCAGTGTCATAAACTCACATATAGTGACTGAGATAAGATTTGAGCCTGGATTTTCTTGACTTCATTGCCAGCACCATGTCGACTTGAACTTTTTGTCTCCCAATTTACTTAACTGAAAAAGAACTTCAGGGCAGGGAAGTCTCCCTATACAAACCCCAAAATATATCAGATTTCATCTGTGGTCTAATTTTGAATTAAGTTTTTGTTAATTCCTGAAATCTGGAGTCAATGATGTCAATTTTTGACAGACTAATAATAATTGCAGCTACTGTATAACTCAGAAGTCTCACTTCTTTTCCTTACAATTGATACTATAGGACAGGAGCTCAGTTATTGTCAGAAAGGATGAAGGATGGTAGAAGTTATGTTTTGTCTAATTTGCATTTCTTTTTTGGACAGCATGAAGGTACCGTATGAAATTATTAGAATGGGACTTTTTCTCAAAAAGATTTTCTGATATATGAACTAAATGTAGAAATCTGTCATCCTGTATAACATTGTTTCAGATTGATTTCCTGTTCAGGAACTGTCCTGTTGTCTTCTACCAACAGAGAAGGCCCAGTCCAGGCAGAAATAGCTTTCAAATATGTCCTTCTGCTAAGTCAGAACGGTTTTAATTAGTTGGAAAACCACAAAAGCCATCATGACCAAGCACTTGCAAGCTAAGGGGATGAAATATTACCCCACTTACAAGTTGTCAGATTCTAACAAGAATGAGAAGAAGCACCTTGGGTTTGAAATTGACATGTCTCTGTGCAGCCTTTAACCTGACCTTCTCAAAATGTCAGCTCAGAAACAAAGCTGCCAATGCTCTGAGTGTCTGTTGTACCTTTAGGCTGGAAACTCTAGCATCAACCTGAGTGACAGTCCTATCACGTCTGTTGCCTGTCAGGAAGTCTTTAAATACCATATAGCACAAAGCTCCATGTCATTCTTTGTGGCAAGTTTAAGGAATTAGTCTAACATCATCATTTATCAAATGAAGATTAATTTCTATAGCAGCAGTGAGGGATAAGAAAAGAGAAGCTAGAAGACTAGGTTCAAATCCCATCTCTGTCACTTACAATACCTCTGTACCTCAGGTAAGTAACTTAACCTCCTTGTTTCTTAATTTCTGAATCTGTAAAGAGGTAAGATACAGGACTAGATGGTATCTGAGGTAGTTTCCTGTTCCAGATGTAGGATATGATCATCCCATTGAGTATTTGGCGTATTGAAATCTATCAAGAAATCACAAATCTATTAAGGTCTCTTGGATAAGATGAGAAGATGAATTTATTTAATAGAAAAATTGAAGGAATTAATCAAAAATAATTTACTAAGAGCTTCCTATGTGCCAAGCACTGTGCCAAGCTGACTGACTTATTCATTGCCAGTTCGTTTGTAGTTCCAGGTCTGCCGTAAGGAAGACCTGAGTTCAAATGCACCCTTCAACACTTACTAGCTCTGTGACCTTGGGCAAGTCACCGAAACCCGCTTGCCTCAGTTCCTTATCTGTAAAATGAGCAGGAGAAGGAAATGGCAAATCATTTCAGTATTTTTGCCAAGAAAATACCAAAGACAGTCACAAAGAGTCAAACATTATTGAAATGACTGAACAACACCAACACAGAACATTTTGCTTCTCTCACTCATTACCTGTGTCACCTTGGACGGGTACTTAATAACCTCCAAGGACCTCAATTTCCTCATTAGTAAAATGAAGGGTTTGGATTGATCTCTACATAATCTCTAAGGTCCTTTTCAACTATACACAAGTGATTCCATAATCTTATGCACATTGATTAGACCTATTCAAATCTTTCCATGCTAAGAACAATACTAGGAGGGGAAATATGTATTTACCTCCATGTTGGCAGTTGTGTTTGTCCTTTGTTTTTGAATAAGACCAAGGCATCAGGGAAATCAAAGTCAACTGCAAGTCATGTCATCATTTTCCTGATGCCATGGCCCTCTTTGAAAACGAAGGACAGAGACAAGCAATAGAGGTTAAGGAAACTGAATGTTTGGTTGTATTCTTGCCACTAAACAAAACAGAAACAGAACTTAAGACAAGATTTAACCATTGGCTTGTGTCCTGGCTCCTGTAATGAAAAGAAGAATGAGTGAATCCATTCAAATGAAATGAGAACCAATTTCTATTTAACCAGAGTTGTCGGAAAGTTCAACAGAAGAAATTTTTCCTTACATTGTTTTTCATTTTCACACAATTATGTTCTTCCTCACTTTGTCTGAGGCTATCAAATTGCTTGGAGATAATTAAAAATAATCTGGGTTATATTAGAAGATATTTTCCTTTAAGGCAACTTAAAACTCAGGAGTCTATTTTAAACATCTTGCAAGAGCAAAGCTATCCTTGACCCTCCTTCCTCTGGCACTGAGGTACTGGGAGAAGAGAGTCACTGGGAACTGACTAAACTGTATATTTGTTCTCAATTGACATGAGGTAAGAATTTATATAGCATTTAGACGTATTTGTTCATGCCATTTTTCTATTCTCTTTTGAAGTTCTTTGGGGGTAATGTCTAAGAAGAGTTGGGCTACTCCATTGGGTAGTTGCCTAATGGACTGAGAGTAAGCTGGGTTTCTGTATTTTTATCCAGGAATTGGAGAGGTAACAGTAATACTCTAAAACACTAGAAACTCTTCATTATCATTGGGAATCATGGGAATTTGTCTAGCCTGTTTTCAAGAATTGTACCATGGTAAACTCAAGTTTGTCTTTCTTCAAAGACAAGTAACCTGTAACATTTGACAAATACCCACTAATTTATACTCACAGGTTGAGACCTCCAAGAGCTGATTATGCCAGGTTTAAGATTCCTTATGGGTCCACATTCTTAAAACTCCTAAAGCTCATATGCCCCCACCAGTGAGTTTATTTTTACTACTCAGTCCAAATTATCATTTACAATTAGCCAGAGCAAAGACATTTGCAGAGATAGCATCATAAGAAAAGTAGCTACAAAATATCTCCACCATAAACTTAGGGTTCACTCTTCCACTAATACTCACATTAGTGGGAAGAGTGTACATACACTTAGAAAATACTAGTATAGAAGCACATACTGAGGGAACTCATGAGGTTAAAAAAAAATCAAAACAAAACAAAAGTACAGAAACCCCTAAGGTCTACAGTACTATAGAGTCTTAATTTCTTTTATCTTCTCATGGTGTCTCAATGTTGCTTCTCCTGGGCACAGTATCTCTTCTGGGAAAGTGTCAGTTCGATCCCTGACTGCAAGTTCTTAGTTCCCTTGACTTACAAAACTCTTTTTTTCGCTTGTGTCGTCTGGACTCCTGTACAGTGAACACTGCCATGTGATGGTCAGGAGAGGAGGAAAAAAAAATCCTACTCTTACCTTTGCTCAACTCTGTTAATAGTGCTCCTAAAAGCTGACAGTCTTTACTCCTTAGAGAGTGTATTTTGCTTTTTAAAGGTGGCCAGAGGGACAGCTAGGTGGCACAGTGAATAGAGCACCAGCCCTGGAGTCAGGAGGACCTGAGTTCAAATCTGACCTCAGACAATTGACAGTTAACAAGCTGTGTGATCTTGGGCAAGTCACTTAACCCCAAATTGCCTTGCCTTTGCCTCCTCCAAAAAAATAAAGGTGACCAGAGGGTGTTACTGATCTTTTAATGAGCTAATGCCTAGGCCCTGCCAGTACCTCAAGTTTGGTTGAAGAACTTTCCTCTTCCTAAAGTAGTAGAAAAAGAACTTATGTTTCTTTATGCTTTGAGAGCTTGGCACCTTGTGTAATGTAGTTTCATCATGTGTGGTGGCAGAAGGGAGATAGAACTCAAATGATCAGGGGTTCTCTACTGAATTTTCTCATTATATTAAATATGAATTTCAAGCTGTTATCTTGTTATTTATATAGGAATGGCACCTGGGAAATATTTGCATCTCTTGGTTTCCATGTTTCTTAATATCTCAGATCCTGAGGACAGAGTAACACAAATATTATCTCCTTTGATCCTCACAACAACTCTGTGAGGTAGGTACTATTATCATTGCCATTTTATATTTTACAGAGGTCAATGACTTACCACCCAGTGCCCCATAGATAGGAAGTGTCTGAGGCTAGATTTGAACTTGTGTCTTACTGACTTCAGACCCCATGCTCTACCCACCATACTACTTTGCTGTCTATAAAGTAGTGAAGATTCTCCAGAAAGGAAACCAATGTTTTCCTTGCACCACTTAGGGAACTCTTCCATTTTTGTTGTTTCCAGATCAAGGAGGCCGTGCTTCATACTACTTACCCAATAATTCTGACCATATGAAAACATATGTATAACTCCAGAATCTACTGATACTTTGTTGACTAATTATATTGACTAATACCTCTCAGGTCTGTTGAAGATTCTTAAAAAGAGAAGTTGAATCACTAGGGACTGATTGGGAGTCATTGGTTCCTCCCTACCCTCACCCCCCTTTTTTCTTGCTTAACACTTTTTCCAAGGAAGACAGCAGGTGAGTTGAATTATCATTGTTCCAATTGCAAATCATTTTAATCTACTTTCTTCAAAGATCTTAATATTTTGGTATATATCAGTCACACCATATTTGCTGAGTGCTGCCTTTTTAGAAGGCCAGTCATTGTACAGCAAACTTGTTTTTGTGCAGAAAGAAGAGTTTGGAGTTGAAAAAGATGCATTATAGTAGACTTGAAATTTAGACCTATTGGAACTTTGTGTTGCCAAGTTTAATCCTCAAATCTTCTCCTTCAAAGTTAGATTCTCTCTAGCTCAGAATTCAGCAGATCCTCATGGGATTCTCTGGCCAATGAGGTTTTGACATTTTGGAACAGTTTCCAAGCTTTTGTCTGAGTGTTGGTACCATACTTACTCTTAGCCAATGTTTCTGAAGCCTTCTAAGTTTTCCATGATTAAAAGAACAAAGATAAATAAAAGTGGTTCAGCCACTTCCTTTAGCTGTGTTATGTTATTGAGCTGTTCTGTTCTGACTTTTTCAACCTTGCATTTTCCAAACATTCCCCTGACTATTTGTCAATGGCTATCATTACAGTTATTCTTTGATTTCCTTCCCATTCACATGGACTAGAAGTTTTGTGTTAAAAATAGATTTCAAAGTATGAGTTCAGTTTGTCTGGCCTTAATCATAATTTCTTCACCTTCTGTCCTCATGTCTTAGTGACACAAATTCCTCTTGGAACCAGATTCTTCATGGTGTGAAGGGAGACTCATACCTTCTTTCAGGTCATTTGGGACAGACCCATTACAAGTCTAGCCAGAATATTCTAACATTGTCAAAGTACACCATTTTCCTGTCTCTTGTTTGCTGATCAGCCCCTTTTGCTGATACTTGGTCATCCATCTTGACTGCTTTTATATTTAATCTCTCCCCAACGAAAACTTTGAAAGTCTTTGTTTTTTATTTTCCTTTTTTCTGCAGCCCCAATGCTCTTTGACTTCTATGCTTACAATTATTTAGGTTGTGGTGTGAGATTATAATGCTTTTGGAGATGTTTTTAGTTCCCCTCCCAATCCTTTTTCTCTGACGAAATAAAGAAACATCTCTACATTGTTTCTTGAAACATATTCTGCTCCAAGTGTCTAGAATAAAAGTGATAAAAGCTAAAAACAAGATAAGCAAGGGAGAGCATATCTCAATGCATTTTCTGTGCCCAGTTCCAAAGCAGAGTATGATTTAAGTAGGTCATATGATCAGAGATTTAAATATGGAAGGAACCTGGTCTATTTCTCATTTTACAAATGATGAAATTGAAATCAAGAGAGATAAAATGACTTGCCCAAGATCATGCATATAGTAAGTAAAATAGCCAGTATTTGAACTTAGGTCCTAAGATTCCAAGTTCATTCCTCATCCTAATGCATCATGCTTTTCCCTGGAAGCACAAGTTATGACTATATTTAGTATCAAAAGGAAATCAAATCTTTTGACCCTGAGATCCCAGTTCCAGACACACATGCTACAGTTAGAAATGGTAGGAAAGATGCAATATAAACCCAAATATATGTGGTGAGGTGTGACTTTATGTGGTATATCACAGTGTATTTTGTGGTAATTAAGACAGGAAAACAAAGTAGGGATCCATTGATTGAGGATGACTAAATAAATTGTGGTAAAAGAACACAATAGAACATTATAGCATCAATATAAACAATTCAGCAAAAACATGGGGAGATAGAAGAATTAATGAAGATTGAAGCAAATAGAACCAGGCAAACAAATTACACAATGAATAATTTTTAAAAAATGTAAACATAAAGAACAGTAAAGTAAAATTTAATAATATATAATTGAGTATATTTCAGTATAATTGAGTAATCATAACGATCATGTTTGGTCCCAGGAAAGAGCTGAGAAAACAGATCTTTTACACTTTTGAAGAGGTGAGGGACTATGAGTGTGAAACATTACATATACCATCAAATACAATTTATATGTTGATTAGTTTTGCTAAACTGGATTAAAAATATATGGTTTCAAAATTAACAAAGAATGGGGGGAAAGGAACATATTGGGGAAATAATAGAACATAAGAACAAAAAATATCAATAAAAAGTACTAATTTCAGGGGCAGCTAGGTGGTGAAGTGAATAGAGCACTGGCCCTGGAGTCAGGAGGACCTGAGTTCAAATCCAGCCTCTGACACTTAACACTTACTAGCTCTGTGACCTTGGCAAGTCACTGTAGCACCAGTGCAATATTTATAATTCCCACGATCACTATAAAGATCAAGACTAGAAGTATCACATGATGTTCGATCACAAAATATACCAGATTCTCCAGATAGAGGATAGAACTGAAACATTTATTTAGACACCAGAAAACCAAATCCCATAACCAGTAAGCCAATTCCATCATAGTACCAAAGATACTCAGAAGCCATAATAATGCTGAGAGCCACAGCATCTTTCAGCTTTACCACAAACCAATACAAGATCAATATTTACTCACAAACCTCTCTATCTCCTTAATGAGAATCCTCTCTCTCCCACAAAGTCTGAACCAGCTTTCTGTGGGCTCTGCTTCCCTTCAGTAAAACTCCTCCCACCACAGGCTCCATGTGACTACATTCAGCCTATCATGGGGCAGAGTTTTATCTTCACAGCAGGGGAGGTCTTCAAACACCCCCCTAGGTCTATTAAGGGGAAGAGAGGTCACAATCCCAATTGCCTTGCATTCTCTCCTCCCAAAAAATACATTAAAAATAGTAACTCCCACTCTTCTGACTGTTATTAAACTTGCAAGTAAAATGATGTAAGTCAATATTGTGAATCTCTGCCTAATTTTCTCTGCAATACTTTACTTAATAAAAACAAAAGTCAGAATTTGGGTAAGTGG
The DNA here is from genome assembly GCA_028646515.1 of Pseudochirops corinnae. Lineage (NCBI taxonomy): Eukaryota > Metazoa > Chordata > Mammalia > Diprotodontia > Pseudocheiridae > Pseudochirops > Pseudochirops corinnae. The sequence continues at coordinate 144,467,310 of CM053587.1, read as the reverse complement.
AAAGAATAACTGTTAATGGGATCACAAACTTAAAATTTATCCTCTAGTCCAACCCCAACCCCTCCTTTTCAGAAAAGAAAACTGAGGACCAGAGAGATAGTGATTGTCAAACATCATAGAGGTAGTAGGTGGCAAAGTTGCAACTGGATCCATATCCTGCTTGTTTTCAACTGTACCGTATCTACTTAATCCCATGAAGTGGCTCCAAGAGCATAGTGCCTTACTTAATAAATGATTGTTGAAAGAAAGAATGATTGATTGAATGAATAAAGCATCATTTCTGACTATATCTCTCTCAAACTAGATCGTCACAGTTAACCTCTGTTAACTTGAATAACTTCAGTGATGTCAAATACTCATTTCATTTTAGAGAGATTCTATTTGATTTTCCATGCTTATTTTCCCTAAAATTGAGTGCTCACATTACAGTATCCCTTCCCGAAGTGAGTCAGATGTGCTGAACATTTGAATACCAAAGTGGTGGTTCCCATAGCAGCCACAACCACAGGGAAGCTTACAATCACACATCAGTAATGTCCTCCAAACCACTGGTGAGCTCGGCTCCAGAAACAGAGTGAGGTAGGAGGGTTGGGATGACCCAGGATCCATGGGAGTGCTACATGAATTTTCAAAATAGAAAGGACCAACTGTTTTGCTTCTTCTCCAAACAGCCTCTACTTTAAAGGAAAGGTAATATTTTTGCTGAGAGTTCTTGGATTTTCTCTTTCACACCCAGTGATAGCCCTAAGTTGTTTAGCCCTCCTAAAACTTGGAGGGACTTGAGCAGTACCAGGAGGGCAATTTATATAAGGACACAATACTATAAAAAGAAACAACTGATCAATATAATAAGCAATTACGTTTCCAGAGGACTAATAATGAAATGTGCTACCCATGACAAAGAGATGATAGATTTGGAGAACAGAATGACACATAGTGGTTTTTTTTTGCTTTACTTGACTATGTATATTTTTATTCTTTTCTTTTTTCCAATGAAATGGCAGATGAAGAGAGAAAATAGATTTCTGTTCACTTAGAAAAGTAGAAAGGGCATGGTACAGATCTGAAATGTTGCATGTAGTTTCAGATGAGATCATTGTATTATGGTTTATTTAACTGTTTTACCTTGTTACAAGAAACTTCTCTTGAAGTAACAAAGCGCATCAATAAAACTAAAAGTGACAAAAAACAGTAAAGCCACACATACGTCTTTGTGCATAGAGAGAATAAGGGTTCAGGTGAGACTAATAAAGGCAAGATTTTATAACTGCCTAACCTAACCCAAAATGAAAATATGACCCCTTTGGCACAATATCAAGGATTCATACATATTAAAAAAAATTCCAGTTCATTGAGTCATAATGTTGAGAAAAGATAGTAAGGACTCACCAGTTTTTAATATTTAACCTTGGGATAAGGTCAAAGAGGTGTATAAGAAAATAGACTTAGGCCAGGAACCCACCTTAAAAGCCTTCTAGTCCAATCCCCTAATTTTGGAGTAGAGGGAACTGAGACTCAGAGAGAATAAGTGACTGGTCTAGAGTCAAACAGATAAAAAGTAGTAGAACATATCTTTGAAAGGAGAAATCAAATGTCCTTTTAAAAATATAACCAAGAAACAATTTGTTCATATTGTACAACTCAGTTTTTGGTGGTGGTTGGTTTTTGTTGTTGTTTTATGACAAGTGTGAACAAAGATGAACTTCAAGGTCAGGAAAAGATAATAAATGGAAAAAAGAGAGATAGAGTGTGTGCAGTGTATTGGTATTTTGTATGCGTATTTTTATGCTTTGATCAGTGGCAGGATGTGTAGAGTGTTTGTCTTGGAATCAGGATTGTATGTGGTTTGTTGTTCGTTCTCAAAGAGGGCCATAACATCAAGGAGATGATGGCATGACTTGTAATTGACTTTGATTTGAGTGAGGCAGGGCTGTGAAAAGTCACCAGCCTCACTTTATCCTCCATAGCTAGGAGATGGCCCAGCTGGCCAGTTGCTGTTGGAGAAATCTCCTCTGCTCTCCTCTGCTCTCCTCTGCTCTCCTCTCCTCTCCTCTCCTCTCCTCTCCTCTCCTCTCCTCTCCTCTCCTCTCTTCTCCTCTCTTCTCCTTCTCCTTTCCTCTCCTGTCCTCCTCCTTTCTCTCCTTTTCTTCTCCTCTTCCCTGGAATCAGAAAGACCTACATTCAATGTGATCACAAAGTTTAAATTCTCTATTCCTCAGTTTCCTCAGCTGTAAAATGGGGATAATAAGATGTGTAGCAGCAACCTGACTGGTTAATTGTGAGACTCAAATAACAATGCCTATAAATCACATCATAAAATGAAAGTATTTTATAATGCATTGTTATTATTTTCTTCTAGACTTTAATTTTAACAATTTTTATCATTGAAGAATTTCAAATTCTAGGGTCAAAATGTACTTGGCTTATCCTCAGCCTCCTCTTATTATGTGAATATAAGAAAGTTTCCCTCCCTCCTGGTGTCCCTCTATACTAGCTCTTTGGTATTTCACCTCTTTAAAAGGAGAATTGTCCCCATAGGTTTCTGTGATAACTGCCAACAGAACTGCCTTGAAGCAATGTTTCCTTCAACACATGCAACTTTCTGAAAATCCTCTCACTTTCAGGGTTACTTGTACCTGGGGGAAAGAGAATTTTTTCCCCTCCACTATGGAGGACACCCCTCTCCCCATGGGTTGATGACTGGGTAGGGAACATATAGCACAAAGTTTCTTTGAAAAGATTGTCTTCCAGAGAGAAAGTAAATCCTAAACAATAAATCTGAACTAATATAAACATCCAAGATACGTATGAGATTTTTTGAAAAAAGAAGAATCCATATGTGTATACACACAGACACAGGCATACATATTTTTCCAAAGGTTGGATAAAAGCCCAAGTTCTGGTAATTTATGTGAGGATTAGAAAAAAAATAATTGTGTACAGAGACATGAGGGAGTAACAGCACTCAAAAGCATTATTACCCCATGCCAGATAAAATAAAAATGAGTTGAGTGAGCAAGAATTCCTAATGACTCCAAAGTCATTCATTTTGCTAGCAGGTTAAATAGCCTTGGAAAGAAATCAGGGCAAAAACAGCTACAGAGGCATTGACCTATTTCAATAAATCAAAGCATCCAAGATATCCTCAACGGGGCCATCCTCTCCATTGGTGTAGATTGCAACTAATTTGTGTCATCTTATGTGATTCTAGTCCACGTCCTTCCTGGAGAATCTAGCCAATGACCTAGAAGGGTTCTACTCACATTTTGGGGCTACCAGTAGAAGACTCAAACTGTTCCCTCAGGTTATCCCTCACTTATTCTCCCCACATGATCAACCCACCTTCTTTTCCCATCATAGCATCTCCTGGATGATGCCTTAAGTCATTATATTCAAATCATCCTTCCTACACCCTATGTTTTAGTAATGTACTGTAACATCTAGGTAGCCCAGCACATAGAAGTCTGGGCCTGGGGTTAGAAAGACCTGAGTTCCAAGCTGGCCTCAGACACTTGCTAGCTGTGTCACCTCGGGCAAGTGATTTAAGCTCTGCTTGCCTCCATATCCTCAGCTGTAAAATGGACACAATAATAGTACCTATATCCCATATTTGTGGTTATGAGACTATGAATGAGTTATTAGTAAACTATTTAGCGTTGTGCCTGGCACATTTTTTCAGTTTTGCTAGTGGTTACTAGAGTGGTTTATCGTGTCTTTTTCCAGTTCATTTTATAGATGAGGAACTGAGGCAAGCAGGGTTAAGTGACTTGCCCAGGGTCACACAGTTAGTCAGTGTCTGAGTCCAGATTTGAGTTCACAAAGATGTGTCTTCCTAACTCCATGCCTGGTTCTCTATGATCTGTTCCACCTAACTGACTGTGACTGACACACAGTAGGCGTTTAATAAATGCTTGTTTCCTTCCTATGTACTTATGCCCACCATGCATCATTATTCCACTGGTCCTTGAATTGCCCACCATTTTGATTTTTGGAAATTTGGAAATCTTCAGAATTTACAGCCAAATGTTATCAGGGAGAGAATAATAATAATGAGTAATGCATAATAATAATAATGGCATTTATATGGTGCTTTAAGGTTTGCATAGCACTTTGGAAATATTTGATCCTCATTTGATCCTCACAACAAGCCTGAGAGGTATGTGCTATTATTATCTTCATTTTACAAATTAGTTAATTGAAGCAAACAGGGTTAGTGAATTGTCTAGGGTTGCAGAGCCAGTCAGCATCTGAGTCTAAATTTGAACTCAGGTCTTCCTATCTCCAACTCCAACATTCTATTCACTGTGCCACCTAGCTATTAAAAAGGTAGGTTTTAGAATGAGGGAGTATCTTGTCATCTATTAAAGTACTGGATGATTTCTCTATTAGTTACTAGGCTTGGTAAGCAAATTCTGTGTTGTAGCTTACATATAGTGAAAATACTAAATATAACATAATCCTTCACTTTTGAATTGAAGATTAATTTATGAAATTATGAAATAGGGGCAGGAATACCTGAATCTTTGGGTACTCAGGAAAGATGATGATTGGCGGCAGAAAAAGGGGCGGCAATCATACTTCAATTAAATACAATGCGTATGGGGGCAAAAAGTCCAGAAAGGCAAAGGCAAAAAGCAAAATGGTCCAGAGGCAGATGGGAACAGGGAAGCGGATCGTGAAAGAAAGCAGGAAGCTTGGGGGCAAGTATGGGGAGGGGGAGAGGCAGAGAATATCACTCATGTAATCATGACTTAGAGTTGGGAGTACTCAGCCACATGTACCTGATGGAAATGGATGAATGTTTGGGGCTGGGGGGGCGGGCAGGAGTTCAAGGTCTCATTTCTATAGATTGTGTTGTTTGGTTTTTTTTTTGAGAAACTGATCAACTCCCAATCTGTGCCACCTTAGGGATAGTTCATTAACATATCCAAATCATTTCAAAATTATCAATAAAATTTCAGATCATCATCCAAAATTATCAACACCTCTTTGAGGTTCTGGTAGTCTGACTCATGGAGAACTGGATTTTGGAATTGGAATTTATATGGAATTTACATATCATAGGCCAGAAACCTTGATAAGCAGAGACTTGATGTTTTCTCCTGATTCAGTAAATATTACCAACATCTGAATTTTACTTGATGCATGATGCAATTTGTAAATTGTGCTCCTTTGGTCTTGGGGCCATTTGTATGTGATTTTGAAGTTCTCCTTTGAAGTCTTGTTTTCCACTATTACTGCATGTTGGCTGCCTGTAAAACTTACCATTACCAACTAGAAGACTAAGGGGTTGGATGGTGGTTAGAAGCACCAGAACAAGGTACAATCTTACCACAATTTTGATAAATTTTTGCCCATCGTGGCAATTTCCCCTTGTTTCACTCACAATCTCTTACTTGGTCTCCCTTCATCAAAAAAGAGTGTGACTATAAGAAATGTTTGGCCTGAGTGAGGGGTGAGATTCAATTCAATAATCATTAAGCGTAATACATAATAGATATCAAATGATGGTGATACTGTCCCTAGCTAGAAGCCTTTGGGCCTCTTCTGTGATTGAATTTGCATAGGAAAGTGCAGATAGGAAAACCTCTACCTGTCCTGATTCCAAAGTTAGAGAGCTGCCTGAAGCCCTGGGGCAGCCGGGTGACACAGTGGATAGAGCACCAGACCTAGAGTCGGGAAAGCCCTAGTTCAAATCTGGCCTCCAACACTTGGCAAGTCACTTAGCTGTGTTTGACTCAGTTTCCTCATCTGTAAAAAAAAAATGAACTGGAGAAGGAAATGGCAAACCACTCCAGTTTATTTGCCAAAAAAATCCCAAATGGGGTGATGAAGAGTAGGACGATACTGAAAAACAAACTGAAAAACAACAGCTGAGGCCTTGAGTGGTGATGTGACCTGTGCACAGTCAGTATGTTTCTGAGGCAGGATGTGAGCCCGATTTCTGGGGTCTGCTCTCTCCCCACTATCCTCTCACTTAATCTCACTTATAAGATCACACTTTGTGGAAAAGGACAAAGTCACCTGGCCCACAGAGATATGGAATCTAAGACCCCTTGGAACATGGTTTGTTCATTAAATATGCACATTTAATAATCACAGACCATAAAATGATCACAAATAGACACACGTGTATGTGCATTTGTGTGTGTGTGTGCATGTGTGTGTGTGTGCCTCATTCATCTCCTTTTCATGGTTCACCTTTCAGAAAAGTCACCTTTACTGTTATTTGAAATAGATTAAGCTTGTTCTAAGCTGAGGCTCAGTGCCCTAAGATACCTATCCAAAATCAGGAGGATTTTTTTTTTCTCGAAGTTCTGGTCACTAGTTCATTTGGTTAATTATCTCCTGCAATTTGTACTTGGTTTGTTCTGCTCAAAGTGTATGAGTCTTTGAACATTTCTTTCATAACGTAAATGTTTATAAATGATTATATGACCAAAGAAGCATCCAAGGGCACTATGGCGTAATGCAAAGAGCCCTAGATTAGTAATCACAAAACCAGGATTTCAGTTCTGTCCCTATTATTTGCTAGTTGTGAGATCATGAGCAGGTTACATAACCTTTTCTGAAGCTCGGAATATTTTTTAATTAATCCTTCTATTTATTCATTAATTTATTTTAACATTCATTTTTATAAATTTTGAAATCCAAATTCTCACCCTTCTGCTCACACCTCCCCCACCCATTGAAAAAGCAAGCAATATGATATTAATGACACAAGTGAAGTTGTGCACAAACATGTTTCCATATTAGCATGTTGCAACACAAAAAAAGGAAAAAATATAAGGAAAGCTAAAAAGGTATGCTTCAATCTGCACTCAGAGCTGAAGCTTAGATTCTTTGCCTATCAAAGTGGGATAATAATTTTTACTAGTACTACCTTCCCTCTCAAAGCTTGTGTGGTAAACTGCAAAATAGAATACAGTGTCCCAGAAAATATTAATGCAGTTTTAAGTTTTAGTACCTTAAAACTGCACTAAAACTTTTGGGACATCCAGTACAAACCTGAGCTTTTAAAAAGTTGATAACTGATATTAATAAGCACACTATTCCATAAGTTTAGTCATAGAACCAAATATGGCCTTGTGGCCCATTTGCTAAAACTGGTGACCAACCTTTGGCACCTCTGGGAGCTCCTGTTGTTCTCTCTTTTCTCAAATTGTGTTTTGGGACATTTGGCATTTTATAAAACCCCAAATATGCTTGCCAAAAGCCTTTTCCCCACCTTAATATTTAAACACATGGATTTTAAGGGAACTGTAATCCATATGTTTCTGACTCATTTACACTTAAATCATAAAAAAATGTTATTTTCTAAGAGCTATTTGATGTTACAAAGTCTTTTGAAGCTTTAAAAAAAGTATGTTTTTAAGACTCCCCCATATCCCCTCCCTGCAACAGGAAGCCGAGTTTTGCCAAAAGTAAATGAATTCAGACACAAAAAAGGTGCAGTTCTTGTTTGAACCCCCAATTTTTAAACTTGGCAAAAGCTCTTCAACTTTCCCTATTTATTATGTTAACTTCAGAACCAGGCAGCATTTTCATCCTTTCACTGGGAAATTCTTATCACCAGAGCCATTGTGGTCACTATTAATTCATCCCACACCTTGAAGATACTTAAGGGAACTGTGTTTTGTTTCTCTCTCTTTTTTTTTAATCCAAAAATGAATTTCAAATCAAGCTTTTGGGGGTGAAAAAGAAAAAAAGTTAAATCCAAAGTAATTTTGCTGTTTATTAAAATTCTGATTTTTTTTTCCTACAAATCCAACTCCTCTCAAACAAACTCCCCAAAGGCACTTGTCTGTGTGACTCCAAGCCAGCTCTAAAGTCTCTTTCACCATTTTGAAAACAAACAAATGTGGCTCCAGACAGCACATGTGAAGGAAAGCCTTCAACCAGATGAACAGACAAAGGTATGGTCCTAGAACTCAGAATACTTAGATCCCTAACCTGCTGCTCTGCCAGCTCTCAAATGATTGGAAGCTTAAGAAGTGCTGACAGGACACAGTGCTGTACAAAGGCCAAAAGCCCTCCCCCCACCTTTTTTTTAACAAATATTATTTTTTCACTTTCTCCAAGAAGTTCATCTAGTTGAGTGTATTTCAAAAGTGGCCATAGACATGTTCCTGTTCCTCACAGAAAATGTTCCTATTAATGACTTCCATGTGTTGGCATCCAAGCTAAGGTAGAGTTATCTCGGTCACGAAGAGACCCGCCATTTACATGACATTTTCAGTATCGTGTCTTTTCCTTCCATTCATTTTACAGTTTAATACTCTCGATGTCATACAATTGATATCAGATTTTTAAGTCTTTCTGAGAAATTGAATGGAACCCAAGACCCTTCAGAGGAATAATTACCATTGGTTTTATGAGGTATTTCCTGCATCTATGTCAACTTTGGCAATCTATCTTGAGATATAGCATTTATCTAAAGTGAAGGTATAATTAGTAAGTGACAAAAATGTTCCATATCCATTAAACTTTTTTTTTTTTCTGGAGGGCTGGAGGGAGACAGTAAGGACATATCTGTGATTTCACTAGTGTTGAAAATTCTTAGTGTGGAAGTTCTCTCTACCAATGCACACTAACAACTCATTTGTTAATTTATGTCCCACCCCAATCCCCACCTGGTTATTATTTGGGCCTATAGCAACTTTTTCTGTTTTGGTCAGAAACCCTGAAGACCTTCTCTTCCCAGATTGATTTTTTTTAACTGGGTAGAAAAGGTCATTCTTTGCCTCCTTTCTTACTTAGTCTGAATCACTGAATGGACATTGCCTTAGTCAAACTAAGACCTAGGAAAGACCTTAGCCTAAAAAGGCCAGGGTTGGGGTGACTAGGTGGTGCAGGGAATAAAGCACTGACCTGGAGTCAGGAGGACCTGAGTTCAAATCTAACCTCAGACACTTGTTAACATTTACTAGCCATGTGACCTTGGGCAAGTCACTTAACCCCAGTTGCCCTGCCTTCTTCCCTCCAAAAAAAAAGCAAAAAAAAAAAAAAAAAGCTAGGGTCTCCTACTGCATCCAGGGCCATCTCCAATTGTCCTGATCCATACCTTGCCTCTGGGCCCAGATGGCTTTGGAGGAGAAAGTGAGGTTGGTGACTTTGCACAACCCTCCCTTACTTAAATCTAATTCACTTGTAAGCCATGGCATCAGTTTCCTGATGTCATAGTCCTCTTCTAGAACAACAATTCTTAAATAGGGTACTAAAAGACTAAGCAACTTGCCTATATGTTGCCAGTCAATAAAAATTTACTAAGCACCTACTATTTTGTGCTGGGCATACAACAAAGAGACAAAATACATCTGCACTCAAGGAGCTTACAACTGAATGCTGCTGGAGGTTGTTTTTAAATTGTAAGCCCTCTTAAAGTTAATGCTGGCCCTCTATCTATTATGCCACATTGCTTCTCGTTAAACTAACTAAAAAATGCATTATCTTCTCTTTCAGAAAAGGAAGGGTCTAATAGACATTTGATAATATCAATCAGATTTTGAGATTATGAAGGATATTATAGGTTACTAGAGAATACAGTTACATTATTAAGTTCAATGACTGGGGATATAGCTACCCATGGGAGGGTCTGTACAATCTGAAGGTTCAGTTTGCTATAGACAAACTAGACAGAGTGGTTAAATCACTGTCATATGATGGAAAGAGCATAGGACTAGGACTTGGGGGTCTGACATTTTAATCCCTACTTTGCCATTTAGTGGCCTCAGTCTACTCATTTATAAAATGGGAAGATTTATGGTAAATAATCCCCAAGGCATCTTCCAGAACCTCAAGTTTCTGTTTGAAATGACTAGCATGCTTTAGGTGTGGAGAGTGAGAAGGAGGATGTTTGGGTCTATGAAGTCAAAACAGTTAACAATTCCTTTTAGTCCTACCCAATAGTCAAGATATCAACTTCTTTGAGAGTCTTCAAGGATTTTTCCCTGCCACAGAATCACTGATCTTAAAACTCAGAAATCACTGTGTTCAAGCTATACCTGAACATGGTGCTTCTTCTACAGTATCCCCAGTTGAATGACCATCCAACTTTGACTTGACAACCTCCAGTGAAAATCAAGCCATAGCCCTCTGAAGCAGTCTGCCTACTTTTGGTTAACTGATTACTAGGAAGTATTTTTTCTTATATCAAACCTAAATCTGTCTCTCTGCATCTTCCATCCATTATTTCTCATTTTGTTCTCTAGAGGCATATAGACCAAGTCTTGCCATTCTTCCACATGTAAGCTGTTCAAACACTTGAAGTGAGCTATCACAGTCTTTCTACTCCATCTTCTCTTCCCAGCCATTACCTCCTTCTCTCATATCATAATCCTTCTTTGCTTTTTTAGGTTTACCAAGCCTAGTTGCTTTAATGAATCCTAGTACAGCATGGTCTTCAGGGCCCTTGCTACCTCAGTCACATTCTTCTAGAGAACCACCAGATTTCTAAAATGCAACATCCAGAATTGAACATAAAATGTCAGGTATGGTTTGATATGTACAGAATGCAGAATTAATGGAGAAACTATCATCTCCTTTTTTCAGGACCCTCCAAACCTTATCATATAACACAAGGCCATGTTGACCCATACATTATACATAATGAAACACCTTCAAATGATGCAAAATTCCCATGATGCATCTATCAGAAATATCTGCATCTAGTGATAATTCCTTATAGGAAAGTGCCCTGAGCCTATTTCTCCTTAAATACTAGTGCAAGCTATGTTGGGAATAAATTGTCTTAAGAGGAATTGAAAGAACGGATCAAGAAGACCCATAGCCACATGTTGTACTGTTGAATCATGTTGAACTAACAATCTCCTAAGACTCCAAGATCTTTTTCACAGAAATTGCTATTGATCTATCCTCCTCCCCCATCATCTTGAACATGTTTTGTTGACTCCTTGAATCCAAGAAAAGCAACATCCTGGTCTCACTGGTGCCATCCTTCTGACATGTGTAGCTGATATTTCTTTGACCCATTTTTTTCAAGTGCTCTTAAGACAACTTATTCCTAACACAACTTCTACCAACATTTAAGGAGAAATAGGCTAAGGGCCTTTTCCTATAAGCAATTATCACTAGATGTAGATATTTATGATAGATGTATTATTGAAATTTTGTGCCATTTGAATTCAGTTTCATTATGTATAATGTATATTTCAAAGAAAGCATGTGGATGAATAAGATTCTTGGATTGTGGATGCCTGAACTTTGAAAAAATCTTTGATACTAACGTATATAGTTACCTGCACAGTTTTGACATTTTAAGGACACATAAAGAAATGACTTTCTCAGAGTTTTAAGCAACTGCTTCACTTGAATGATGGTAACACATCAAAGGAACAAATGTTGACATGGCCAGTCCCAGGAATAGTCAATTTTTTTCTGTTTTTATGCCAACATGGCTTCAGATACTTGCCTTCATCTTTTAGCTTCATGTCTTAAAATTGCTGTTTTGATTCATATTTGAAACCAGGAAAGGGGGAAAACAAGGACTTTAAGCCAAGTTTAACAATATTGGGTGATATTGAAACAATTTCCCCAACTGCAGGAAGGTTCCTGCCTGGAAGGATAAGTTCTTGGAGCACATGCCATGAGGTTCTGGGGAGGTTAATGGTCAGAGTGTTAAGAATCCTGGAGCTGCTCCAGGCTTGGTATGTGGCCTTGGACAAGTCACTTGGACCTCAAGTAGCACTGTAAAAAACATTTTTATGCCTGGAGTGTGGATGAATTAGAAAAATCTGGATATAATCTCCCTTAACATGTATCTATTGAAAAAGGAAAGAAAGAGGAAAACACTTGCCAAAATGTCCTTTGGCTTTTATAGAACTGAAAACACCAGGGAAAAGATTTTGACAAGTTTAACAAAAGACATACCAAATAACTGTACTTTTGCAGTATTAAATAATCTGTCATGTGAAACTTTTACTGGCACCTATGGCTTTGATAAGTGTGATGAGACTAATATCTACTGGAGTTTTTGGAGTCTCTTTTTCATCCATGAGTTAGACTCCCCTCCTTTCCCCACCACCTTTTACAGTGGTTTCATTTTCCCTAAAAAGAGAAAAAAGCTGTCCCCATGGCCTGATTGGTCCCTACCTTAGGTGATAGAGTTTCCTGGCAGTGTCTGGCTTTATTGGCACATCTGCCTGTTACCTAAGGGTGAAAAGTCCTACTCACATGGAGTCCTGACCCTTTTGACATAGTGGATGACTAAAGAACACATGAGTCATCACATCTTGCCTTATTGATCAGATGGGTTTCCATATGGAGATGGCTCTGTTCTATAGAAACTAAGTGCCACTATATCCTTATTGTGTAAACTTTCTATGTTTAGACTAAATAAAAATCCTTTCATTAACTCTTCAATGGCCTAAAATTTACCCAAGCATTAACCAGAACTGAGTGCAGACGTCAGACCCACTCATAACAATAAGATATGATTCCCAATTTATAACCTGCTCCTTTCCTACAAGTGGCACATCACCCAAGTCTTACCTCAAATCCCTTCCCTTCCCCTAGCCTACCTCTCAACTATTTTAAACATTTTTCTCATTTTAATCAAGGAGTCTGTCTTGTGTCCTCAGGACCATGTTCCTTTCTGGCATTAATAGTAGCTAATGCTTTACTCATCATAACTAAATACATGCTATCTATTTTATCAGGTCATTCTGGAAACCATGCCCATGTTTATGGGTATTTCTAGGACCATGACACACCATTAAATGAGAGCTCTGGAAGCAATCAAGGTCTTTTAGGACTGCTCAAATTCCACTCTTTAGGTGGAATCACAAGATTGTCTGGTAGGTCATGTCACAAGGCTGATAAGATGCATGCAAATGGTTAATTCATAAGTGCTGCCAAGCTTTTCAATGACAGGATGCCCACTTCTTGACTGTGCTAGGTCTGAAAGTGTTTCTCTTAGGTTCAACACAGATTGAGGATTGAGTGTGTCTACAAACACAAGCAGCAAATTCTCCAGATCAGGTAGACGTAGAGAACACGTAGGAAAATAATGGAGGACAAAATGAATGGAAGGCTTTGCTATCCACAGGGAAAGACCTTGAACTCAATAAGACTTAAAGGAGAAAGTCAAATTCACAAGTACTTAGTTTAGTTGGTGGCAGGAGAAATCTCTTATTTCTTAAGTAATTAACCCTATAGTTTACATGTTAAAACTCCTAGGAAAGCTAAAGTAGGGCAATTGGAAAAGAAGGGTGCTACCCTGCAAAAAGAACTGTATTGAAAATCAGATCATAAATTGCTATGTGGCCTCTCTGGGCCTCAGTTTCTTTAAGAGTCGAGGAAGATCTCTTATTCTAAGATAAATGGATTTGCCCAGGCTAATATGATGGCAACCAGACTTGACATCATCTTGAATAAAGTCTTCATTGTTACTTTGCCTTGCATCTAGTTTTACAAGATTATCAGTTAAATCAACAACTTTCTGTTAATTGCTTATTTATATGCCAAGCACCGGGTTGAATTCTAGGGATACAAATACAAGGAATGATATGAGGTGTGTTAACAATGATCTTAAATACTAATTCTAATAGTTGGTGTAGTTACTTTGCTGCTTTCTGCTACAACTGAACAAATCCACAGAAATCTCAATTGCTTAGAAAGTGATAATCCATGATAATCATTCTATTTTCTTGTACATTTTCAAGCTGAATGTCCAGAGAGGCATCCAATATGACAAGACACTATGTCATACAATGATCACTTAAAATTGAGGAACTTAGACTAGAGGAGAGAAGATTTGAGTGGGGAGGGGAAGGAGCAATAGCTCTCTTTAAGTATTTGAAGGACCGTAATGTGGAAAAGGAATCAGTGTTGTTCTTTTTAAAATTTTGTTTAGTATTTTATTTTTCCCCAATTACATGTAAAAATAATTTTTAATATTTGTTTTTAAAACTTTGAATTCTCAATTCCCTCCCTTCCTCCCTTTCTATCTCCACCCCCATTGAGAAGGCCAGAGATTTGATATGCATTATACATGAGTAGTCATGCAAAACATATTTCCATATTAGACATGTTGTGAAAAAAAGAGACCAAAAAACTCTCAAGGAAAAATAAAGTTAAAAAAAAAGTATACTTCAATCTGTATTCAGACACAATCAGTTCTTTCTCTGGGAATGGATAGCATTTTTTATCATAAGGTTATATTGTTGAGAATAGCTAAGTCATTCACAGCTGATCATCTTACAATATTGCTATTACTTTGTACACAGTACATGTCGCTTTGCATCAGCTTCTGTAAGTCTTCCCATGTTGCTCATCATTTCTTATAGCAAAAAAATATTCCATCACAATAACACACTGCAACTTGATCAGTAACACCAGAAAAGAAATGCTATAAATATTTTTTTTTACATATAGGAGCTTTTTGTTTGTTTGTTTGTTTTAATGTCTTTTTGGATAGATTTAGTAGTGGTATTACTAGGTCAAAGGGTATGTGTGGTTTTGTAGCCCTTTGGGCATAGTTCCAAATTGTTCTACAAAATTGCTGAATCAGATCACAACTCCACCAACAGTGCATTCCTTCCAACATCAGTCATTTTCCTTTTCTGTCCTAGTAGCCAATCTAATAGGTTTGTTTGCGTTTGCATTTCTCCAATCAATAAAGTTTTAGAGAATTTTTTCATAAGACTATAGAGAGCTTTTATTACTTCATGTGAAAACTATTCATAAGTTTTTATTATTTATCAATTGGGGGATGGCTCTTATTTTTATAAATTTGACTCAGTTCTCTATATGTTTGAGAAATGAGGCCTTTATCAGATTCAAGTTTTTTTTCATAATTATGATTGTTATTTCCTTTCATTCTATTTCACCCTCTGTTTATCATATTCTCTCTCTCTCCTTTCACCCTGTCCCTCCTCAAAAATGTTTTGCTTCTCACTACTGCCTCCCCCAATCTGACCTCCCTTCTATCACCTACCCCTCTTTCCTCATGGCCTTTCCCTCCTACTTTCCTGAAGGGTAAGATACATTTCTATAGCCATTTGAGTGTGTATGTTATTCCCTCTTTGAGCCAATTCTGATGAGAGTAATGTTCACTCACTCCCTCTCATTTCCCCTATCTTCCTTTCCATTGTAAAAACTTTTTCTTGCTTCTTTTATGTGATATAATTTGCCTCATTCTACCTTTCCCTTTCCCTTTCTCCCAGTGCATTCCTCTCTCACCCCTTAATTTTTTTAATATATTGTTCTTTCATATTCAACTCATACCTGTGCCCTCCCTACATATATATCTTTCTAACTGCCTTAATAATGAGAAAGTTCTTAAGAGTTACAAGTATCATCTTCTCATGTCGAAATGTAAACAGTTTAACTAAGTTCCTTATGATTTCTCTTTCATGTTCTTGTATTTAGAAGTCAAATTTTCTATTTAGTTTGGTCTTTTCATCAAGAGTGCTCAAACATCCTCTACTTCACTAAATATCCATTTCCCCCTTAAAAGGTTATACTCATTTTGCTGAGTAGGTGATTCTTGGTTTTAATCCTAGTTCCTTTGCCTTCCAGAATATCATATTCCAAGTCCTGCAGTCCTTTAATATAGAAGCTGCTAAATCTTGTGTTATCTTGACTGCGGCTCCGTGATACTTGAATTATTTCTTTCTGGCTGCTGGAAACATTTTCTCCTTGACCTGAAAGCTCTGGGATTTGGCTATAATATTCATGGGAGTTTTCATTTTGGGATCTCTTTCAGGAGGTGATTGGTGGATTTCTTCAATTTCTATTTTACCCTCTGAATCTAGAATATCAGGACAATTTTCCTTAATAATTTCTTGAAATATGTTATCTAGGCTCTTTTATTGATCATGGATTTCAGGTAGTTTAATATTTTTAAAATTATCTCTCCTAGATCTATTTTCTAGATAAGTTATTTTTCCAGTGAGATATTTCACACTGTATTTTTTTTTCATTCTTTTGGTTTTCTTTTATAATTTCTTGATTTCTCATAAAGTCATTAGCTCCCATTTGTTCCACTGTAATTTTTAAGGAATTGTTTTCTTCAGTGAACTTTTGTACTTCTTTTCCCATTTGTTCAATTCTGCTTTTCAATGTTTTTTTTCTCTCCATTGATTTTTTTGTGCCTCTTTTACCATTTGGCCAAGTCTGTTTTATAAGATGTTGTTTTCCTCAGTATTTTTTTTTTCATCTCCTGTACCAGGATGTTGACTCCTTTTTCATGAATTTTTTTTTGGATTACTCTCATTTCTCTTCCCAATTTTTTCTCTTCCTCTCTAACTTGATTTTCAAAATTCTTTTTGAGCCCTTTCATAGCCTGAGACCAATTCACATTTTTTCTTGGAAACTTTGTGGCTTCCAGATGTAGCAGCTTTGACTTTGTTATCTTCTTCTGAATATGTGTTTTGATCCTCCTTGTCACCATGGTTGTTTTCTATGTACAGAATTATTTTTCCTGTTGTTTGCTCATTTTTTCACTCTATTTCTTGCCTTTTAACTATTTTTTAAAATGAGACTCTATTTCCAGGGTGGAGCGTGTACTGTCTCACGCTTCAGGGCTTTTGTGCAGCTGTTTTCAGAGATACTTCTAGGGATGTGTAAGTTTTCAGTTGTTCCAAGATGGTGTGATCTAAGGAGAGGTGTGTTTACTACTCTACTGGCCTGTGCTCTGGTTTGTGAATGACCACAAAGCAGTCTTTTCTTCCCTGGAACTGTTATGAGTATTCCTGCTTCACTGTGGCTTACAGTCTCTGGTGTGCTAGTCCTCCTCCTTGTCCTGGGATTGCCACCCAGGATTGTGACCTGGATCTGAGTATGGGCAAAGCAACAGTGTCCTACCCCCAGTACTATCAAGAAGACCCATGCAATCTCCTTTTAACTAGTTGGTCAACCCCCTTACCATGTGTAGATTGAGAGTTCTAGAAGCAGCCGCTGTCTACAGATTCAGTGGTACCCAAGGCCTGCTCCTGGTTTGCTAGGGCCTGGTCTGTGTTGGCACAGCCTGCACTGTACTACATTCCACTTTCACCCAGGTGAAACAAATGTTTCCTGCTAACCTTCTAAGTCATCTTTGATTGGAAAATTATTTTATTCTGTCCTTTTGTGGGCTCTTCCACTCTAGAAATTATTTTATGGCATTATTTAAAGATGTTCAGAGGAGTTTTGGTGAGAGCCACTGCCTTTTCTCTGACATCTTAGCTCTACTTCCTCCATCAAATTGGTGTTGTTTTGATAAGCATCAGGGATCAGAACTAAAAGCAGTGAGTAAAACATAGGGGCATTCATAGTTAAGCTTTAAGAAGATGTCTGCCCTGGAAAAGAGTAGATCTAGTTGAGTATTAACTTCTTGAGGCCTATAATGGTAATTAATTTAGCAGGTACTTAGCCCTTGGGCTAAGTTATCTCTGTGAAAGAAACAGAAAGTGTGAACTCTGTCTCTTGTTGCTGACATAACAGGAAGGGGTTAGCTGAGACAGGAAGCCAATGTGTGTGTGTATGTGTGTGTGTGTGTGTGTGTGTGTGTGTGTGTGTGTGTATTTAAGAAGAACCCAGAGAAGAGACAGTCAAAATCAAGAATTTTTACTCCTGGTGGAAGAAGCTGTTCTGCTGAGCGATCTGGTGAAGGCTGGAGTTTCCTGGAAGGCCAAAGTGGCTGCTGCCTCCTGGAAGGCCAAATTGGCTGCTGCCTGGAAGGCTGAGATTTCTTCTGAGGGCCAGCTGAACTGCTAGAGGACTGAAGAAGCATGACCGTGATAATACTTTGTGGCTTGGTTGATCCTTGAGTTCCCAGCAACAGAAGTTGTGAAGGTTTTGAGATGTGCTGGACCCTGTGAACTTTGGTGTGTAACAAGAATGGCCCGGAGGACTGGATGAGAACCTTGGAGCTGTCTGCCTCTGAATCCAAGTTACTGTTTGGTGGATTCAGGTAGGAGCTGGGACCATGGAAGGGGATCCAGGGAATCTGGGAGACCACCCCAAGTCAAGATGAAGAAAAGGCCTCTCCTTGGATATTGAATGTGTGATGAAATTGAAGTTTACAAGACACCAAGGGGTGGAGGGTTCGTATAATTTTCTAATGATTGTATTTAGTGATTAATGATACTTAGTAATTGTGAATCTGCATAAGTGGATGATTAAGTTAACTTATGATTGCCCCATGAGTGGAAGACTGACTTGTAATGTGAAATGATTGAATGATTAAGTAAGGAGGATTTCCCCCTTAGGGAAACCAGATGATTATTCTTTTGTTCTTTGTTCTAAATATTGTGGCCACTATAGTGAAAACTATGTGGCCATTTTAAATATTAAGCTGTTGTGAACACTATATTGTGATTTTCCATGATAAGATGTGATGTTGTAAATATTTTACTGTACCTTGATTTTCTGAGAAAATTTGCCTTGATTTGTAATGGAATAAATGGAGTGTTCACTATACTGTGTAATCAGAATCTTAAAAGCTGTTCACAGTAGCATTCTTTTGGGGAGCTGCTCATGCATGGCATTACAAGGCCATAGATTATCTCACTTTTATATTTTTATCTCCAGCATCTAGCCTAGTTCCTGGAATATAATTTATTGTTCAGTCATGTCTGACTGTGATTTTTGTGGACTATACTGTCTCAAAAGCCAAGGTGTTTTCTTGGCAGAGATACTGGAGTGGTTTGCTATTTCCTTCTCGTGTAGATTAAGACAAAGAGAGGTTGAATGACTTGTCCAGGGTCACATAGCTAGGGAGTATCTGAAGCTAAATTTGATCTCAGGTCTTCCTGACTTCATGACCAGTCCTCTGTCCATTGAGCCATCTAACTTCCTGGTACATAACAGGGACTTAATAAATGCTCATTGACTGATTGCTTTATAGGGAGAAAAAGGATAGCAGTCTTGAAGTGTTTGAAGGAATATCATGTGGGAAAAAAGGTTTGATTTATTCTACTTGATCCCAGAAAACAGAACTAGGAGTGACAGTTGGAAATCTCAAATAGTCAAATTTAGGTTTGATATCAGGAGAAAACTTCCTAACAATGAGAGTTGTCCCAAAGTGGAATGAGTTGCATGGAAGATAATGAGGTTTCCCTTCACCGGGGGCTTTAAGGTAAACCTGGATGATCACTTGTTAGGATGTAGTATGGGGGAATTCTCAGTTTGGCATCAGTTAAACTAATTGACATCTGAAGTCCCTTCAGACTCTGAGGTACTATAATTCTAGGTCTTCTTTGGTAGCAATGTAATATTTGGGAGGTAAAAATAATATTTTATACAGCTCAAAGTTTAATAAGACTGCTAAATATGAAGTGCCCAAGTGAATTGCCCTTGTCACCAAATGACAAGTATCATCTTTTTTCAGATAAAATATTTTGATCAAGGAGGCCATTACTTTGAATCAATTCAAAATAGATTACTGTGCTACTTAGACCCTTTCAAAATATATCATGCTCCAACTTCAGTTGTGCTTCCTTAGTGATAGCATCTGGAAATAGCTAGTGGCACAAGTTGTTATAATAGCTATAAAGAGAAGGGTCAGGATGGAGAGGTTAAAATGAGGTATAGAATGAGGAAAGTTTGGGAAGTAAAATCAATGCATTAATCAGCAAGGAGGAAGTTTGCTGGAGACAGAGAGAATTAACTTTGGCCAGAATTTGAGGGAAATAATCATTCTTTGATCTTTACTATACCATATCACAGAGTTCTTGTTTGTCATTGATTCATTAACTTTCTATTGAGGAAAAAGTGTTTTATGTTCATGACTTAGATAAATCTGTAGGACGTGACTTTGTGATTTCCTTGGTGATGGAGAGTCCCAGAAAGATAACTCTCTCCACCAATGCTGATTAGCAACTGTTTGACAATGTAAAAATTTAGAAAGTTGCTTTGGGCATTGTAAAGCTAAATGATTTCTTTGCCTAGCATTACACAGTCAGTAGATGTTAGACAGGACTTGGAACCCACGTATTCCTTATTCCAAGATGAGACCAGTTCCCTTCTGACTACTCCATGTTATTTCTAGGATATGATAAATAAATGGATATAATGATATATGGATATAATAATAGTTATATATAAGATATGCATATAATAAATGGATATAATAATAGCTATGCAATCTAACTAAATGGGTAATTGATCCTTAGGGAAGTTAGGTGGCACATTAGATCGAGTTCCAGGCCTGAAGTCAGGAAGATCTGAGTTCAAACCTGGCCTCAGACACTTACCAACTATGTGGCCTTGGACAAGTCACTCAACCCTCTTTTCTTCCATTTCCTCATCTGTAAAATGATCTGGAGAAGGAAATGGCAAATCACTCCAGTATCTTTGCCAAGAAAGCCCCAAATGGGGTCAGGAAGAGTCAGATATAACTGAAATGAATGGACAACAAATCAGTCCTTTCTTTTCTCTTTGACTATACTGTGGCACAGAGAAAGGAGTGTTAGACTAGAAGCAATTGGATTGGGATCTTGACTATGCCACTTGTGAATTGTGTCACCAGAGGTGTTTAAGCCATTTAAACTCTCTAGTGTCAATTTTCTTATCTATAAAAGAATGGTTTGGGATTCATTGATTTCTCAGGTCACTTGCCCTTCTACATCTATGATTCTTGATTCCTGAGCTTGGCTCTTGTTCAAGAGACTAGTACTTGTATTTGAGGAATGGTAGGACAAACAGGAACCAATCAATTCAAGGCTAAGTGGTTTCCCCAGGTTCCTAAAATGCCAACGTGCTCTGTATTCTACATTCTAAGGGCAAGAAAAAATCACAACCAGTAAAGTTCCTTTTCCTCTTGTATTAGATATCCTATAGGAGACTAGTTTTCCCTGTGCTGGGGTGAACTGTGACATCCAGTACTGAGAACCACATGGAGGCAGGCATTTGCCTTCAGTAAAGCCTTGGTAATATTGACTATTGATCCAGCTGTCTGGAATCCATTACATGGCAAACAGTCCTTAAATTTTTCACTCCCCTGAAGTTGGAGGGCAGTAATTCTTAGGCTCATTACTCTCATCTATAAAATGTAGGAATGTGAGAATGCATGGGAGTGATTTCAAAGCCATTTGGACTTTGTGACCTTGAGAATTATGTTACCGCACTTTTGCATTTTATGAATTTCTTCTAGTTTACCTTTTTTGGGGGAAACTGGGCAGATAAGCCTCATTTCTGTCAACAAAGTTAGGGATGGTGAGATACAGTTTACTCAGAAGTACTAGACACATAATGACTTTTATTCACATAATGGTTATGACATATGGCTATTCAATCATTGCCTAATACATTGTAATCATCTGCTTGACTGTGACATTATATGTGTCAGTAAGAAACAAGTCAATTAAGTGCCCACTCTGCTAGGCATTATGATAAGAGAAAGGAATAAAAATATGAGCAAAAAGAAAGACATCCCTTGCCCTCAAGGAGCATACATTATAATGGGGAAAGACAATTTATAAAAAAAAAAAAAAGAAGTTGGAAAGAAGGATGAGATGATTGACCTGTACATTCTCCTTAAATGGAAGCTCTTTGGGGATCTATCCAATCAGAAGGAAGGATCAAAGGGGCAGAAGGTACTTTTTTGAGGTGTGAATTGCAGAACAGAAGTGACCTCCTAGGATGAAGAGGTTTCTTTGGGATGATAGAGGAGTCTAGAATGCAGTCTGATGAGAAATTAAAGGTAGATCCTAGTGTACATCGATAGTCTAAAAGTTTATATAGGCAAGGATAAAGTCAGAGGGTTTAAAATGATGCCGGACAGGGAGGGATAGTTCATATATTGGATGACAGATTTGGTGTCCCAAGAGATCCTGACAAGATAGAAAGATGGGACTCACTTGATTTTCCTTGAATAAGGAAATTCAAAAATTAGGAAATTTCAACAATTCCTTATATTTTCCGAATAGGTACTGTCTCCACTGTTGCAGATAACAGTTCTACTATAGGAGGCAGTGTGAGAAAATGGTAAAAGCACATATTGTGTGTGTGTGTGTGTGTGTGTGTGTGTGTGTGTAAATGATAGAATTAACTTTAAAAAGAATTTTTTGTCATTAAAAAGTAAAAGCACATATTTGGAGTCAGCAGACCTGAGTTCAAATCTCCCCTTAAATGATTGATGCCTGAGTGATCTTGTCACTTCAGTCTCCCTGAGCCTCTTTCACTATCTGTAGAATGATGGGATTGGAGTAGATAGTCCTAGGTCCCTTTGAACTCTATCTCTGATTCTGATTTTGTGACTTTAGTAGATGGTATTTATGTGTTGCTATGGATGAAAAAAAATTATCCTCTAATGGCCAACTTTCTAATTATGAACCTCCAGAAATTCAGCTAGGCTGGTCATGCACAGACAGCCTGGATGCAGGCCCATATGTTTACTTATTTTATTTTACTGTTGTCAGTGGATTTTGTTTTAATACCCCACTCATTTCTGGACTTGGCCCCACCTTGTCTCTGCCACTTCTGCCTGGTGAGACTTCTTTTGCAACAATAGCAACAAAACAGCAACACAATGACAATTATGACAACAACCATAGCAACAGTGATAGGCCAAATTAACCAACATAGCTACAGTGTTATACAACATATTTCAGCAGCATCCCATTCCCATTGTGCTCTGTCTCTTCAAGAAAAAGGAGGAAAGCACATTCTCTCATCTCTTCCCAGTGGCCTAGATGGTTAATTATGATTATGTCACATTCAGTCTCAGTCTAGTTTTCATTTGATTTAAATTATTGTAGTTATTATTAATTTTATTTTCTTACCAGATCTATATTTGAAGTCTTCCCATTTTTTAGGAACTGCTAGAATTTGTAACCACCTCACAGCCCACGTTTGGGCTCCTTGAGAAGGTGGTGGAGTAGGACTTTAGAGATGGGGAAAGAAAATATGTTCTTGTGCCTTAGGACTCATTCATTTTAGGCATCTTTCTGGAGATGCTAGTGCCCCATCGGATGTGAATTTGACCTTGGTTAAAAAGCTCTTCCCTTTCATTCTTTCATATATTCCCTTGATTTCTGCATTCTGACTGACGGGCCCATCGGCCCTGACCTCCTAGTCTCCATGGATTCAGAGATCTGTAGCACCTGGTCCTGCAGCACCTTTTCCCTTCTTCGCTTGCTGACACTGGAATTGGAAGCTCTCTTCAAGCATCTACATCTTTTTGTCATTCTGCTCCCTCTTACCACACACTACAAATCTCAAGAATGTATTTTTCAGGGTTTATTCATGAGGGAAGAAGTTATACCCAGATTTAGAAAGAATATAAGAGAGTAAGATAACTGGGAGTGCACATAAAACAAAACTACTCAGTCTCACACTGTTTCTTGACTAAACTTTATCACTGAATCCTCATTTTAAGTTCTTTATGGCTATCTTTGTCTTCAAAATCCTCTTTTCACCTGGTAACACAGACTGTGAAGTCAGGCTGCTTTGTGGCCTGATCACCCAGAGAATGTTTGTTTCAACTCCAAAATCACCTGTGTATATTTGTGATTTCCCAGCAACAAGGCAATTTGGATTGAATTTGTTCCTCCATCCTTCAAGCCCAGGTTTATTTTGTGTCACTTGGGAAAACTCCTGACTGCCTTTGAGATTCTATTCATCCTTACATTATTACTTAGCCAACTTATATTTTTCCTTCCTCTGAATGGTAATAGATAACAAATAGAATTATCACATATGGGCGCAGCCAGGTGGTGCAATGAATAGAGTACCAGCCCTGGAGTCAGGAGGACCTGAGTTCAAATCCAGCCTCAGATACTTAACTAGCTGTGTGACCTTGGACAAGTCACTTAACCCCAATTGCCTTGCCTTCCCCCCTCAAAAAAAAATATCACATATGCCTAATCTCATTACCCAGCACAAATAATAATTCAACTCAGTGCCTGGTCAACTCCAAATTTCAAAAAAGACAGTCCCTTTCATTACTGTATCATTCATTCCTTCATTCTCTGAGCTCTTCTGCTGACTTTCCAGACTTCTTTTTTCCCCACTATTCCTCAGAAGCCTTCACTGGGTATAACACTTCATCCCTCTTCCCCTTTGCTCTGATTGGTCAGTTCTCTCCAGAAAGTCCATTTTAAGAAAAGTGCCCCAGCTAGCCATATTTACCTTTTCATTTTTCTCTGGGCTCCAAACTTTCTGGACTTATACTTTAGTTACACACAGATTCTTCTATCCCCCTCCACCCAACCTTATTTTAATTTCCATGTTTTATCTACCTTCCTCCATTGGAAAGGGGAAGCAAGGTGGTGTGGTATACAGAGTGCTGGGTCTGGAATCAAGAAGACATCTTCCTGAGTTCAAATCCCACCTCAGACCTTTACTAGCTGTGTTACCATGGGCAAGTAACTTAACCCTGCTTGCCTCTGTTTTCTCATCTATAAAATGAGCTAAAGAAAGAAATGATGAACCACTCCAGTATCTTTGCCAAAAGAAACTCAATAGGATCATGAAGAGTTGAACACAACTGAAAAAATGACTAACCAACAAGAATAATTAGAATATAAGCTTCTTGAAGACAGGGATAATCTTCATTTTTGACTATACTTTTAATTTATTTATTATTATTAATAATAGGATTATTAAATATAAATTTAATTTATTTTTAATACTTGGCACTGTGTCTGGCATATAGTAAGTATTTAATAATAATCAATAAAGCTTTCTGAGTTGACTTGAATTGCTAGAAAAGTGTAACATTTTGTGCATATGGTAAAAAATATTAAAAAATCATCTGTACAAGTAGAAAATGGGGAGACCTAGCCTGGTAGCAGCAGATGGTATTTGTTGAACTATAGAGCCTCTGAGGTCATTTCTAGGTCTCAGATTCTACCATTTTATGTGAAAAGAGCCTTTAAGTTTTAGTGGACTGAAAACTCAATATGCTTAAGCAGTTTGACATGGCAAGCAAAAGCAGTAACTCATTCTTAGACTGGATTAACATAATAATAGCATCTAGGGCAAGAGCAGTGTGAACATGGTCCATTCATATGGTCTCTATTCAACCAGTTCTGGATACCATGCATAAGAATGTACAGTGATACATCAGGGATTGTCCAGAGAAGAATTGTGACAGATATTGAAAACAATATCATATAAGGAATATAGAAGATCTATAGAATGAGACAACTAGGCAAGCACAGTGGATAGAGCACCGGACCTATAGTCAGGAAGACTTGAGTTCAAATCTACTCCCAGGCAAACCATAGGCAAGTCACTTAACCTCTTTTAGCCTCAGTTTCCTCAATTGTAGAATGGGGCTAATGCTATCATCTACCTCCCAGGGTTATTGTGAAGCTCAAATGAGATAATATTTATAAAGAGCTTAGCACAGTGCCTGGTACATACTGGGTGTTACATAAGTACTATTTGACTTCTTATTATTATTAACATTGTAGAAGGGATAATAAGTTTTCCAAGAAGGGAATGAACTATATAAATCCTGAAGTCTCTTACAACTGATTTTCTGAGATACCTTCTCCAGAAGCAAAAAGTAAAAGATAGAATACAGCTGATTTTTATTCACATTTCACAGAAAAAAATACATATCTATCTTCTTATTTCACATAGAAAGAAAATACTCTTCAAATTCCAGAATGGGTCCCCTGATCTGCAGTCAAGTTATCTGTCATTTGGCTCTATGTAGCCACAGGAGTGGAATTTAGTCTTCTCCTGGAAGAGACTGACTAATTATGATATTATGAGAGACGTAAAGAGCGAATTTTACTTCTAGTAACTCATTAAACTCACCTTGGATGCCTATAATATATATATAAAGGCAAACCTCTCCTTGTTGCTTCATACACACAAACTGGCACAAGCTCACAGACTTGAAGCCTGAAAGAAATTTATTCAAGACCAGAAATTGTACCATGAGTAAAAACTGTAATTTGTCAATATGTCAAAATCATAATAAAAATGTAAAATATGATCCATAGCTCAGATCCTCTATTTCTGGAAGCATAACTCTTTCAGATGCTTCCAAGCACTGCCTCATATTACTCCCTCTGAAACATTCTTTTCTCCAGCCAAACTGAACTGCCCTTGACCATGTTCTGTGCTTTCTCTACCATGCTCTTGTTTATACTATTTCCTTTGCCTGGAATGCCCTCTATCCCATTCTCACTGGGCTCAATTCCTACCCATCTTTTAAAGCCATCTTTAAAGGCATCTCACATGTCATCTCCAGGAAGTCTCCCCTGCCCCTCCCATCTACAATGACCCACCCCCCCCCC
>CM053587.1:144424224-144440609 GCA_028646515.1 Pseudochirops corinnae | reverse complement strand
CCACATGCAGCTGTCGCTAATCCACTCACCAGAGAGCTTTCTCTGCTTCTCCCGCCCAGCCGCCCCTGGGGCACAGCCGGGGCTTCAGGCCCGGCTGGTTTTGGTTCGCAGTGCTGATATGGTTCCTCGTAGCCGAGCTGACTTTAGTGGGAAGTATCTTTGTGTGCGTTTTGGAGTCCTAGGTTGGTCCAGAGTCCTATTCCATGGGTATTTTGGGGTGGCTATGTGAGAGCTGCGATATATTGCTGCTGCTATGCCGCCATCTTGGCTCCGCCCCCCATTCTTCATTATTTTGCATAAGTCTTTTCATGTTTTTTTCTAAGATCATTGAACTCAATGTTTCTTACAGCACAATAGTATTCCATCACAATCATATACCACAACTTGTTCAACCATTCCTCAACAGACAGGCATCCCTTTAATTTCCAGTTCTTTGGTACCACAAAGAGAGCTACTATAAATGTTCTAGAACATAAAGATTTTTTTCCTTTTTCCCTGATCATCTTTGGAAATAGACCTAGTGGTGATAGGAGGAGATTAAACTCTAATGGGGGAAGACATCACCTATAAGAGCTGAACAGGGAACTTGGGGCAGGAGGTCTATACCTGCTCTAAAGAAAAGTCAAGAATCACTTTGGAGAATCATTTGAATGCCTGGAAGTGACTTGACTAAAGTAAATATGTGCCTACATCATGTGGTTAGAGGAACTTTGCCATGTCCTGCCTTTCTGAAATCAAAATATCCCTTTCACCAGTCTACCATAAGACTTCCCTCCTCTACTACTTGGCCTGACATACTCACAAGGAGAGTTATTCCTCTAACTTATATTATCTACCCAAAACAATTAATAAAATGTGTACATTTCTTAGGAGGAAGGAAAGACCCCAATTCGTGTGTTGGCATCTTGACAACTTTTATGGTGACAATTGATAGGAATGCCTTCTCTTCTACCTTTCCTTATAAGAACAGCAGACTGGATTAGTCTCTCAAATTAACCAGTAGTCACCTCAGAGGAAAGCAGAGTTTTTGAAGGATTGATAGGGGTCAGTAAGTTTCAGACAAAAGGTAGGAAGATGGCATCATCAAGCCCCAATTAGCATAGAATCTCTTTGAAATGCCAGCACACAGAAGGCAAAAAGGAGGGAGGCAATGGGAAGGAGGCGGAAGGGGGACAGGAAGTCAAAGTAATAGATTGTTTAATGTGGGATGGCACTAAAGACAGCCTTATACTAGTTCACAAAATACAAGAGTTGGAAGGGCTCTCACAGACTAGCCAATCCAACCTGTACCTCAACAAGAATTCTCTTCACACTAACCCAGCAATCAAACAAACAGCTTGAATTTAAGGACTTGTAGTAAGAAGAAAGCCACCATCTTCTAAGGCAGCCCATCTCCCCTTCGGATAGCTTACTGTTAAGCTTTTTTGCCATTGTTGTGGTTGCTTATGATGTTGTTATTGTTACTGTTTTCCCATGAATCATACTTAAGTCTGACTCTTAGCAGCTTTTATCTGCTGCTTCTTGTTTTCGTTTGTTTGGATTTTTTTCTCCCCTGTGGCCAAAGTAGCCCCAAAACAAGTCTAATAACTTTTAGAAGTAGCATTTTGGATACTTAAAAACAACTGTCATGCTCTCCCCAGGTTTTCTCTTCTCCATTCCTTAAGCCAAGCCTTATATGATATGACCTCAATATCTTTCACTATCCTGGTTTCCCTGTTCGGGTCTTCCTCAGCTGGTCAATCAGGGCAGCTTGGCAGGACACTGGATAGAATGTTGGGCCTGGAGTGAAGAAGTCCTGAGTTCAAATCTGAACTAAAACAATTACTACCTGTGTGACCCTGTGTAATGCCAATTATGGCAGCACACTTGAGGACTGCTGATGTGAGTAATTTTAACAATCTAATCAGATAGTATAATGAACTATCTATTCAACAATAAACTAAACATTGTTTAATAAAGCATAACATTCATAGCAACATCCTTAAGCAAAACATATTGTATGTATATATATATATATGTATACATATACACACATGTGTGTATATATATATGCACACACACATATATATATAAAATATATATCATAACACTCAGTATGTCATATAGCACATAGCATATATCATTGTATTCAGTAGCATTCCCCAAAATACTTCTTTACACAAGTAAGGTGTCCTAGGTCAGGGTCTTTCCTAGCACAACATAACATTCTTAAGGAGTAGCAAAAAATACAAACACCATCCACCCCTACATCACAGTGAATCATAATCTCTTCAATCAATACACAGTGTCCAAGTAAAGTCTTTTTCTCATCTTGACTCGAGGCTGACTTCCAAACCCCATGGCTCCTCCTCTGTGGGCTGACCACTCCTGATTCTCACCTGGATTCACATGTAGGCAGTTCTCTGCTCCTGCTCCATATCTCAGCTCATGAGGACTACTCTTTTCCAAATCCCTGCCCAACAGCAGGCTTCAGGTTCCTGCCCACAGTTTCTGATTCTCAGAAAACTAAACTTAGCAAGGTTACAACAATATTTATGTACCTTACCAGTACCATCATTGCAATTCATTTTAACAGCTCTTAAAAGGGGCTTAAGTTAAGCTTCTTTCCCGTGGGCAAATCTCTGCTCTTCAGCTCAATTCACTCATAAAGACCAACTGACAGGGCTTCTGTCTGAGTAATTAACACAGACCAACAGGAAAGGCTTCTGTCTGATAAATTAACACAGATCAACAGACAGAGTGCCAATATCACAAACATTCTTTCTGCTAGGCCTTCCCACAAGGAAGTTCCCCTCACCCTCTCACACTTGCTTCTCTCTCTGCTCTGCTCCTCTCTCCACCCTGTCCTCTCCCTCCAAGCAATACAATATATAGTATTTCCAATGAAAGTCTCTTGATTCAATCAAAGACAAGACTCTATCCAAGGCTAAAACTCAACCCAGAAAAACAGCAAAATATCCTACTTTGCATGCTGTTAGTTTCACCGTGGATGAGTCACTTAACCTCATTTTCTTCAATTTTCTCATCTGTAAAATGAGCTAAGAAAGAAACAGCAAACTACTCCAGTATCTTTGTCAAGTAAACCCAATATGGAGTCACAAAAGGTCAAACATGATTGAAACAGCTAAACAATAGACATTCCTAAAATGTAGTATTCAGAATGAAACGAAGTACTCCAAATGGGATCTGACCTGGGCAAAGTATAGAAAGATCATCATTCTTCCCCTTCCCGTATTTCTGCAATGGATAGCTTTCTTAATGTAGGCTGACTGTTTTCATTCTGGGGAGGGGGCAGTATATGGGGGGCTACTATGGATTTACGTGGAGCTCCACAAAACAGTCACTTAAAACAACACAATCTTTATCAGATGAATTGCTGTCTAATTCCACCTTCTCTTATACTCATGAAGTTGAATTTTTGAACCCAAATGAAAACGTTTACATTTTTTTCCCTATTAAATCAAACCTCTGTATAGATTCAGTCTAACTTTCTAATCCATCAAGATCTTTTCCATACTGATTTCCCATAGTCATAACTAGGCAGGGAGTCTGGTGTTTTGCTCCATGCATTGATATAATGGGATAAGAGGAACACTTCCTCCATTGCACATTCTAAAGACTCTTAGCCCTTTATAAGCTAATACTCTATAGGGATTGTGGGAGAAAGGGGCCTCAAGCAGGGGAGAGAGAGGGAGTTAGGCTATGGACCAGCTTATAAAGGTCATATATGGGGAAGGCAATAAGAGAAGAAAAATGATCCTTCTCTTAGATTGACTGTACATATGACCAAATTGACTTCTGCATTCATCACTAAGCCTCTTACTCTAGAAATTATTTTTGTCCCATGGGGGAAAAAACCTAGTTGTAACTTTGGTTTTGTAGTTTTGCTCTAACAAAACAGTCATAAATGTATTTGTATACCTCACAGTACTCCCTGGAGAATCATCACAGTCAGAAATGTATGCCCATGAGTAATGCCAAAAGGTGATAGGGCCAGTGCTTATTACAGTAGGTTCAGAGCATTGCTGTATTTATTGCATGAAGTTGTAGAGGTTTTCTGACACCTCTCTTATTATATGTGTTCCATTCTATTCCAGATGGAAACCCACAACCAGTATGTCCTGAAATACATGTCCATAGATAAATCCTCAGAATAGGGAGGGGTGGGTCTTGGACTCTACATATGGCAAATCCACCAGCCCACTGAAAGATGAAAAACATATGACTCACTACTTGTAAAAGGGTGGGTCTTTCTCTCCATCTCCCCATATCTTCAATCTCTTGAACAAAACAAATCCCTGCCAAGTAAGTGTCAGAAATGTTGACTCTGGTAAAGACTTCCCAATAGAATCCTCTCTTCTATAATGGACTTTCCAGGTGCCCAGAGAAGTTAAAAATTAGAGGGAAGTTTAGTACATATTGAATCTCTCTTCCTACCTCACTCTCATGTAAGAATCTCTTCTATCACATCCTTAACAGGTAGATCCAACTTTGGTTTATATTCAGCTTTTTCATTATGTAAACTTCAAAATAGAGAGTTTTGCAACCAAATGAATATGGACCTTGTCTATGTTATATAGAAGAACAAGAAGTGAAGTATGAAGAAAAGAGTAATAGATTATTAATCAGAAAACCTAGAAATGAGTCTCAGCTCTCTGAAAAATCATTAGCTGTGTGACCATGGGGAATCACTTGACCCTTCTGAGCCTCGCTGAACTCATCTATACGGAGGGTATAATACTTCTATGACCCCTCCAAAGGTGCTATTGTGAAGATCAAATAGTATAGTACTGTATAAATCACCAAACATAAAATGTTGTAGAAATGTGAGCTGTTAAATTCAACAAATAGTAATTAGGTGCCCATTGAAGATTGAGTACCAAACTAGGGGCTGGAGGAGATACAGTGTTTGGATAAACATGGTCCCTGCCCTTAAAGTCTAGTAGTGGAGCTCTGATGTGCAATAACGTATAAGAAGAACATTAAAAGAAGTAGTAAACAAAAGGCTGCCTGAGGTTTAATAGTAAAACATTATTATTGAAAAAGGATCGGGGGCAGAAAATCTTCATAGAGGAAGTGGCAACTGATTTGGATGTAAAAAACTACTGTTATAGAAGCAATGCTGGCTTCTTGAAGGTTATGCCAACAGCCCAGTTATGCCAAGCAGTCTTTGAGGACTATCTCAATGACAGCTTATGCCTGCCATCTGAGGCCAAGTGCAGAGGAGCTCATCACCAGAAGGTTGATAGAATGTAAGCAACTTGAGGGCAAGGGATACCACTTTTATTTTTGGCTTTGTATGCCAATGTTCAGTATAATGCATATAGTAGGTGCTAAATAAATGTTTGCTGAATTAGTAAGCACTAACCAAAAATGAAATCGACCATCTCATAAGAAAATGGTGACTAATATGTGAGTCATTTCAGAACCAACTGTCTCTGTGTAATCAAATTTTTGACTGGTCAGAGCAACGGACAAAACACATTTTTGTTTAGTCATTTTAGTGATGTCTGCTTCTTATTGAACACATTTGGGGTCTTCTTGGCAAAGATAATGGAGTAGTTTGTCATTTCTTTCTCCAGTTCATTTTACAGGTGAGGAAACTGAGGCAAACAGATTTAAGTGATTTTCCTAGGATCACAAGGCTGGATATGAACTCAGGGAGAAGAGTCTTCCTGACTCCAGGCCCCACACTCAATCCATCAGGCCATCTAGCTGCCCTTAATTTAACCCCTACAAAACAATATTTTCATGCTGTCTCTCTAGTAGAATGTGAACTCCTTGAGAAGATGATATTATTTTTGGTTTGGTTTGGTTTACTTTTCTTTGAATCCCTATCACCTAGCACAGCATGTAGTATGTACTTATTAGTGGTTGTGGACTGACAGACTGAAGGAGGCAAAACCACACAGAAATCATCTATAGCAGCAAAAGACTGATCTTGCAAAACAGAAAAAAAATATCTATGGGTTACACTCGTTTAATTGGCAAGTTCAAATGCAGACCATTATGGAGGGCGAAAAATTTTAAAACAGTATATTCTAACAAAAAAATGAAAAGGTATAAGGGAAAATAATTTTCAAAGAGATTGGTGTTAGATGAAGCTGTTCTAGAGATCACTTAGACATGAAAGTAGAAAGAAGGCAATAAGTGTTCTTCAGGTTTTACAGTGATCTGCTGTCAGAGCAAGAATCCTATTTGTATTCTACCACTTTGATATCCAATATGTACAGTAGCAGAAGGTTGAGAAGCTCTTGAAATAATGAAATAGAGAAAACAGTTTATCTGAAAAAATAGGGTTATACCTTTACATTCACACATTTCACATTAGTGGGTTTTGGTTATTCCTGGGTTGCCCATTGATAATTAAATGGGAATTTTTAGAGATTTGTGGAGTACTGTGGAAAATTACAATGTGCATATAAAAATAACAAGTCATAAATGCGTTCATCTATGTCATTAATATATTTTATTATTTACTGTCATAAGTATACTAACGTAAATTTATTATAAATAGCTAAATTTTTATTAAAAGTTTTGGTGGTCTAAAGAACTATACATTCGCTTTAGGAATGCTTCTTCTTTGTCTCTCTACCATCCAGACTCTGTCATGTGGTTCTCTCCAGCAGAGATCTTTGTTTTTTGAGCTTTTTTTTAGAAGGAAATCAGAGAAAACTGAATAGTGTGGGAGATACAAATCTCTTTCATGTAGAAATTGCAACTTTTTTATGGGTGCAGTATGTTGTCTTATATATTTTGTATGTTAAATATGATCAGAAGTATTAAAAATAAAGATTTGGTGTGACAACTAGAGTTATTTGTGGTTTTTCACATTCTCAGAGGTCTTATACCCCTAACTCCTGTGAGTATTGAGGGACAAGTGAAAATTCATGATAGAATTTACCCAATCTTAAAGATACTTAAGAACCAATTTTTAAGATACAGAAATGGAGCAATAATAATAAATGTATTTCTACAGCTCTTTAAGGATTATAAGTTTTTCCCCTTCGGGATAACCCAAAGAAATAGATAGTATAAATCCACATTTTACAGATAAAGAAATTGGGTCTCAGGGAGTTAGAACAATTTGCCCTAAGTCAGTAGTCAAGACTTAAAACTATATCTTCTTACTGTAAATCCAGATTTTCCTACTGTAAATCTTCTTACTGTAAATCATTCCTTTATATCAGGATTCTTTCCCAAAAGAACTGAAGAAAGTCAAGGATAAGAAAAAAAAGGAAAAATGAAAAAAGGAGGGAAGGAAAGAGAGACATAGAGAGAGATACAGAGACAGAGACACAGACAGAGACAGAGAGACATGAAGAGTGAAAGATTATATCAGCATCTGTTAACTCATATGCCTGCTTTCTCATTTCTATAAAATCTCTGTGATACAGAACTGTAGGTCTGATTTTATACAGCCTAGTTGAGAACTCTAGGACACTTCATAAAGGGTTTTTCTTTGATTTTTTTTTAGTCCATTTAGAGTTTCCCCTTGAAAAAATCAGAATTTGGTTTATAGTGTCCTTCACTTCTCAACCCCACCTCTTCCACACACCTGGAAGCAGATGGGTAGCACAGTAGATAGAGCTCTGACCTGGAATCAGGAAAACCTGATTAGAAATCTAACTTCAGTCACTGTGATCCTGGGCATGTCACTTAACCTCTGTCTGCCACAATTTCCTTATCTATAAAATGGGGGTATTAATAGTATCTATTTCTCAGAATCCTTGTGAATATCAAATGTGATCATGTTTATAAAGCGCCAAGCATAGTTACTAGGACTTAGTAAGTGCTTCATAAATATTTATTCTCTTCCATTATTAATTATACTTAATATGATGGTATTTAGTTATATTATTATGCTTTGTAGATACAAGTAGACTGAAGCATGTTACCAAAGAAAAATCATGTAAGAGAAGTAGGGAGGAAAGGGTGTTGTCAGAAAGACTTATGATCAGAAAAGAAGGTGGGGCAATCACAACTTGAAGATGAGGAATAATTGATGCACTATGTCCTCTTGCTCCAGCCAAATCTATTCTATCTCAACATCCATTAGAAAGGCCCTCTACATATGTGCAGGAAATGAGCAAGTGTCAGAAAGGATGGGAGTGCATGGATGGGTTTCCATCTATGCCCCCTAGAGAGACTTCCTGAATTGAGGAGATTGGGGATCTCTAGGGACTCCTGCTTTTGCTCACTAATCAGCCTTTGGGAATATCCCTCATTATGTATCCCACGATGTGGTACAATTAAAGCATCTACCTTCCATGTTTGTGTTTAATTGGGAGAAATTTCCCATTAAAACGAGCTGTTTTGTTTTTAAAACTCACTTTGCTTCAGTAAATGGCATAGGCTTCAAAATGTTCTTTTATTACTTCATCTAATAAAGACCATTTAATGAATTCTCAGTGAAATAAAGCAACGCAGAGTAGATTGATTTTGGGAATCTCCGCCACCTTTGTTTCATTGTTGGGATTAGAGTGCCCCCTTCTGTTCAAAATAAGCCTCTACCCGGCCAACTAATTGCAAAACATTTGAAATTGGACAATAGATGGCTATCTCATCCTTGGTGAGTGTCCACTAAAAGGTGAGATTAGGAGCTGGGGACAAGGGAGAGGAACAAGGTTTAGGATATTGAACAGAGGGAGGAATTGAAAATAATCTACTTTGTATAGGTCCCTTTCTTAATTTTTCAATCTCATGGAATCTGATGGAATAATACCTGAACATCGCTCCATTGTAGTTTTAGAGTGATTGCTGGTCTTGGGATGACCAAGGCCTGGATTTATATACTGCCTTAGATACTTGCTGGCTATGTGATTGTGAAAGTCAATGAAACTCCAAAAATCTCAGTTTCCTCATCTGTGAAATGGGGACAATAATAGTGCCTACACTACACGACTGCTGTGATAATGTATGTAAAACACTCAGAAAACCCAAAGTGTTATATGAATTGGATGATCACAGATTTAGAGCTAGAAGTCCAAGGAGTCAGGAGCTGAGCTAGGAAAGAATAGCTGGCCTGGGAAGTACATCAAAATGGGGATTTTGGGAGTAACTCATCAATAGGAAGAGGGGATCCCAAGGGCAGAGGGATATCACAGGGTGAGAAGGTACCCTTGGTGTGGTGATGAAATCTGGATAGTTTGAATTAGAGCCAGGAGAAGATAATAGAATTTTGTGGTTGAAAGAAAACTTGTGGCTTCTATATTCTAATGCCTTCCATTTATGAAAGAAGAAACCAAGACCTAGGGAAGGGAAATGAATGTCCAATATCTTAGAGGTGATTATTTATAGATTTCAGATTAGAGCTCAAGTCTTCTGAATTCTGATCTTGTGGTCTTCCCACTGTACCACATTATCTACTTCTTTCCCTGTTAGCTTCTATTCCTCTCAGTACACTGACAAAAGGAAAAAAAAAAACAACGAACTTTCTTTTTATATTATTTTATTTTGCCAGACTTGTGATTTCATAATTATAGGCAACTCTCATTGAATAATTCACTGTCATTGTAGATCAATACCTACTTAATCAATCATTAAGTATTTATTCTGCAACTTATTGTCTTATAGGGTGACCTGGGAGCCCGGAGAGGTGAGAGAACTTGAAAAGAATCATACAGGCAGTATTTGTCAGAAAGGGGAATTGAAAATTGGCCCTCCTCAGTCTGGGGTTTATTCTTTATCTACTCTACCATGAATCTTCTGAAATTTCATTGAAATTTCAATGGTAAAGGAAGCTTATGCATTCTTCCTAGTTATTACAATAACATTTACTAACTCAGACAAAAATATTCTTGAAGTCAAACAAGTGCTTTAAAAAGTCTTTTAAAAATCATGATAATTTAAGGAGATATAGCACCATTGAAATAGAATTTTTGTTGAAGAAAGCACTGTGTAAGCCTTAAAGCATGATTGCTATGATTGTTCAAAATAATTATTAATACTATTATCATTGTTAACTAGCAGTGTGCATAATAACAGTTAATCAGTCAATAAGCATTTGCAACTTGAGCCACAAAGCCCATTGGTATGAGACTCCTCTTTTATGGAGATCAACATCTCATACCTTTATGAGGGGGCAGGATGAAGTTGGCAAGAGAGAGAAAGGAGAGAAATCTGGGACTTTCCTAGCTTCCAGCTTTGAGAGAGAAAGAAGATGCGTGATGCCAACCTCTGTTTGGGTTGATGACTTTGGGAAGATGCCAACATGAAAGAAGTTAGCAGTTTCTATCATGTACCTAAACTCAGCTTACTGTATTAGAGGTTCTAGAGAATTGTCTCCCTCAGTAAGATCTGGAATTCTCTGTCTGTGTCTCTGTCTTTCTTTCTCTCTCTCTCTCTCTCTCTCTCTCTCTCTCTCTCTCTCTCTCTCTCTCTCTCTTTCTCTCTCAACTGAGCTTCCAATGGACCTCAGTTGGGAAAAATATCTTGCCACCAATGGGAATGCTCCTTCAATCTATATTATCTGATATGTATTTTCCTATATATACTATCTCTGATTTCTATTTTGCTATCAACTTGAATAAATAAATTTCTTTGCTATTTGTTATGTGTACTTATTATGAAACTGATGTTGGGTGGTGAATGGAGCCTTGGATATAAAGCTTGAGACTCTTCTTGTTTGAGAGGAATGATTAAGAGTTTAGTATGAATCTTAAAGTTATTTTCCCTAAATTACTAATATTTAAGGGAGCAAATAGATTTAATTCTAGCCTCTCTCTGAGGAGAGCAGAGTGGACATTCTCTGGTTCCAACCTCCTATTTCCCCTCCTGTCTGGCATTAGTCTGTCTTAGAGAAAAATAGTGGGAAGAGATGTTAGCAATGTTTATTCTTGCCTTCATGAAAGCCACATTGAGATAGCCACTTTACACATTTATTAAGTTCCTACTACATGCCAGACTTTTGCTCAGTGCTGAGAATATAAAGAAAGGCAAAAGACAGTCTCTGCTCTCAAAGAACTCACAATCTAGTGGGGGAGATAACATATAAACAATCATATACACATTTTCAAAACAGGTCAGTGTGAGAGTAAGTCTTCCTTGACTGCACTTACGTATGCATGTATATGTGTATTTGACATTGTTGCTATTAATTTTTGTAGGGGGAAAGTTATGAAGGAGAGAGTGGGAAAACAGTCATAATAATGTCAAACAAAAGATGATCATAAATTTTTTTAACTCAGTAGAGAACAGAAAAAAAATTCAGAATGAGATAAAGACAGGAAAGGTAGAGTTGGTATGATATTATATGTGTGTGTGTGTGTGTGTGTGTGTGTGTACACATTATAATTCACATATAGACACCATGGAAAATTATTTGTGTGTATATTTATAAAACCGGGAAAAATTCAAATAAATATATATAGGATAAATTAGAGATAAACAACAGAAGGGAGGCACTAGAATAAAAGGTGGATAGGAAAGGATTCATGTAAATTATGGGATTTTAGCTGAGACTTGAAGAAAGTCAGGGAATCCAAGAGATGAAGAGGAGTAGGGAGAAAATTCCAGACATGAAGAACAGACAATAAATATACCCAGAATCAGGAGATATAGTGCATTGCGTAAGAAACAAAAAGCAGGTCAGTATCATCGGGTTGTAAAGCATGTGTAAGTGAATAAAGCTAAATAAGAAAGCTGGGAAGGTGGGGAGGAGGCATTTTGTGAAGGGTTTGAGTGTCCTTTACATCAGAGGATTCTATATTTGATTTTGGAGCTAATAGAGAGCTTTTGACAATACCTTAATTGGGAGTGATATGGTTAGAACTGTGCTTAATAAAGATCCACATGACAGCTGAGTGGAGGCTCGGGAATCTTCTGAGTTCCCCTTTCATTCAGTCTCTCACTTTTGTGCCTAGTCCCACTTCTCATGGGAACTTCCTTGTGTTTCTAGCCACCAAAGTCATAGGCATTTCCAAATGATTCAACATCAAAAAATGATAGAATTTTTATCAGGGAAAATGATATCAAAGAAGATCCATTGACATTTCTTTTAGTTCTATATTTTAAGGCCCATGAGACCTTTCCGTCTGATTTGCAATTGAAATCAAAACCTTCCATATATGTTATGCCCCTTGTTGGAATGTGAGCTCCTTGAGAGCAGAAGCTATTCTACTTTTTTCCTCTTTGTATTCTGAACACTTAACAAAGTGCTTTTTGCAAAGAGTAAGCAAATGCAACTGAGAGAGAGACAGAGACAGAGAGACAGAGAGAGAGACAGACAGAGAGAAAGAGAGAGAGAAAGAGAGAGAGAAAGAGAGAGAGAAAGAGAGAGAGAGAGAGAGAGAGAGAGAGAGAGAGAGAGAGAGAGAGAGAGGGAAAGAGGGGGGAAGGAGAGAGAGGGAGAGAAAGAGAGGGAGGGAGGGAGAGAGAAAGGTGGGATGGGGAGGAAGGGAGAGGAAGGGAGAGAAAGAATCCAGGTTGCTGAGGCTCACATACTCACATACGCTTTACAACCCATTGGCCACTGGCTAATGGTATGGTTTGGGGGCAATGCTATTCACTTATGTGGGACTCAGTTTCTTGATTTGCAAAATAAAGAGATTGATGTAAATAATCTCTAAAGTTCCTTCCTGGCTCTCTGAAAAAGGAGGAGGCTTAGATGTATCCCTTCAAGATTCTGGACTTCTGGCTCTTGAAATCCCTTTTTGGTCTTTTAAAATCAGGCTGAGCTACTGGAAGTTGTGGAGAGATTTAGAAGGACTAAAGACTGTTGGATCATTCATTCATTCATTCATTCATTAACAAGTATTTGTTGAGAGCCTATTACATTCTAGGAATCATACCACATAACGAAGAATCAAAGACAAAGGCAAAGCAATCCCTGACCTCACAGAGTTTACATTTTATTGAAGGAAAATAACATATACAGATGTGTGTGTGTGTATGTAAGATACACAGGGATATTTAGAAGTAAATAAAAATGATTTTGAAGGAGAGGGCACTGGCAATTCTGAGGTTCAGGGGAAGTCTGGTGAATATAGCACTTGAGCTGAGCCTAGAAGCAATCTAGGAATTTTTGGGAACAGGGGAGATATGGAAGGCTATTTCAGAAACAGAGGACCAGAGTGTCTGTAAAGGCACAGAGGTAGGAGATGGAATTACACATGAGAACTTATAATTTAACTGGGCATTTATGAGAGAACTTTTGAATTTATTATGTCTTTCTATTAGTTAGCCTAAGACTTACAGAAATCTCATTTATGTATATTTTTTCAGTTTTGCATTATAAGTGGAAAAATAAAAGACAAATTCCATGTATAAGTGTGTATCTGTTTTGTTTCTATGCACATTAAAACTCCTAGAACTTAATGAACAAAGTATAACATTTAAATATCCAAACTTAATAGTTTTCTTGCAATGCTACTTTAGTCATATTTCTATCCAAAATGGAGAAGGAAATGGCAAACCACTCTAGCATCTCTGCCAAGAAAACTCTAAATGGGTTTGTGAAGATTGAAACAACTTGAACATCACCAAAAAGACAATTAAGTCTGCCTGACTAATTGATATCAATTGTTCATCATTAGGGGAAATATATCAGTGGGGGCTCATAAGCTAGAACATTAGAAAAACATTGCTCAAATCTCCAGGATTATCTCCCCCTAACCAGAACTCTGAGGGATGCATTACCCTTGCTGTAGGACACTGACATGCTAGTCAGAGTGGAGGCTGGGAGAGTACTTCTAGAAGCTATATGTGCTACACAAAGAACTAGAGCCAGGGTGTTTATGAGTAGTTCCTCTGAAGCAGGAAAAGACTTATTTTTCTTGAGCAGTTGCCCTTGAATCTCTGCCAAGAGTTGCGGGTGAAAAGTCATTACCTGGTTTAATAGTTGGAAGATGGTAACTCTTACTACTTGAATGTATGCTTTCAGTTTGATTTATAAGGATGAAAAGTGGAGTGTCACTGCTCGATTGTGAATAATTAAATTATGTTTCTACATAAGGTCAATATTTCTAAGCCAGTTTATTTTTTTTTTGTGATAGACTTAGATTTTTGGAAGAAATGCATTCCAGTAATTTTTACCATGAAACAAATTCTTACTTTTCCTTTGGTTTTCGTTATGCAGTGGGAGATTATTCCTATACATACACACACACACACACACACTCACACACAAACATACACACACACACACATTCTCCCCAATTTTAACCCTATTTTTCTTTCCTCTTCAACTGCATAGAAAACATTTGGTAAGGATTTGTGGGTAAGACCTGCAATGTCTTAAACCCCATAGTATGGCAGAACATTATTTCAACTGGTAAATATAGTATCAAGTAACTCTTCCTTTGCACTACCAGAGTTATCTTTTTATTACTCATCATTGTATGATGATGAATAAACAATAATTCTCCAATTAATGGGATCCCCACCCCCCCTTACATTACAGTTCCACACTTTAGGAAGGGCATTGAGAAACCTGAATATTTCTATAGGAGGGTGACTAGGATAGATAGTGTTTGAAACCAAGTCACTTAAAGATCAGGAAAGGAAGTGAATATGTTTAACCTGACCAAGAAAACTCTTGGAAAGTAATGTCTGGTTGGCATCACATGTTTATTTAGTTATTTAATAACTTTTTAAAAATTCTGAACTCAAATACAAAAAAAGAACCTTGCCCTACACACAGTTAGAATTCAAAAGAAGGACCACATATAAAACCATGAATCTCCATTTCATGTCGCTTTTGTAAAAGTATATAAATTCCACATTTTACTTTAAAAAACTGTCCTGCTTGTCCATACTTCTTTTTGATCTTCTGGTTTTTTTGTTTTATTTTGCTTTTTGGAGGGGGGAAAGCAGGGCAATTGGGGGTAAGTGACTTGCCCAAGGTCACACAGCTAGTAAGTGTTAAGTGTCTGAGGCTGGATTTGAATTCAGGTCCTCCTGACTCCAGGGCTGGTGCTCTATTCACTGTGCCACCTAGCTGCCCCTCTGTTTTCTTATTTCATTAAAAAAAAAAAGTTTCACTAGTCCTCATTTTTTGCCTTCATCATTACTTCTTTCTCCCCTAACCTCCTGCTCCTGCAATTAAAAACTGAGGGAAAAAAATCTTATGATAAAGAAGTATAGTTAAATAGTAACCATGTCCAAAAATATGTTTCTTTTTGAACCTTCAACTTACAGTCAGGAAGAGGGACATATGCTTCCTCATGGGTTCTCTAGGACAGGTTGCTCATTAAATTAATAAGTATTCTTAAATCTTTTAAAAATATTTTTATCATTAAGCATTTATTTCTTCTTCTTCCCATTCCTAATAGCTGAAAAAGAAAAAAACAAAACAAAACATAAAAACTCTAGTAGCAAACATGTATAGTTAAGCAAAACAAGGTTCTCCTATTCAGCATGTCCCCCCAAAATATGTATTTAATCTGCAACATAAGCAAATTCCCTTTCTGATAGGAGGGAAGTAGAATTCTTCATCCTCATTTCTCTGGAATTATGGTTGATCACTGTGTTGAATGGAGTTCTTGAGTCTTTCAAAATTGTTTTTATAATATTGTGTTCTCACTTCACTATGCATTAATCCATACAAGTTTTCCCAGGCTTGCTGGAACCAGTTTTTTTTTTCTCAGTTCTTGAATCACAGTAATATTCCATTACATTAATAAACTATAATTTGTTTGGTCATATTGCAATTAATGGGTCCCCCCTTAGGCTATGGTTCATACGTAACTATGGGGGTATTGCTATCCAGGATGGTTATGCCAATTAAAAGTGCCACCTACTGTACAGTCTATTTTCTTAAAGCCCCACCATTTATCTTTTCTTTTTCCTTTATTTTCTTTTCCTTCCTCTTCTTTATTTTGTTTTCTTTTCCTTTCCTCTCCTCTCTTTTCCTTTCCTTTTATTTTTTCCCTTTTTTTCTTTTGTCAGCATTGCCTATCTGATAGATATAAAATAGAATCTTAATTATTAGTTATTTGGATAATTGCTTTTCTTATACATATAGATAGCTTGATTTCTTCCCTTTCTTTTTTTTTTTCTTATTTATTTTTAGTTTTCAACATCCACTTCCCTAAGTTTTAAATTTTCTCACCTTCCCCAAGATGACTTGCAATCTGATATGGGCTGTACACATACATTCCTATTAAACAATTTTCACATTAGCCATGTTGCACATAAGAATTATAATGAATGGGAAAAACCATGAGAAAGAAAAAACAAAACAAACAAAAAAGAAAATAATCTGCTTCATTCTGCATTCTGACTCCATAGTTCTTTCTCTGGATGTGGCATTTTCTACCATGTGTCCTTCGGAATTGTTTTAGGTCCTTGCATTACTGAGAAGGACTAAGTATATCCAAATCAGTCCTCATACACTGTGACTATTACTGTGCATGATTTTCTCCTGGTTCTGCTCTCCTCACTCA